>OY856412.1:1470395893-1470998393 GCA_963693085.1 Alisma plantago-aquatica | reverse complement strand
GATGATTGGGTGGCTTTGACACATGGGGCTTTTGAGGGGTGAGTGATAGATATGGGATTTTTCCCTCCTGAGGGAGTTTGATGTACATGGCCACTTGATGAGTAGGATTAAGATAGGCATGTTTACACATGTGTGAATCAGTATGCGATATTGATGTCATACATATCTCCTCCAGTCTACTCTGAGATCAAGAAAGTGAATGAACATTGACAGGATGATTGTTCCATGCCTTGAGTTCTTTCGGGATATCAACGACAAAGGAATTATACATTCATTGTAACATCATTCAAGGATTGTAGGATTGAAAGTTGTTCTCCAACTTTCTATTTCACTTGGGTAGCACTGATGTGTGACTAGGCACCGCTCTTTGTTATTAAAGCCATAAGTGTTATGGATTTTCACTGCCAACGTGAAATGGGCCTGTAGGGTCACACACATAGGATTTAACCTGGAAGAGGAGTTTATCCACAAATGATGTTTAGATTGATTACTAAAGGAGTTTAGTAGTTCAATTAAACACTCAATTAATTGATAGCTCAATATCATAGTGTTCAAGGTGCTGGATTGATTGATTAGAGTATCAGATTGATTGAAACTGCAATTGACTTATTTGCATAGTATGCTGCCCCAACCGATCGACTCATGGGATAAACCGATCAGCTCAGGTTGGTGAATCGATCGACTCAACTGGTGAGACGATCAGCTCATATATCAATGAGATGATCAGCTCAATTGTTGAACCGATTGATTCATGTGACCAACCGAGATCGTTTGGAAAGTTAGAAAAATTCGTTTTGCAAATAAATATTTGTTTCACTTGTACAAAGTTTGATTTGGACAAGGACTAATATTTGATTAGTTAGAAACGAACATGGAGACTCAATTTGAGTTGGATCAGGACCACGAACCGATCGACTAAGGCATGAACCGATCGGCTCAGAGCACCAGACGATCGGCTCAGGTCCCAAACGATCGGCTCAGGGCCCGAAATGATCGTTTCAGGGTATGAACCGATCTGTTCAACTATCGTAGTATGTCAGTTTTTGTGGAAATCTCGAACCCTTCTACTCCTACTTTAATCCCGCATTGCCTGGGGTAGAGAACCCTGTCCCATGACCCTCCTATATATATAGGGGTATTGGGGGCTTCTCAGGTAGAACAACTCAGAACACCAGTTACTCTGCAAAGTTTTCTTTCTCTCTGGTTGTGATAACCGAGAGAGCCCGAGCAAGTGCTACCTGATAAGGGAGACACAACAAGGGAAAGACAACTGTAGAAAAGTGACTGGTTGCAGGAGAGTGTGTCGATGACTAGTATGCCAATAGGAGGGTGCGACTCCTTCCGATTCCTTATGGGAAAAGGAGATCAGAATTCTAGGTGGTCCGTGTGGACTACTTCAGAGGCGGGAGACTTCAGTCGCTTGGAGGACAGCTATCAATCCTGATAGTCCTAGTAAGACCAGGAGATATACAGACACCGTCCAAGACTGGAGGTGAAGACCACGCAAGCCGCGAGGTAACGTTGTCGAGCAAGCCCCGGGACAAGGTATGCCTCTACAAACCATCCTTTCTATTGTATAGACATTGACGTGATTCCTTTATTCTGGGTTTGGGAGAAGAAATTTTTTATTTCCGCTTCCTTCTCTATCTCCCCTAAAACCTAACAATATGTGCTTTTGAGGATAATATCATTTCAAGGGGTAGAGTGTTGTAAGATACCAAAACTAAGAATCTTACCCGATACCATGATTAGTAGGTCAATAGATTTGGTTCCTTATATTTGACCAAACAATGTGAGTTATACCTTAATGTACATAGTTAATACATACAACATGAATATTCAATGATAACCCATAACATATGTAGGCTTGAAATACATATAACACATTGAGTGGTTTTGGGTTCTATAACCAACATGAGATAATATCCTGCACTCATATTAACTTAATAAATACATGAAATATGTCATATTTGCTTCCTCTGCTAAATAATTTTCACATAATGGATAAAATATGTTTAATCAGAGGCATAGTCTTCATGATACATGTGAGAATAATAAATAGAGTTTTCAAGTCCACAAATATGAATAATGCGCCAACATCTTAGTAAATATTGAATCAATGGACTAAATAGGATAAATAAGTAAAATATAGAAATTTGTGCATAAGAATATGAGGTAGCCCTTTGGTAACAATCTGAAGATAATGAGAATCTAATAAAGAATAATTATGGTAATGATGTGTTGCTATAAAAATATAATAGTGATGACCCTAAAACTCTAATTGTATTTGAACTCATAAAAGGAAACTCCACAACCCAAACTTGATGGAAATACCATGATTCGTGGGTCCCTATTAGCTTGGGTGTCATGTTTGATGTTAAATGAATAGTCCAAGGTGCTCTAATTTTATTAAGGAAAGAAAACATAAGTTTAAATTAAAAAAAATGTATAATTTATATAATAGATTTAAAAGTAGAAACTAATTCAAAAATCAGATTCCTCATATCCTAATTAGTCTAGGGACCAAATTTAGTATCATTTAAACATTATTGGTTCTATTAAATTAATTAGGAGAGAGAAGTTAAGTTTTAATTGACTAACATCCATAAGTATTTATTCAATGAATTTAATTTTCTATAGTTCCCAGATTTTATCACTTAGCCACACATAAATTTATCAGAATTACTAAATACTTTTATCGTGTCATGCAATGATTTAGTCATTCATATATGTCTTGCCTTGTTGCAAATATTAGATCAATATCTAATGGCAAAGGCATCATCTCATATATTGAGTAGGAGAGAATGACGTAAGTGAATAGTAACCCCAACCTCCTTTATTCTTTCAACAAAGATTTCTCAGACCATGGTACATGAAAGTTCTTGAAATAAATTCCATTGATTTTAAGAGAGGATTTTGCATGTAAAGAGCCATAGTTAGAACCGTACTTTCTTGGATTCATGATTTGCTCTATTGGTCTCTCCCTCTACTCAAACCATCTTTGTACCTAGTGCTCTTATGACAACCTATATATAGGTTATTGCATCCTTTTTGTGCGTTGCACCTCCAATGAAGTTCTCCTAGTGTCAATTTGTTCTCTATCATGGCCTCTTCCTGCTTAGAGTCCAATAACCAGTCTCAATGTCATTTTCCTAAGATCTTGCTTCACTTCATCTCAACATGATTTGACCTAGGTATGGTTCCTCGACCAGTGTTCTTTGTTTACTGATGGTCAAACTTCATATAATTACCCATATCATGTTTTCCAAATTTTCTACCAAGGACCAGCCATGTTGCTTCACAACCATGGTGTGAGTCAGGAAAGAGGATGAACCTCTCTGTTCATTCTCTTCTTTTCCCCTCACTTTCTTTTGCATTTGATTTTATTCCAAGGGTATTTTCATCACTTCACTATCAATTTTGATCTAAGATGTGCTTTGTCTCACATACATATTGGGCATATATGCCATGCCATGCTCATGTTTTTTTGAATTTGATTTGAGGGGATTTTCATCTTTTTCATTCGATATGATTTCAAATAAATCAATAACTATTAAATCATTAAAAGTTCACAAGTAATCCTCAGGTTATTAAAAAATTACAAATACTACCCATTGGATTTCGAAAATTATACTCTATCTAACTAAATACATTTCATAACCTAAGTCCAACAAAAATAAAAGTTCCAAATCTAGGGTTTATGGTATCAATAGTAATTAATGATTTGAATAAATAACTCAATATCAGGTTAGGAAGAACCCTCACTTGGATCTAGGTGTTGGACTTTAATAAGTTGACACACATCTAGAGTATGTTGCATCTCCCAAATCACATTGATTAATTAATTTCCTCTCTCTTGATGTATGTTGCATTCCTCAACGAGTCATATTGGGAATTATTTTTTTTACTCTCTCTCTCTCTTGTTCCTCTTTGAGGTATGTTATTATTGAATACTCTCTTTCTTGACTTGATGACCAATATAGGTCTAATCTTAGTGAATTGAGTCATGATATTCTTGAGTTGTATATATTTCATGTTGGACTCTAAAATTCATAATTTGTTTCATTATGAAACCCTAATTGTGGAATAGAACAAAGTTGTTCCTTGTTGTGACCTAGAACCCCAATCTTGCCCACTTTTTTGGTGGATGTTTCATATTGTCCACTTATGTGATGGATCTCTCAATAATTCTATTGATATGAGTGTACTTTCACTTGCATTCACATTTACTTCCATGCTTTGTGATTCAGTTGACCTAGAGTTATATAAGTGCTTCTATTTTTGGGTTATGTATCCTTTGTGTTTAGGATGGAGGTTTGTTCCCCATACTTGGGTTATGTGCCTTATTATTTTGGGATGGAGGTTATGTGCCTCATACCCATTTTTGTTCCTACCTTATATATCAGGGAGTTTGTTTATGTGCATTTTTCTATCACGTTATAGATTATGTGCCTTACTATATTAGGTTATAAGTTATGTGCCCTTGCCGCTATTCTTTACTTATATTTTGCTAGTGATATGTTTATCTCACTTGCATGCATGTTGACTATTATTATTGATGGGTTATGTCCCTTAAATTATTATGTGTGCCTTTATGGAACATCTTATGTTGTTTAACCATAAGTTTGACTATTGATTTTCATCTTATTTGATATTCATATCCTTTTGATATCCTCTTATATGGTATTGTCCTCTTGGATTGAAAGACTTGTAATATTTGTGTTACTATTTCCTAATGTCACTCAAATCCCTATTAATATGCTTGTACTAACTTTTTATCTTGATAATTTTTATCTTTGTTTTCTCTTGAGGGGTATGCTTTCAAGTTTCAACCCCTAGATGGAGAGCAAGGATGAGACTACTAAGGTTGACCTGGACTAATACAAGCATAATTGATACTTCTTGGAACATAGATTCAAGGTAGTTATATAACCCTCTATGTTCCTATGCCATAGATTATTTTTTCTTATGTATCACCCTCTAGGGTGAAGGTTTATTATAGAATCATGAATTTTAATATTTAGATCTTTTATAATTTTCTACTACATATCAGTATCTTGAAACATACTTTTGAATAAATTTGATCCTCATCCCATTATAAAAATTTGGTTGTCTTTTTGGTATATGGGATGTTTCCTCTAATTTTATTTAGTAGGGAGTGGTCCCCTCTAATTTAGTAAGGAGTGCCCCCTGTAAGATGTTGCAAGTTGTACTGTGTGAATCTTTAGTTTTGAGATGTGAAGCCTAGGGTTGCTAGGTTAAAATCAAATGGCACTACTACAGAAAATGCTTTTTACAATGGGAGAAACACAACGGTTCTACTGGTTGTGTTGTAGTTAGCATACTTATCATAAAAAGCCTATTTGTGTGTTATATATTCTATATTTTATACAACATAAGTTATTTACAACATGATAAACCTGTTGTAGTATATGTGATACTACAACATGTGCTAAATTATTGTAATAGACTGTAGTATGACAACATACTCAAACATGTTGTAAATGATCTTAATTACACAATATATTGTGACCTGTTGTAATAGTCACACATGATAACATGTTGTAATAGACCATCATTATACAACATAGACTAACTCATCGTAATATATCATAATCACACAACATGTGTTCACCTGTTGTAATAGGTACATGTTGTAATAGACCACAATAACACAACATGTTAAAGCCCATTGTTATATACCAAGATCACATAATATACTCCAACCTGTTGTTATATACTATAATTACACAACATGTTGTGACCTATTGGAATAGGCACACATGATAAATCATTGTAATAGACCATCATTACACAACATAGACTAATCCGTTGTAACATACCATAATCACACAACATGAGTTTACCTGTTATAATAGCTATATGTTGTAATAGAACACAATCACAAAACATGTATAACATGTTGTTATATACTAATGTCATACAATAGAATCTGACTTGTTGTTATATACCATAATTACAAAACATACTCCAACATGTTGTATAATCACATGTGTCAATCTTAATAAAAAAATACAAAATCTTCCGACCGCCTTGACTTAGTTTTTTTAATTGATGCGATGAATACATTCTCTCTTCCTCTCTCATTCATCTTTCCTCTGCTTCACTCTAACATCCAATCGGTCTGTTATCGGTCGTACCTTATGCCATTATCAATTTTAACATATGTTTGATCAACCTAAAACCAAGTAACCATGAACATATACTTAAGTCCTTGAAATTTTTAACACCCCTATGCAGTGGCGGCCCCAGAGGGGGTCAACAAGGGGAACATGTCCTCCCTTCAATTTTGATTTTTTTTAACATATATATATTGTGTATGTTTAGCATGGTATCAATGTTAATATTCATTTTCATGTGTTATCTGCTTCACACACACTTAATCTATCTTCAAAGTATATAAACTTTCTTTCATAAATAAAGTCATTACCAATATGATTTTTAGTAAAAGTCACAAATAAAAATACATTATATTAGGATAAATTTCAAAAAATCACTGAATTTTTTTTATTTTATAAATACATCTCAATATTTCAATTTTAACAAATATAAATTTTATCAAAAAAAATAAAAAACACATACATTTATGGAAACTTGCTAACTATTACTTTATATAATTTTTTGCAATCATTAAATAAAAAATTGATCTCTATAATTAATAACATACTGTATGAAATGAAAAATATTTTTAGAAAAAAATAATTAAATTTATAGAAAAAATGGCAAGTACATAGTTGTATGGGTAATAAGGAAACAAAAATGGATATCTATAACTAATTGTATATATTATGAAATACCAAATGCTTTGTATAATATATAAATAATTTAGCATGTAACAAATTTAGCAAGTACATAGGTAATAAGAATAAAACAAATATCTATAATTAATGGTATACTGCATGATATATCAAGTCTTGTTATATTATATATAAACAAATAAATATATAAAAAATATAACAATTACATTGTTCTATGGGTGTATATTTTACTTATGCAAATGATGTATGTGGATTCTTTTCTATTATGAGTGTAATGCATGTTAGGAAAGGTAAAGTCTAATGAAAATATGGTACTTTATTAGTAGTACATGTTGTCATGATAACTTTGTTAATAATTTTTTCACAATATGTATACTTTTTGAATTTTTATACATCAATAAATATCTATTAAAAAATGTAAATCATGTTTCTTTATTAAATTAAACCTTAAAGTTATACTTCTATTCACAAGTTACACTTCTAAATTATAAATATTATTTCATTGCAATGTCAAAAATAATATATTTTGATATTTTCTTAATTTCCAATGCTATATAGAAATAATTCTATAACTGTCTTTATAACTCAGTGAATAATAGATTGTCGTAACATTTATTAGTTTATTAGGTAAAATTAACGAATAAGTTTAAATCATCATAAGTATCATCATTTAACTTTAAATTACTGTAATATTGTTTTCTTGATTTATATATATATTATAATAATAATAATAATAATAATAATAATAATAATAATAATAATAATTGCCACGTGATATTACTTATATATTCAATTTTCTTAACTTTATTTTACTTTTTAATTACTTGACTTATCAAACTCATCACATTACATGTGTGATCTTTTAAATAAATAATAACCCACAGACTCAATATTGAACAACAAATTTATGTGATTTTTCTGAAACGACATATATTTATGGGGAATTGATTTAAGGAAATGGTTGGTCTTGTACAAAAATTTAATCTTTTCAATGTTAGTAGTTGCCATTTTAAACTCATCTTAAATGTAAAAAAGTCTTAAATATATGTAAATTGTTATAATATACATAATCATATGCAATAATAAATATACTTAGAAAATTATTTGAAGTATATTTAAAATTAAGTACCCCAAAATGTGGTGAGCTATGTATTTAACTTCTTTTTCTATTTGTCTAAGATGCATATATTTTCCTCTTTGTAATCAAGCAAATATATAAATAACTTGTCGAGACCATTTTTCTGATGGTGATAATTGAAGTCATATTTACTTTTTTTGTAAAGAAAAAACAATGTATGTATCACATAAATACTTAAAAATATTTTTATATGTGCACCCCTTCATCAATGGCTGGCTTCACTGCTGCCCCTATGCGATATTATAGTCTAGTAATTAATTAGCACTACATGAATCAAACACATTGATATATGTTATATGTATATATTTTTCTAGCAAAAAATATAGTTTACATGTTAATCAATAATCACATTCACGACCTCTTTAGTCCCCCTTCCCTTCTTTTCCACTTCTCCCCTATGACCGTAACTATACACTATAAATGTATCTCTTATTTTAGTTCATTCCTATCTTCATAATCAATCACATTATCAATCAACTAGCGATCCACATTTGTCATCTAAATAATTCTCAATGAATTGGTTAACACTATCATCAGTTACATGCCCACTTTATTCTCTATTTTGTCTATTGTTTCATTGTTTTTAAAACATTTCGTGTATGCACATTCCACAAATTTATATAATGCATATTCCAAATGTTGTTTACTATCATTTCCCATGTCTTATAAAGTGTTATTCTTTTATTGCATCTAAATTATCTTCCTAAACAATTCATTTCTATCATTCTCTTTTACTTTTCAATAAATTTTTTTAGTAAAGAACAAAAATATATCAAAAATAAAAAATTTGTAAACTTCACATGAAAATAAGTGGTTTACTTTTTTTTACCGTGTATGTACATTCCACAAATTAATGCAACACATTTTGCAAACATCATTTACTATCATTTTCCATGTCTTATTAATTGTTATTCTTTTATTGCATCTAAATTATCTTCCTAAACGATCTATTTCTCTCATTCTTTCTTTTACTTTTCAAATATTTTATACTAAAGAACACAAATCTATCAAAAACTAAAAAATTATAAACTTCACAAGAAAATAAGTGGTTTTTGTTTTTTTTACTATGATGCACATTCCACAAATTAATGCAATGCATATTCCAAACATTGTTTACTATCATTTCCCATGTATTATTAATTGTTATTCTTTTATTGTATCTAAATTATATTCCTAAATGATTCATTTCTCTCATTCTCTCTTTTACTTTTCAATAAATTTTCTAGTAAAGAACACAAATTTATCAAAAAAAAATTTATAAACTTCATAGGAAAATAAGTGGTTTACTTTTTTTACCTTGTACGCACATTTAACAAATTAATATAATGCATATTTCAAACATTGTTTACTATCGCTTCTCATGTCCTATTAATTGTTATTCTTGTACTGCATCTAAATTATCTTCCTAATGACTTGTTTCTCTCATTCTCTCTACAACTGTTTCCCCACACTATTTGGAATGTCACTCTATCTCCATCACTCTTGCCATAATTACCCTGCTCGATGTAGATTCTCATTTTTGAAAAAAAAATATTTCTCTCTCCTCTCCCCTCTCCTCTCCTCTCCATAACTCCCCACTCGCCTATATTTTGCTTTCCATCCCCCAACAAATTCTCTATTATCACCCCCTATATCCGCCCTTTTCTCTTCCTATTATCTAGTCTCCTGTATCTGTCTTACTTTCGTTGTTTTTGCTTCCAACTATTGTCCAACACCTCTCCTCCGTTCTTCATATCTCCATGCCAACCTGACCATAATGGTGTGTTCCCAATGCAGAAATACCAACATACAGACATATGGATCTTGAGACATAGTCAGATGAAGGTGTGGGAATGGAACATGATCTAGACTGGTAGCTTAAAATGATAGCGCCACTTTCCTTCCTTTTATTTTCAATCTAGGCTAACTTGTGTTTTATCAAGATCTTGCAAAGCTAACAAGATAAGTATTTCTCCAAATGCATGTATTTCTATGAAGTTGTTGCAGGTATCCCACTGTTGGTGAGGCCTCATAAGTGCAAGCAAAGCATAGAGCCTACTACTCATAGAGAACCCCGAAAGGGCCATGGTGCTCTTCTCCACCCCCTTACACGAGGGCCAATCTGGTAGTCCATCAACTCAAATGAAGAAATTACTATCTTTTGAAGATAAGTCATTGTTAACATCACCATCATCAGCAAGTTACTGACTAAATCAAATCTCTATCTCTAATTGATGTCATAGTTTGACGCCCCTACTACACTAAATCTAAGGAAAGGACCCCATTTTGTTCCATGCACAGTCCATGACATTTTGGGTACTATGATCTCTCCTTTCTCTTATTCTTTCTATTGTTTCTTTTATAGTTTTCACCGTTCCTTTGGATATTATGATCTCTTCTATTATGTTTATTGTTTCTTTCATAGTTTCTCTTAAATAAAAAGATTCACAATTCTTTTTGCTGAATTTGTGTATTTTGCATGCTATAAAAACTAACAATGGAATGTTTTCTTATAAAGGTCATGCAGTTCTATTAAAAATGCATAATGTCTACAGATATGCAGACTAGCACCTGAATGAGGTCAAGTTCTTAAAAAATTGAAGCTATAGCTACAATGAAATAAACAAAAGCGATGAAGATAAAAGTTCCATGGGGAGGCACCCCTTAGATAAGCCTGCAAAAGATGTATAACATGAGCTTAATAAACTAAAGACAAGCATCAACACTCTTTCTAGAAGTCCGATTCTTCCTCCAAAATCTCCTCCAGGGTGTAGAAGACATCTCCAGTTGCTACTTTGTTTTTCAGGCTTTCATCTGCATGAGTCATCCTAGATGACGCCAACGCCTATCCTATAAGCATGTTGAATATCAAGATCTGATGTTATCTTTAGTAAAATGATATGAAGAGGATTTTTGGCGTTATTAAATTTTCTATGATTCTTTCTATCCAAATATGTCATAAGATGGTGATAATGATGTCTTCTGGGTAGAAATTTGCTACTCTTTGGAGAGGTTTTATATTGAAAGGCATAGCGATAAGATTTTAATTTTTAGTTCTACAATCTATAAAGTTTGGGATGATGAGTTTTGTGATGGGACAATTTTTGAAGATATGTTCTATTGTTTTTGAATCTAATAGGATGAGATAGCATCTGGATGGTCCAACAAATCCTGTCTTAGTGATGTTTTGATCAGTAAGAAGCTTGTTGTTTTGAAGTATCCAGAAGAATTTTTTTTGCTTACGAGACCATTTTTTTTCATGAGAGAGAGTAATTTGGGATGGTGCCTCTGTAAGAGAGGAAGGTGTAAGCTATCTTAGGGGAGTAAACCTCCCCCCATTTCCATGATATTTTATTTTTTGTGTTGAATTCTAGCTCATGTATGATGTTGATTATTTCTAAACTTTCTAGGTTTGTGAGAAGGTATCGCTTGAGTTCATTTGATTTTTTGTTGGTGAAGAGATTAAGGTCTTTGGCCATAGTAATAAAAGATAATTTTTTTGGTATAGACCATTGTGTATGCATGTTTTTGATGGAATTTTGATGGAACCAGGGGTCTTTCCAGAAGTTGATGTGGCAGTGGGCGTGTGGAGGGGTATGTAAGAGATTCTTGATCAGTGGGATGTGTTTTTTATGTATTTCCAGAGAGGAGAAGCAAAGCATTTTGTGATTTTTGCCATGGTGGGATTTTTTTTGTAGTATTTATGCTGGATGAGGTCACTCCAGATCTTGTTTTTGTTGTTGGCTAAGGTGTTGATGATCGTAATCACTAGGAATTGAGCATGAGTATCAAGGTCTATGATGCCCCATCCTACATATCCTATAGGAGCTGAGATAGTGTTCCAATTTACCAGGTGGAGATGTTTTTTATTGACACGTGAGTGTTTATGATTGTTCCAAAGAAAGCTCCTCCTGATTTTATCAATGATATTTTTAGTTTAGGTAGGTAAGGGAATGCAGTTGAGGTAGTGAGTAGTGATGGGGGTGATGACACTATTCTGGAGAGTTAGGCGGCCACCAAGATTGAGGAAGTTATTTGTCCATGAATTTAGTTTAATATTGATCTTGTCTATGATGGGAACCCAAATAGAATGAGCGATGTTGTGGGGGTGATGGGTAAGCCAATATAGTTGATTGGGAACTCTTCATGCTTGCATTTGAGGAGAGTTTTATATCTGTTGATAATGTGTTGATCGGTGTGAACACCAAAGATGGAAGACTTTTGAAGGTTAAGTTTTAGTCCTGACATGTATGAAAATATACCAATGATTCTAATGGTATTTATGATGGTGTCATCTTTAGGTGAAACCATGATGATAGTATCATCCGCAAAGTGCATGATGTTCTCCTTGAATTTATAGGGGGAAGAAATAAGCCCATGGGCAGAGCCAAGATTGATCATCTTTGTGAGGATAAAGGTTACAATTATAAATAGGTAAGGGGATAGTGGGTCACCTTGCCTGAGCCCATTGGTGTTTCTAAATTATCCAAAAGGTGAGGCATTTATGATTGTGGAAAAGTGATTTGTGGATATGCAGGCATGTATCCAGTCTATCCAAGGTTCTGGGAAACCAAAACCAGCCAGTGTTTTAATGAGACAATTCCAGCTGATGTAGTCAAAGGCTTATTCAAATTCTAGTTTGAAAGCAATCAGAGGGTTTTTTTATATGGCACAGATGAATTGTAACATTTGCCATCAGGTATGCATCCTGGATATTTCTATCTTTAAGAAAGGCATTCTGGTTGAGGGGTATGATTTTGTTGATATAAGGCTTCAATCTATTTTCCAAGGTTTTTGCAATGATCTTGTATGATGTATTGATGAGGCTAATTGGACGAAATTGTGTTATATATTCAGGATGATCAGTTTTTTTATGAGGGCAATGAACATTTTGTATAGAAGTTTGAGGATGTTGTGAGCATTGTTGTGTTTGTGGATTTCTTGAAGCAAAGCCAAGAAGTCTTTCTTGAAGTGATTCCATTTGGCAAGGTAGAATTCCACATTAAGTCCATTAGGCCCATGAGATTTATTTTTTCAAGAGACATTATAGTTGCATCAAGCGCATTAGAATAGAAAGCCTTGATTAAGTTTGATTGAGAATCAATCTTGATCGGGCAAAGAATCTGCCAGTTTATAGAGTTAAGGAAGGAAGGGTTGTGATGGGTATTAAAAAATTTTCTAAAGTCTTCAACAATGTGAGAAATAATCTAGTGTTTGTTTGTGGTGATGACCCCTTGTATGTTTAAAAACACAATGATATTTCTCTTAAGGTTAATGTTGAAAACTTTGTGAAAACATTTTGTGTTTTTGTCACCTTCCTTAGCCCAAGTGACCTTAGCTCTTTGTCTCCACTTAATGTCTAGGCAGTTTTTGATATGGTCAATCTTTGAGTTGATAGTGAGAACAAGTGTTGGATCAGCTGTGGGGTCACTATCAACAAAGAGGTGTTGTTGTTCAAGATCTTTAAGAGATTTTGCAAGGTTTAGGTGTTGTCTGTGTTTCCAATCTAAGATCTTGTGTTTCATGAGTTTGGTGTTTCTCTGTATGTGGTACCCCAAATTTCTAGTTCTGTGGTATACCAAGATCCAGTTCTTTACACATATGTTACCAAATTGGGGGTTTGTGAGCCAGAAATTTTTGAATCGAAAGGATTTTTTCCCCCAAATTTCTCTATGGGTGTCAATGATTAAGGGAAAGTGGTCAGATATAGGCCTATGGGCAATATGCACAGAAGCAAGAGGGAAATGTTCTTCCCAAGAGGAGGAACAAATGAAATTTTCGAATCTGGCTCTGGTATTATTTCTTGACCATGTGAAACCAGCATTAGAGGGAGGAAGGTCCATCATTTTGTGTTTAGAGAGGAGGTGTGTAAAAGTTTTGTCATCTGGAGTGAGGGATGTTGATGTGGAGAATAAGTTCTTCTTGTAAGTGACCTTGGTTATGAGGTTGAAGTCACCTCCAAGAAGCCAGGGTTTATGATGATTGGCTTACATGATTTCTGATAGTTTTGATAGAAAAAGAGATTTGTTGTGTCCTGGCTCACCATATAAACCAGTAAAAGTCTAGCTAAAGTTATCAGATGATTTTGTCATAGAGATAGAGATGGAGAATGTGTTGAGATCCCAGTGAGAGAGGGTGAAAGTTTTTTTATTATATCCCACTATAAGTTCTCCTTTGAAACCATCTGGTGGGATATGAAACAATTCAATAATCTTGTTTCCTCCTATAGTTTTTGAAGCAAAAGGAGAAAGAGTAGTTTTGGTTTCTTGAATGGTAATAATATCTATGTTGTTTTTATAGATATGGTTTCTAATCTCTTTTCTTCTACGTGCGTTGGTCGCATTGCAAACATTCTGGGATGTTATTTTCATTGGTTCAGAGGAGATGACAAACAAATCAGTATAATTAAGAAAGATAGGTAGTTAAGAGATACTAAAAAATATATCTTTTGGTTTGTCTCTCTTAATGGCCTCTGGTTTTTCTAGATCATGAATTTTTCTATGACATTCAATGCAGTGTTAGCTATATTTTCCTCTTCAGATTGTATTCCTATTTTGTTTGCAAAGCTGGTGAAACTATGTATATCAGGTCATGACACCAAATCTTCAATATTGTCTATTTCATGATCTTCTAATGAGGCAGATGATGATGAGCTAGAATTTGAAATAACATCAGAGCAGGAAGAAGAGAAAATAGTACATGTTTCCAGAGCAGCAAAGATGTTTCTCCTGAGCATCCCATCAGAGCTGGATTGCAAGGTGTTGATGGACTTGATGATACTGGAGTCCTTTCCTTTTCCCTTCTTCTTTGGATTCTACGATGATTTAATCTCATCAATGATTGCTGTTTTGAGCTTCTTTATAGTATCCAAATCAATGTTTAGAGAAAAGTTATCATCTTCTGGGATAGAGGAGAAAGGTTGAAATGTGCCATTGGGGGAGGGAATAGAGTTTTTGGTAGGTGGAGAATTTTTTCTTTGTCTTTTGAGACTATGAGATATGTTGGAGTCAGCTAAGGAATGTGTGGTGGCAGATTTTCTTTCCCATACTAAGTTTCTTTCACCTAGTTTTTGGATGGGATTGTAAGATGTTTTGTTGTTGATCGAGGAGTACCATGAAGGAGGGTGAACAGAAAGATCAGAGAAAGAGGTTTTGATGTCAAAGGGGTGCCCTACAGAGAGTTTGATGTTGTAGATTATTTCTCCCAGTCTGATATTTAGAGAATATGGGAGCGAGGTGGTTTGTTTAACAGAGAATAGGAAGTAAGCTTTGATAAACTGTGAAGGGTGTAAGGTCTCCAGACTGATGTATTGGAGAGTAGCACCAACAGCATGAGCGATGGATCTAAAGACCTCAACTTCCCAAAGGTGTGGGAGGAGACTGGATATAGCGACCCACCCAGACCCACCCGGCTGGGCTTCAAAAACCCCTTGTCCAGATGTCCATCTAGAAAGGTTGGCTTGAACAAAGCTAGTTCCACAAGGAATCATGAGAATTTTTCCGAATAGGTGGTCTATCTTTGTACCTTCAGGGATAGAGTAAAGAAGTTGTGAGGGTGAGAGAATTTTTGGTTTGAGCACAGTGTGCCCAGGGATAAGAAGGGAAATAGCTCTAGTGACATCCAAAATATTGATTGTGTTGTTATCCAGGTTGTTTTCTATAGAAGCTAGGACACATCTAGTAGAGAAGACCTTCATAAGTCTCATAGATTTGGTTAGGAGATCAAAAGGGATGGCATATTCTAGGTGGGCAGCAGGAGCCATGGCTAGGGTTCGGGTAGTCGAAAGTAGAGGAGTGGTTAAGTTGGGGCCATAAGGTTTGGGTGAGGGTTTTTCAGGTGGTGCCATAGGGGGCTTAAAAGGAGGACGTGAGAAGAGTTTATCATGTGCATGGGGTTTAGATGGAGGGGAAGGTGCATCTGCAAGACATGCAAAAGAGTTGTTTTGAATCGAGAAACAATGATAAGGATGTTTCTACTGATGGGATTTGTCATATCTGAAAAAGTGTTTATCGGGTTGATTGTGAGCATCGTAACCTGAATGAGATCTTGGGAAGTGTCTAAACTTTTTTGGAAAATGATTTAGGGTAGATTTGCAGAAGCGCCAACTATGGGGCCTCTCTCGACAATTGAAGCATATCACTTTTTTGGTGCATCTTAGTTGTGAGTGGTGCAGGCTGTTGCAATATGTGTAGCGTAGGGCTCTGAAGTGTCATCTCTGAGGGGTTGTTCCCCAAGTATGGGAGTGTCTCTCTGTCTCAAAGAGCAATTGGGTAAGAGCAGTCACTGGGATGTGTCCAAGAGGTGTAAAAGTAAGATTTAGTTAGTGAGGGTCAGTTGGGATGATGTGATATTTTTTTTGAATGTGGTGCTTGCTTTCTACCCTTCTATCCTTAGATGTGGAAGATTTCTCATACCTTCTTGCAATCGAGTTGCCGATAGTTGTTGATGTATCCGTGTCTTCCATATCTTCATTATCTGTGCTAGACGATAGGGAGATGGGCCAAAGCTTTGTACTAGAGGGAGTCTAGTGCTCTTTCCTCACAAAGAGTTGATCATCTGAGTTAGAAATAGATGAGGAGATGCCATCTTCCTTGATGAAGAAAAGAGGGTAAAGCTCTTGCGGGGTTTGGTTGTTGAAATAATTTACACAGAGAGTAAGGGTTTTGTGCGCTGAGGGTTTAATGAAGATGGTCCACTCCTGCTTGAGCTGCAACTCAGCAATCATGCTTGCCCAGCCTTTGGTGATGAAGAGTTTGGATTTGCCGAAGAGTTCAATGGTGACTGGGAAGGATTTGTTTCCGACGAGGATAGTATTAGGACCAGGAGATATGTCGAATTTGTGGTATTTCCATGCTTTCAAGAGGGGTACGCTGGTGAGGTATAGGGGATTTGATAGGTTGTAATCTATGAATGGGATGTGTGAAGCCATATTTGGTAATGTAGGCAGGAGATGGTCTGATCTAGCATGGGTCGGTGTTTTCTTATAAAGCATAGCACTATTGAAAAGGGTTGAGAACATTTTCTTACCTTTTATCCTCTTGTTGGTGCTTAGAGATGCAGAGATGGTACCCCCAGTCCTCATATTGAAGTATCTGTGGGATGTAGGTTGGGAGGGTGGCTCGAGGACAATAAAGGGGTAGTGATTAAGTCTAGGTTTACCAGTGAAGCTAAAGATGTCACATAGAGTGATCACTAAAGGAAGAGGAAGTCTCACTAGAGGAGAGATGGATCAAGTCGTGCATGCAGGGAGCAGGAACAACCATGGGACACCCAAAAAGGGGTGGGATTGAAATTAGATGAGAAAACAAAAAAAGGTGTAGAGTGTCTTGCTGGAGCAAGAGTAGGGTAACTCAAAAAAGGGGGTGCGATCGATTTTGAAGGATGCAGGTGTGGGAGTCCAAATGGGTGGTCCAATTGCAAAAATAGAGATGTTGCAGCGCTGATCTGGAGTAAAAACCTCTGGAAGAGCTCACCTGAGTAGAAACCCTAGGTCAAAAGCTCACCTATTCGTGCTTGTAGAAGGTCTAGCTGTCTGCCTCGATGGTGTCATGAGAGGCTTCATGAGATCGAAGCACCGAAGTCTACAGACGGAGAGGATGGTTGATGTTCCATAGGTGTGGGCTAGTGAGTTGTTTGAGTTCAATGCTCTGGAGCTTGCCGAAGGGGATAGCTATTGATGTTCCAGAAGATGGGGCTAGTGAGAGGTTGGAACTTTCTCCCACTTTTGTTCTGGGCCTTTACAAATACTAAATTGGTGTTACTCTTAAAAAAATGATGCTTCGTTTCTTCATAGAGGCAACCCTTTGAAGATTTTCTCCCTACTAACAGTGGAATGTCTTGTTAGTCTATTTCTTTTTCCAAGGTAAGACAAGATTTTTATCAGTTATATAATGATAATTACACTACCATTCATTACCCGCTCTCATCCTCTCTTCATTATGCATTTAGACACACTACTTGGTAATTTATTTTGAATAAGGATGTTATTTTGATGCTGAGAAAATTGACTCAAAGAGGGACTGGGATGCCCTCTTGTATATATTATTATTGAACCTACAAACTATCCTAAATGTCAAGGTATCTAAGGGAACATTTAACAATGTTAATTATGTATGCAATGTTCTAGATGTAAGGTTTATCTCACATTTCCTCTCTCTTGGTTAAATAAACCTAATGCTTCAAGAGAAAATATGTTAGAATACTCTTAAACAATTAACACATCAAAATGTTATTTCAATTTATCCCATATTTATGTTATACAATGTCTAAAGAATCTGAACAACACAGATTGCAGGTATTATATGCTAAAGTACATGAGAGACATTGTTGATGCGAGAATTAGAAATATTCCTGAATGTGTAAGCTACTTATCATTATATTCTTTTAGTTTGTTCAAATTTCGAAATACATTTAATAAGTGACAATATGTTTATATATTTGACATATGATTACAGTATTATTTGAAGTATATTGGTCGTTGCTTCAACCAAGAAGAGATCGACGAGGTCTGAAACAAGTGGGCGACATGTGTTCTTGAGCACACAAAAAATTATGTCACATGAGGGGGACATTTGTTCTTTAGAATACACCAATATGTGAAACCTTTGTAGTTAATTTTTTATTTGATTGTAGAGTGTGTCCCCACTCCTTTGAATTATTGAATCTTTGTATGGAAGATTGATTATTTATTAAATTTAGTGCAAGTCTTTTTCAAGGGTGGATGTAAATTTTGTTCAATTATGTGCTTGTTTGTGAAATGAAAAAAATATATAATTTCGAATTTACTATAAAATTTCTAAAATATGGTTAATAATCAAATAAATTGGTTCGACATGACCTATCAAACTCTAATCAAATACAATAGTTAATGATATGTTGTAAAAGGTGTGATACTACAACAAAAAACACATGTTGTGTTATCCACACATATTAAAACAAATGTTTCTGGAAAATGGACCCTATTACAATAGGTGTATCTAGTGAACTACAACATGCACCACATGTTGTATAAAATGTGTATGTTATAACAAGCACACCACATGTTGTATAAACAGTCCTATTATGACAAGTTTATTTATCAAAAGACAACATGCTTCAACTGTTGTATAAGCATATATATTACAACAAGGACACTACATGTTGTAATAAACACCCCTACTACAATGGGTGTGTTTAGTGAGAGACAGCATGCATCAACTATTGTATAATGTATATTACAATGGGTGCACCACATGTTGTATAAAACAATCCTATTACAATGGGTGTGTTTACTAAAAGATAACATGGTTCAACTGTTGTATACTATATATTACAACGGATGCACCACATGTTGTATAAAAAACCCATACTAAAATAGGACTTACATTCAAAGACAACATGTTTCAACTATTGTATAAAATACATGTTTTACGTGTGCATCACATGTTGTATAAAGCACCCCACCATAAGACCACGCGATCGAATACAACAGTTAACACCTGTTGTAAAATGGAAAATGAACTATTGTAAAAAATGTTTTTTGTGGTAGTGTGGACCTAAACTCGACCCTGAGTGGTTATGACCTTCTAATTGGGAACTTGACCTATGAATAACATAAAAATCTAAAGTATTCACAACTAAAAGATCCATTTAAAACTCTAATATCTTTAAGAGTTGTTTTTTTAACTTAATTGGTTAAACCCTTTTTGAGGGTTGTATAGTAGTTGGTGGATAATATATGGGAGATGTGATTTTGAGAACAAAATCCTTTTAAGGGGTAGAGTGTTTCAAGATACAAAAACCAAGAATCTAACCCTATACGATGATTAGGAGGTTAGTAGGTTTGGTGCTTTATATTTCACCAAACAATGATGGATCTATATCTAGATGTATATGGTTAATACATACAATAGGAATAACTAAATGGTACCCCATAACATGTGTAGGTTTGAAAGTAAATATAACACAATGAGTGGCTTTAAATTCTATAAGAAACATCACATATCTTGATACTCTCGTATTAACTTAATAAGCTAAATATTTGCAAACATGTATAGAGTTCATGAAATATGTCTCATATGCTTCCTCTGCTAACTAATATTCACATAATGGATAAGATATGTTTAATAAAATGTATAATGTGTTTAATATATGTATTTGAAGAACTTGGAGTTTTCGTGTCCATAACTATAAATAATGTTCCAACATCTTAATAAATATCAAGTTACTGGACTAAATAGGACAAATAAGTAAAATGTGGAAATTCATCCATAAGAATATAAGGTAACTCTTGTGGTAATAATGTTAAGATAATGGCACTATAAATAATAGATTAGGATGGTAATGATGTAATGTTATAATAATATAATGGTTATGAGCCTAAAACTCTAATTTTATTATAACTCATAAAAGTAAACTCATAAACTCAAACCTGATGGCAATATCATAATCCTTGGTTCCCAGTTAGCTAGGGTGCCAAGTTTCATATTAAACGAATTGTCCTATATGCCTTAATTTTATTAAGGAAAGAAACAAAAATTTAACTCCATAAAAATGAATAATACGTTTAATGGATGCAAAAGTGGAAATAAATGCCAAAATTAAATTCCTCATGTCCTAATTATTACGGGTACAAAATTTGGTATTAATTAGAGAGTTTGACCCATGAAATTAATTAGGAAAGAGAATTATGTGTTAAGTGGATAATTTTAAAAAGTATGTAATCAATGGATTTTATTTCGTATAGTTCTCAGGTTTTATCGCTCTATCACACATTGATTTATTAGACTTTCCTAAAGTTGAGAATTTCTTTTGAGTCATGCAATGGTTCAGTCATTCATACAATGTCACACCTCATTGCAACTGTTACACCAAGATCAAATAGCAAAGGTGTCGTCTCCTACCTTGAGTAGGAGAGTGCAACACAAAAGAACTATATCCCCAACCTCATTAATTCTTTCAATAAGAATTTTTTCACCCACGGTACAAAAAGCTTCTCAAAATAACTCCCATGAATCTAGGAGAGGATTCTACATCTAAAGAGCCACAATTTAAACCCAACTTTCTCGAATTCTTAATTTTCCCAATCTATCTCTCCCTCTACTTAGACACACTTTATATCGATCGCTCTTATCACAGCCTATATATAGGTCATTGCAACCTTTGTTTACACCGCACCTCTAGTAGCATTCTTCTCACGTCAACTTGTTCTTTGTTGTCATCTCTTGACGCTGAGAGTCTGGGGACCAATTTGTAAGGCCGGTTTCCTAGGCTCCTTCTTCACTTAATCTCAAATGAATTTGACCTAGGGTAATGTTCCTCGGCCACCGTTCTTCATTTCCTTATGATCTTTACTTTGTATGTTTTCCCAACACATGTTTCCCCATTTTTCCACTAAGGACTAGCCATGCTGCTTCACAACCATGGCATGATTTGGGGAAGGGGATGAACCCCTCTATGATTTATTGTAACACCTTAAAATTTTGAATCTTATAAAATGACCCTATTTTTTTAGACCTTAAGTTTTTTTAATTTTAAAATTTATGTTTAAGGAATAGAAAAATGTGATGATTGCTCTCACTAATGTTACATATATCAAATCGGATAACTTTTTCACTAAGTTGAAACTTAATACCATCAATTTAGCCCTAACTATCCAATAATTGACATTTAGGGTCTAAAATGAAATTAACCTTACAAATGTTCTTTTTATGTTCTATTAATTTTACCATATATGGTTTTGATAATGCAATTATTTACCCAAATTTTCCCCTCAAATTCATTTTAAGTAATCCTATATGATTAATTAGATTTTTATCCTAAAAATAGAAATATAGTAAGATAAAATTGGTCAAATCAGGAAACTACCTATATTTTCATATTCCTTGTGCTAAAATTGTGTAGCATGAAAATTTTCATTTTATTTGAAGAACCCTAACTTCCTCAATTGATTTAGGAGGAGAACTAATATAGTTTTAATCTTAGATTAACAATATTGGATCGATTTCATATGGTAGCCTGTATTTTTTATGTGCACACAGACCTTGAGTTAGAGTCTGGGTCAGATTCAGACTTAGAGGTGTTCGTCAATTGGAGGACTTCCTCCTTAGTCTTACTATGGGTATGGTTAGGAGACATAGTGTCCCTTTGCTTCTAGCTCCCCACTCTCTCTCTCTCTCTCTCTCTCTCTCTTCTCGATGTCGCAAGAAACCAAGGCTCTTTTCACCATCAGTGAAACTTCCTAATTCTTATGATCCCAAACTCGATGGGATTTCCTACCCTAGAGTACTTGGTCGACAAGAACCCCTCTACCCTTCCCCTGTTTCATCACTATAAGGATATTCAAACCCCTTTGGGTCTCTATCTATATAAATCAAGACCCAAAATTGTACAATGATCATCCATAAACCAAACCCAACCCTTTGCTTATGAACATCTCTCTCCTTGATCCCCGTGAGATTTCCCAGCTGTAAGTGGACCAGTTTTCCATCTAGGCAAGGCAGACCCTTGTGGAAACCTCTGAGGCACTGAACAAACTTCTCATAATCTCAGGAGGTTCCCTAGGCACAATTCGATCTCTTCTTGAGAAAGTTGTGCTTCCCCTTTTTGTTTCCTTTTTCTACAGTTGTTCACATTCCACGACAAGGGACAATCTTTGATCTAATTTTCTTGTGGCTTCACCTTCACCAAGGTGTGATTACGCTACCTGCAACTTTAGGTTTTCCCCAATATCTTTTCTCATCTTAGGTTTCTATCTCGTCAGTCATGGCAGCAATGGTCGTTTTGGCCATGAGGCGCCTCTACGCCCTCAGTTTGGGTTCTTCTTGCTCGGTTAGAGACAAGGAACGCGATGAATTTGCCTCACATGTCTAGTTTTCTGAGTTTCTTTGTCAAGGATTCCCTGGTCCTGGTTTTAGTGTTGAGTTTCCAAATCTTTGATGTTGTACATGAGGGGGAGGGACTCCCACAACTCTTTCCAATTTTTCCCTAGGTCGGTTTTATATCGATGTCATGCCCATGAGGGCATATTCGTGATTATGTTGTATGATTTATCTTTTGATCGCGTGGAGAATCCCTGGCCAAGTGGTTGTCTTTCCTTGGTCCATCTCAGCGAGGCCCCCAATATTTGGGTGGCCCTCTCTTTACACATGGATTTTTCTAGTTTTTTATTTTTTGATAAATGGAAATTCATATCTTTTTATTCGTATGTCCAATGGGGTCAAGTTATATATGAATTTGTTCAATTTTTTGAGATCTAGATGATGGACTAGGTTTCAAACCATGACTTGACTCAATGTTTTCCTTTTTTACTAAGAACCCTAAAACCCTAGAAAGTAGATTGAATATCATTTATTAATGAATTATAGTTTTCATAATAGGGGTAATTAGGGTTTCTTAACCCCATGAACGAGATTAGGATTTCCTAAACTTAACAAGAGCAACTAGGATCTTCTCTAAAAGAGAGATAAGCGGTCCATGCACTTTGAACATAATTATGGATTGATTTTAGATATGTGTGCAATGAATGCTATGAATGCATTATTTGTTGTTTCAATTGTTAAAGGTCAATGTAGTTATGATAAATTGAATGTTGTGATTTTTGTAAATATTATTGTATCATCTCTGTGAACATTAAGACTAATGTCAAGAATAATTTTGAAGAGAAAGTTATGAGTTTTAAGAGAAAAATAATGTTAAAACATAGCCTGTATAAGATCCTCACTGAGAGGCTCCTTGAAGAAAAACTAAGAGACCCTTTAGTGCATAAGAGAAGAGGTACTTTAGTGCAACCCAAGAGGTTCTTCGGTGCATGATAGAACATGCCTTTTGGTGCAAAACCGAATGATTCTTGTATAGGTCAAGATAAAAGACATAATTTAAAATCAATTGTGTCCCTTTTTCAATGTTTAATTTTGAAAGTCTATTTTTAGTTTACATGGTTTCTTGAAGTTATAAGATGTTCAATTCCACTTACCAATTTGTTTGATGAATGGTTGGGAGTGTCATGCCCATAGGAAAGGAGAAATATCAAGGATACAGATATCTAAGGACCAACTATAGAAGGAGCTCAAGGACATCTGAGACCAAACCTGGTGAGGTGCTAATTATTCATAGATTAGATTTCCTTTATGTTTATGAGACATGTGTTTTAGTTATAGTGTGAGTTTTATGCTATGAGAAAGTGTAGAGTTAGTAAGACTAAACATGTTTAGTTATGTTCATGTGTGAGGTATGTGGAGGACTTGAGTATGAGAACTAGTATTGCATCCTATGTTGGTTTATATATGAACTCTATATTTATGGAATGATAATCATTTTGTGACATCCCAATGAGATTTACGCTTCCACTTAGTATTTTTCATGCTTTAGAAAATTGGGTGTTACAATATGGTATCATAGTGAAAAATATAATTGGCCACTAGCATTTTCTCAGAATCTCATCTAGTTTATGCCCACTTTTGCATATGGCACCTAAGAAGAATGGTGAGATGCCCATGGAGGGGATGAAAATGATTCTCACAACATAGGAGACCATCGAGTATCTCCATGTAAAGAAACTCCCATGGTTCCCTTTGATGTCTTGGTCAGGTCCCTTGCCACTTCCATGGGAAGAGAAGAGGACTAGTTAGGAAACCATAGGGTCAACTGTGAGCTTTCCCTAGTTGACTTCTTGAAGATCAAGTCATATTCGTTTGTTGGAGAGGAAGAGTTGGATGTGGTGGGCAAAGCTAAAAGTTGGTTGCACAACATGGAGCATTATTTTTGTGAATGAGATTGCTCTTACCCATCCAGGGTTTATTTTGGGACTCACATGCTCAAAGGTGCTGCTAGGACTTGGTGGGAGAACCTGCTAGGATCATGTGAAGTTGATGATCCTCCACAGACATGGGATGAATTCACAGAATCCTTTAAAAACCATTACATATAACTGAGGCTATGGTTGAAAATAAAGAAGAGGAGTTTCACAATGTTCGTCAATGTGGTGATATGACAATCACACAATACGTCATGAAGTTCGAATTTTGCAGAAGTATGGTTATGATTATGATGAACACGACATAAGACAAAGAAGTTCATTAGGGGTCTCAAGGAAGACCTTAGTTTTTCTTTGTCTGGATGAGGACACCACATCCTACAAAGTTCCCTAGATGCTACCCTAGAAGTAGAAGACCACCCAGGAAGAACTTGGAAGAAGGACAACCACTCCCCAACAACAACCACCATAATGATAAGAAGAGGAAGGCTCCAACTTAGGTTGCTGCAAATCAACCTGCAAAGACTCAATGTGCCAAGTGCTCCAAGTATCATCTAGGAGAATGCAAGTTTGGAACTAGAGTGTGCTATGCAAGTGGTGAAATAGGGCACATTAGACCCAACTTCCCTAAGTTTCAAAAGAAAGAGCCTAATGTTAATCAAGAACCTAGAGAGAAGTAGCATGCTATAATTTTCCCAATGGTGGATGATGATGAAGATGATAAGAATGAACAAGGTATGGTTTATGTTATGAAATCTCTTTAACGTTATATTTGTGGTTAGTCTCATCTTATTTCATGATAATCTAAAGAAGTTGAACATGTCATGTTAAGGATAAGGAAAACACTGAGGTGGGTAGTTCCCTAAAATTTTGAGGATAAAATTTTTATAAGGTGGGTAGAATTGTAACACCCTAAAATTTTGAATCTTATTAAATGACCTTATTTTTCTAAACCCTATTTTTTAAATTTTGAAATTTAAGTTTAAGGCATACAAAATTGTACTAAGAAAGAACAAGAAACAAGGTGAGAAAACTTAAACAACAATACTTTATATAAAGCATGTTTTAGGTTTCTTTATCCATTATGTTAACATAGTATAATCAAACATGGAAAATAGTAATCATAAGAACATTATTTCAATCAAGTAACTTACTAGACAAGCATTCATACTAGCATACATACAACAAAGTGAATATCATAATAGGATTAAGAGATTAAGCATACCTAGAAAGTAGAGTACACTTAGGATTCTTGAGTAAGATCCCTAGAGAAGGTCCAACCCAAGGGAACCTAGTATGTAAAAAGACATGATTGTGGGTCTTGGATCAGTAGGTTCAATTAAGATAAACACGATATAGTTCATGTGATTTTTCCCCTACAATTAGGCTACAAATCGATCAAATTAGCTCTAAAGTTCCAAACGTGTATGTATTTATTCAACCTAGTCCATGGGTCAACATTAAGCTCTAGGTTTAGGTGAACCATCCACATTATGAGTAATACTAGGTAAAGATAAAGTCTGATTTGACATTTGGGAAAGCATGATATTTAGATTATCATCATGGTTTAATCATGCAAGATTATAACTACTCCTATTAGATCAATATCAAGGCAAAAGTGTCATACTTTCAAGACATATGAGAATTAAGGCACATGGATTGGAGCAAGTTAAAATTCCAACTATATAATTATAAAGCTATTGTTTCAAGTTACTAAGATAGTATAGATAACATTAGAGCATGTTTTTGGCAAAATTAGAGTCCAAAGAAGCCAGATATGAATTGAGATCACACTAGGTGTTACATGTAGTCAACAAGGAACATGGGTGTGTTATATAACAATTAGTGTAACAAGACCCATTATGGACTAATTTGAAGGTAATCATATAGATTTAGAAAATTAGGATCACTTTTGCATAAGGATCTAAAGATTCAATCATTTGAGTACTAATCACATATTAGGGCATAACAAGGATCAAAAGTGAATCTTTTAGGTCCATAAGGGTTACATCATGTAAAAAGGAACATGACATTAGTAAATCATGTCACAACACAAAATAAAGGTTACTGATTTCGAAGTGTAAATGTCATTTTATGATTAAAAGAACCAAAGTTTCAGGATTAGATAAGTGGCATCATGTACATGCATACAAGAGCATTTTTAGGTCAAAAGTGTAAATATAAGTGCATCAAGGTGGTATAATTTCTTGATTCAAACCAAGAAGTGGATAAAGGTTATTAGTCCCAAGTTTAAGAGTGATATTTGAAGCAACAATAATATATTGAAGCAAGTCACATCATAAAAAATTCAAAAAGTTCATAAAAGACATGATTTTTAGGATATCCAAAGAAGAACCATTAGATTTTGGTTCTGGAACTATTTTTCCTAGAATGATCTCGTTTCCCTAATAAAAAAATCATATATAACATGTTAGAAAAGGCATAAGGGATGCATTATTAGCATTTTTTGAAGTTTTAACTCAATAAGACAGGCCCTGGATCTTTGGATCTTAATCCAACGGCTAGATATAGGCCACACAGACTTGGGAGGGGCACCTCATATCCTTTCTTGGGCCCTTGATGCATGGCCCAAGCTGGTTAGCCCAGTTAGGCACTGACCCAGCCTACGGATGACCTCCGGACGCTTGTTGTTGCTCATCACCTAGGCTCACCACCCATACATGGTCGATGCTTGCCCTTCACTGCGGCCCAATGTTGCACCCATTGAGTGAGTTTGGCACGATCAACCACCGGTCACTAGGGCCGATCTTGGCCGCTGTTGCTAGGGCGCCTACGATGTGACAGACATGTGTCGTCCTCTTTGACCCGCCCATGGAGGAAACCACGCTTCTTCCACGTAGCAGAACCCAGGATTAGAGATGGGGAAACTAGGGGAATAGGCCTTTAAGGGTGATCGGAAAGTTGTCATCCCTACTCATCAGGGGATCACAGAGCTAAGGGAGTTTCATTCAGGGCTGGGTGCCACAAGAACATGAGCTAAAGCTCATTCGAGTGTATGAAAAGGGAGGGTAAAAAGTGAGGTGAATGGGAGGGAAAAAGGGTAATATGGGGCGTGAAAAGTGACCTAATCTATTTGAAAAGTAGCTGACACTGTGCCTTTGCATAGTGTAAGATGAAGGTAGAAAAAGCAACATGGAACCTTGGATTTGAGGTCAAATATGTGGCATGCACATCCAACGACTTAGATTTGTTGTGGGAACCTTGGAGGGCTATGATTTTCCATGAAATCAACAGTTGGATGGATACTCCAATGGAGGGGGTAACTCCTTGCAGCTGGGCCACATGCCTAGCTAGGACTACAAGTGGTCGGTCCATCACAACTAAAGAATAGGATGAATCAAACAAATTTAGTGAAAAGAGGGTTATTCAAAGGACCGTAATTGATGATTTATAACTCTAATTTTAGCAAGAAAATATGTTTTGGAATGGTTAGGAAAAATCTACCACATGGGTACAAGCATGTGGCATTAGTGTGTATAGTATGAATAAAAAATTGAAGGAGTAGTGGCAAGGTGTTATATGAGTCTAGAACTTGATTTTTATCAAAATGAGTATATCCATGGTGTCACATGAGTATTAGACCAATCAATTATTCATCAAATTATGTTTAAACATAAAATTGATGGTAAGAGGAAGAACAAAGAGCAAGACAATGGTAGATGAAACATACATTTAAAAGAGAAAAAGTTCTACTCTATCACAAAGCCTATGGCTGGACACTATCATCTAGATGTTGACAAGCATCAATGATCATCAAGGTGGATGTGAGCCATGAATCTATTAGACCATAATATACATAAAAGAAGGAGGAAAGAGAACATAGGAGGCCAACACCCTCGGTTACTGGAGGATAGGCGTCAGAGATGGAATTGATGTAGCGTCAGAGATGGTGTGTCTGTGGTTGGGTTTGTGACTGGATCTGCAGTTGTGTCTATGTAGAGAAGGGGTACTCATACGTAGATGGGGGCAAGCGAGGTAGAGCCTGGCCATCTTGGCCCCAGATCAACTGGTTTAGGGTGAAACTAAGACCTATGTCATGGCCCACTAATATAGCTTAAACGTAGGTTCGAGGTGATGTGGCCCATTATGAAGCTGCCACATCACCCATAACCAAGGTAAATTACTTTTAGTAAGTATGTCCTACACAAGTTGTGGTAAATGCTAAGATAATCAAAATATAGTAAAATCATATATCAATTTCATTAGGTAAATGTAGTTAATCCAAATAAAATAGGTTTAAAACCTAATTCTGATCATAGTTCATAAAGTGTATTTGGATCTAAGTTTGAGTAGCTTAAATATACGAAAACTCTAGATTTGATTTATTGGGTATTAAACATGATTGATATGCTTGATTCAAGATGTGCTCAAAATTTCCCAAGTAATGATGATGATTTAGGTTCTCAATTAGATCAAATTAATAATGATGATCTTTTATTCCTTCTAAGGCACTAATAAGATAATTAGTCTTTAATGATGATAAATCTTGATATATAGATCTTAACATCATGATTTGGTTTAATGGGTCATAATGTGACAATCATCCTAAAATAATTGTTGGAGTTCATGTAATGCTCAATTAAGGTTTGTAACCCTTAGGGGCCTCAATGTGATGGAATTAGGGTTGTGACCCTTTTTTGAAATCCAAAACCCAAAACAAACTTAATCCCTAGAAAAAACCATGACTAGCATATTGCATATGTACGGTGACTATTTAGGGTATACACATGCATATTAAATGATTACTTGGATCTATGCTTAGTTGATTGGATTATATATCCTTGAAGAATTTTACACAGATTTTGTATGAATAAGGTACATGATTATTATGAATAATTGCATTATCGAATTCAGAATGTTTGTCGAATAAATTTTGAATGTGGGTTAAATGATTAAATTGTTGTATGTTTATTTACTTCATTTTCAACTATAATGCTGGTATGAGTATCACATAATGAAACTAGAATATTTTAAACCCTATCTTATATTAATCAAGGGGTAATGAACATAATCCCAAGGAGGGGATAGTGATTACACCCAAGATGGTAGACAAAGAATGGTTTACAATATGTCATAAAATTTCTAGTTCTCATTTGCAAGTAGTTGGTGCCTTATATGTATTTAACTTAGTTGAAAACATTTTGGTTGCACCATGTATACAATATAGAAATATGTTGACGTATTTTGATTATCAGTGTTTTAGGTAACTTCTACATATATGAAGATATCAATACATGATGAAATCAATCTTAGACATTAAAGCTAAGACAAGGAGCATTAGTTAGATAATTTTTAACATACTCAATTTCCCATTAGCACCAAAATATTTTTAGCATGCTAATAATAGAAAGCAATGAATACAATATCTCAAAATGAACATACAAATAATTAATGCCCAGAAAAGAAGATTAACATCTTTTACATTCATCAATTTTTGGGTCAACCAAAATATGTTATCTAATATTATTTAGGATGCAATGAGGTTATTTCCACTCCAATTAGTAATCATCATATTTTGACTATTCAATTTACTAATGTGAAAAGAAGATAAACATATTTTACATTCATCAATTTTTGGGTCAACCAAAATATCTTATCTAATATTATTTAGGATGCATGGCTGAAGTCTACCTTTATTGGTGCTCTGATATATAGACTCTATAGAAGACTAGATGTTATCATGTCTGATTTGGTCAATTGGAACAATGATTATATCGAAAACTTTATGTCCAAAAAAAAATAACTTAAAATGAAAGCATATATTTTAAAAGAAGAGTCGACTCAAATTGAATAATAAAGAGTTATAGATTGCTCTTGCTGAAATTAGTAGTAGTGTAACTAAGGCTTTGCAGGAAGAAGAAAAATTAATGAGGCATAGAGTAAGGATTCAATGTCTTAAAGTAGGTGGTAGAAAGACTATTTTTACACATCCCTTAAAAATATAAAAAATAGTAATAGTATTCACCTCCTTAATACTAATGATAAGAATCACTTATGATCCCAAAGGCATCAATGATCATATTGCAAAACTATTATGATCAAGTTTTCAGTTCCCCCTATTGATTTCGCTCACTAGAATGATGATTGGATCATCCCCACTATTTCTTTCAACCGACTTGACTTTCTTAGAAAGTGGATGACTAAGCAGGTGGAATAACAAGTTCTTAAAAACCATAATATGGATAAGGCCCCAGAGATAATGGTTTCAATGTTATGATTATTAAAGTTTGTCAGAACATGGTAGGTGATGACATTCTCAGGCTATTCTAAGCTTCTTTGACACAACAATGATGGTGAAAGAATTCTTTAGATACTTTATGACACTCATTCTAAAGTCCCTAGGGATTCAATTCTTAATGATTTTCTCCCAAATCTCCTATGTAATTTATAATGTGACTATAAAGGTTCTAGAAAAAAGTTTGGGATATTTTCTTCCTGAATTAATTGACAAGAACCAAGTTGCATTCATTCAAGGTTGGTCTATTACTAATGCAACCTATTAGATAATGAACTTCTTAGCTCATTTCCTATTGCTTAGAGTCCTAGTAAGATGTTTGCTGAAGTAGACTTGTCAAAAGCCTATGATATAGTGAGAAGAGACTCTGTAATTTGCAGGTAAAAAATGATGTGTTTTCCTAGTTTTTGATTGAAATGGATTGAGGTATTCTTTGACTATGCCTCTTTCCATGTTCTTGTGAATGGATTTCCTACCTCTCCTTTTGGATCCTCTAATGGGGTTCAGAAGGGGGATTTGGTGGACCCAAATTTGTTTTTTATAGCAATGTAGGGATTCACTTTGTTTAACTCTCAATTTAATAATGGCTCCTTGAGTCCCATCTATGCGTTTGAGAAGTTTAGGATTTCACACATTATCTTTTTAGACGATCTTCTCATGTTTGATAAAGCTAATATCTCTAGTGCACATGCTATTTCTGAAATCTTGGATATGTTTGGTGTGATTTCCAGTCTTAAATTAAACAATGTGTAAAGTCAACTTTTTTCTGAGCATGTGATCAGGACATTTGGATAAAGTTGGATATTACCCTTTCTCCTCTACTAGTCAAATGTTTGGATCTTCTCTTGTTTATAGGGAGGCTTACAAAGTCCACACACTCTCCTATTATTTAGAATATTAAGAAGAGGTCAGATTCTTGGAATGGAAAACTCCACTCCCTTATTGGGAGAGTGGAGTTAGTTGGTGCGTTTTTCACTACCTTGGGATACACACTACTCAATTGAGTGGTGATTGGATGCACACAAAGGAAACACACTCGGGTCTTTCAAATTTATGTGCGGGGCCTATACTAACACAATCATTTAGACCACAATATATCACCCGTAAGTGCACAATATCGTATTGTAGTATAGGCAAGAGACAAGTGAGGGGTCTATCCGTAGGTAGGGGGCATTAGAGCTAAGTCACAACATGCTACATTTTTAACCCGGATCAGAGTAGGGTTTTTAGGGTTTGATGTTGGTTTGAGTTTCTTATACTAACGATGCAAGAAATTAAAATAGGAGAACAAGACAAGATAAGAAAACTCTATGTTTCCCTAAACAAGTTAAGTCTAGTTAACAAAATAAGGCAACTAACTAAGCAAGGGCAAGAAACTACAACTAGATTACACCACTGGAGCAAGTTAAACACTAGAGCAATTAATGACCTAGGTTATCACTAACTAGTAAGATTAACACTAGAAAGCTCAAAAGAGCACTAACTACTCAATAAAGGCCTAATTATCCAAACCTAGGCAATTGACTAAGAGGCAATGAAAACAATTAACTACACTAGCATAAGTCAGCTAAGCAAACAAGATGGGTTTTAGCACGTTATGGAGAGAGTGAGCCATTTGGAGGAATGTCACAAGAATCCAAGTTGAGGGTTGATATAATATACAAATCCTATATCTTCATTCTAGATCACAAAACCAAACAATATAGCCAAATGCAATGAAATAATCCAGACTATTGGTTGGACATTGATATAATAGAGTGTGAGAGGGGAACTACACCCTTATACCCTCTACTTAGCCTTACGAGGCTCAATTGGACAAAGGTGTAGGTGGGATTTCTTTTGGATTCCACTAATCTAGGTTTCTAGGGTAAGGGTTATTAGGGAAATTGAGAGCCAAGGGTAGGAATGGAGAGTAGAGATGATGGTTAGGCAATTGCACTAATCACTCTTACACTAGCTACTTAGAACTCACACATAGCTGTAGTAGAAGAGACTTGTATGTAGGAAGATAGGATTCTAGCTAGGGATCTACTAGTTGGACCTAGGAGCAGTTCCCAAAATAGCTACATACACTTTATTATGCCCTAGAGTCTCAGTGTTATCAAGCATCTTACAACAAGCAATCCATGTTTAGAAGCACAAATCACAAGTAAAATGATGGGAAATGAGATAGAAGCACGAGACAATAACCCTAGAATGAAAATATGTTAAATACTAGTTAAATTTCCCCAACATGTTATCAAAGTAATATTTTATCCCCCAAATAGTCTGCCAAGGGGGCTTAGCTACTAATAATCAAACAAAAGAACAAAAAAGAAAGAAGAAAGAGGTAGAAGTCCATGGTAGCTTGTAGAAGATCCTCCTTCTTCACCTCTTTCTATAGAAGACAAAGCACCTTCCTCCAAGATGAAAATAGCATGGAAAGGTGGGGGATTATGGTGGAAACCCTAGATAATTAAGGTTTTTGTGTGGAAATGAGGTGCATATGGAAGGGGGTAGGTAGGAGCTCTTGAATTCTCTAGGAGGATGGAAATGAATGCTAGAGGTAGGTAAAGAGAAGCTAACCTAGTGATGTGTCCACCACCTTCACTTATATAGATGGTGGGGAAGCACTAGGGTAAGTGGGGGTAAAGTTAGGAATGCGGTGGAAAAATTGAGAAAGGTTGTGTGGTCACTATGGCCGTGGTGCGTGTGGGTTGTTATGGTCATGGGGAGTAATATGGGCAAGGTGGATATATGATGTGGAGTGGAGGTTAAGGAAGTGGGTGGCCACGGCCGTGGTGGGTGCCACGGTCGAGCTAGGTGGATGGCATCATGATCGTATTGTAGAGAATGACTATACTGGAGGGGAGATGCCTCAATCATTTTTCATTGCTACTCGTTTTGTCTTTTGCATGCCACGATCGTCGTGGTGACCACGGTCGTGGTGATCTACACTCGCCATAGTCATTGTGGTGTCCGCGGCCGTGGTCAATCCTTCGTATTTCATGCATGTTGTCTGGATATTTTTGCATCTTTGCCACTTTTGTGGCGTTGTGCTATAGGGGTGATGATGAACTTTGGCCATAACTGTTCTAATGGCCACAGCCGTAGGGGACTCAGCATACTGCTGTCATTTTGGCGGCCACAACCATGGTAGTTGACGTTCAAAAATGTTGGTCTCCTTGTTGATTTGGACCATCTTGCCATGACCGTAGTTCAGTACCAGACCCCATGGTGAGTGTCGAACTGCTTGAATTTGCTTCAAACTTCTTCAAATGGTTGCTAATTTCTTTGGAGCAATTATTTTCTACTCAAGGGATGCTTGGGGAAGATTTGAGTCCAATCTCGGGGTGTGAAAACCCAATGATCATCTCTTTCTCTCTCCTTTACATCCAATACATGTATAGATCCTAAAAACATGCAAAAGGCAACCATAAATGCATTGGATACGGTATTGCATATTAGAGGAATAACTTTCATTCTAACAATAATTAGATGTGATATAAGGTGCAAAAAGATACAAGATGGAGCCTTAAAATAGGGTTGCATTATTAGTTATCTCTACTTTCTCATCTTATCACGCTTTATGGTTTACTACTTATCCTTTGCCTAAAGTTGTGATTTTCGACATTCTTGATCTGAGAAAATTTTTGAGACAATATGGTCCTTTTGTGTCAAAGACACTAAAAACTTGTACAGATAGGTAGTCCTCATTTCTTGTACAGCTTCTTGTTTTTTTTATTATGCCTTTGGGCTATTGTTGATATTCTGTAGTTAGCTTTTTCTTCCAGATAGTAATAAAGAGGCACGCTGAGATTCATAAAAAAAATGTATATTTGGCTAGACTATATAGGTCGTTACTGCTTTTGTTTTGCTTTTGTTTGCATGTATACTTAGTTGATTGTGTCTATGGACGGCGTGATGCTCCTGTAAGTTAGACTGAAGATGCTACAAATGTAACTCGCTGTGAGTTATTTGCAATTTCTATGACATTATCATTTTTCTCTATTGATAAATGAAATAGAACCGTTTTCGTACTCATGTTTTTATGTTCTGCATCTTGTTTGTTTGATCCTTAGGAGTGTGTTATCATAACTGATGATGCAAGATAGAATAACTTGGGCAGAATATGCATCTGGACGTCAGCTTGTATCCTTATCAGCATCAGCCCCGTCGTCAGGAAGGTGCCCCACTTGGACTTTGGGATTCTCACTCGACAATCTCAGGTGGGTGCCAAATCGATTGAAAGTTTGGTGCTGAGGGATACATACAAGCGAACAGGAGAATGTGTCTCAGTGGGGCGGATGCATGGGCGCCGTGACTGGTGTATGAGAACGAACGAAGGAACTTCTGATAGAAATAGGTTCGGCGATAACAAGTTCGGTAGCTGACGGTGGCATTCCGGTATTGGCCTGGCCGACGGACACCACCACCACAACTGGTATCCGGTAGTGCTGGCACTGCTACGGTGACAACGTATGGTCCGTCCTACATCGTTCGTCTGCATCTTTCTTTATATGGGAAGGCAACCGGGCGGCGATTCCTGTCCATAGACCCCCCCCCCCCCCCCCCCCAACAAAAAAAACCGCGACCACGTACGGCATGCCGAGGAATCAAGGTTCTGATAGGCCGGTTTGCGCACCAGCGGGAGTGGGTAATGCGTCCCTGTCCTAATTCTTGTGCTCGGTACCGTGATGTAGCTTTCTTCTTCCTTCCTATGAACAGCAACCTCACGCGTGGTTTTGTACGATCGCGGTCGCCGATAGGGTTGGTGTCTTGGTGAGCGTAAAAGGCTTCGGAAAGTGAAGGAGTAGCATCCATTACTCTGTCACACGGTGGTGGCTGGTGTGTTGGGGATGACGCCGGCGTCCGGCGGTTAGTGGTTTTGACGTGGCGGTTACCGTTAGCTATAGCCACTGGTGTCGACCTCCGACGGGCCGAGGTCCGTTTATTGGTTGCTTCTCTATTTAATCTATCAGGCCTGCTGCATGACGATTTTAACTCAGGCCTGTTGCAATTCATGGCCTCAATAGAGGCTGTCCACTAGAGTATACGACAGATTGAGCTGCTAACTAGCCAGGCTGCTGGATGCAGGTTGACCAGCGGCTGAGGCAGAAAATCAAGCTAGGGGAGGCACAATCTAAGTAAAACGTTAGTGTGAGGTTCAAGGTAGGGCACTGCTAGTGTTTTTGTTTACAATTTAGATAATTCGTTACTGCTATATCTTGGTCCAACTTAACCTCGACCGATTAGCAGTTCGGTAGAATTTTTCGTGTGAAATACTCAACATGAAGTCAGAATCACAAGTGAGAAATATATGCATCACCGAAACATGATTTGGTGTGATTTCAAGAAAAGATCCAATAGGTTGTGCATGAAGCGCCTGTATATGCCATGGTACCCTTGTGGATGTCACAACCCAAATATTGATGTTTTCATTGGCCAAATCTAACTGAAGATCCTATTTAGTTTGTGAAATTAAGGTGACTTAGTGTCATGAAACCGTTTATTAACCAAATCATAAACCAAAATGACTACAAAGTTAATGACGATAGAACCGAAGCATCTATCCCTAATATGATATTATCAAAGTGCTAATGCAAAAGCATAAAAGCTTAACATACATGAACAGATAACAAGATAAAAGAACCAACATAATCTCAACATTCAGCAAGATATATTAAAAAATATTATTTGATTACAAGATTTCAATTACATATTCAAGAGTTAAATTGTACAAGTTTGTTCATGTACAGTAGAGATCTTACGACAAGTACACCTGACATAGCTCATCAAACACATCACCGCCTGGCCATCTCTGAACCCAAAAAATGTGTGAAACAAGCCTTGTTAACATACAAAGTTTGAATATAGTGCACATAGATAGATATATACAATATTTGTATATTTTTAAAAAAGTTGCAGAAGTAGAATAAGAATAAACAAGTTAAGTATTTAGAAAAATGAGAGTCCATGTTTTGAATCGTTTCACTCTAATTGTACCAACGATATCATGTATTCATAAAGACTTTTTGACTATCTTCCCATTGGAAAAGTCTTACTTCTCCCCACTGGAAGAGTCTTACTAACTTCCCATTAGAAAAGTCTATGAGGGTGTTGAAGATTGGCTAACCCTATTCTTTAGGGACCTCAAGGCTATCAAAAAGAGTTAACCCTTTTATCATTAAGGTCTTCCCTATCTTGATAACTCAAGTAAGAGCTCAAACCTTGTAACCTTACTCCAAGACTTCAGGAAGCTACAAAAAGTTTGTATAATGGAGTTATGTATTATGTTTGCAAGTTATAAGAAAACAACAATGAGATAAACATCGATTACAATTCTAGAATACTACATGACAATATTTGAGAAAGTAAAGAAGCATACATATGTATCATATTTCAAGTAAGAAAGCCATAATAATATAATTTTTAAAATCTCATACCTAATTAAGATATACTTAACTTAACTTGGTGTAGACCATATAGCCACAAGAAACACTTGATTAAGCATAAGATTACATTAATGCATTCTCACCATTGACCCTCACTAGCTTCATTTTAGTGTTTTGTCAAAATTAGGATCAAGGTTTCTTATTAGTGTTTTTATTATCTTTTTCATATTTAGGGCCCAGCATAAAGGTGTGGCTCAAATTTCAAGTCATTTTTATGTTTCATTGACTTTGTATGGGCATTTCAAGATTTAGGTCAGTTATGCACATTTTAGGGTAAAAAAACTCATAATAGGGAAAAAGGAGAAAGGTTTGTCAAGTTGTGAGATTTTGGCAAAATATAGATTAAATTAGCAAGAACGGTCGTATAAAGCCCATAAACCTATGGGTTTATGTCCTCTAAAGTCTAAGGCATATTAGTCCAAACATTAGGTACACCATGCATTCCAAAAACCAACACATAAGACCTATGTCATAAGGTCCCAAGATTAGATGGTACATCCATACCAAGGGGATCATAAGGGTTGGATCACCTCTGATTTGAGAGGGGATGAAATAACATTAAGACCCACATCAAGTAATAGAGCACAATAGCATGAACTACATACTTTTAGCACGTAAGAGGTAAAAAGTGTGATCATAGGGACACAACGCCATCTTAGCACAAGTGCGATGGTACCTAGGCATTCAGGTCATCAACCTCATGTGGATTACTTATTTCAAAGGTCTAAGAGAGATGGATGCATAACAAGGTCAGACATATCAATTGGATCAAGTATATTATGCATCAACAAAAAGGGCCACATTCACTCACTAATTTCCATATAGGAAAAACATACCGTATAGTTGGGGGTTAGGGACTAGTACTAGAGTCATACAGAGGTACATTATATTGATTTTGAGGTTGGTCCCACTCTAGTTCATGTTAATATGCAAGAGTTTTTAATTATAGTAGGTACCCATCAATCATTATCAAAACAAGTCACACATGCATATTTAATACATCAAAGTGCAAGAATAGTGATTAGGGTTTTTATAATGTTCAAGATTCATATAGGATGTTTATTAGATGAGAAAGAGTACGAAAGTGAATTAAAGATCTGATCTTTATCATCAACATGTATCAAATATGGTCAACATAGTCAAAGATCCTATCTTTAGAAAATTAGGAGAAGTAGGAGCATAATTGAGTCAGAAAACTATGCTTAGGTAGTAGATCTTTTTGAGATGATCAATTTGGTATATAAGTTTTCTATACATGGACAAAAAATTGGGAGTCATCATTTTTCAAATATTAGAAAACAAACCTCAGGATAAGGGGGCATTACATTTATGTCATTTCTTGGATGTGGCGAATGATCTGGCCCATTGATCCACTATTTAACAACCACGTAGGTCCTCCTTTGTGCATGCCTTATGGCAGGTCCCCGAGCTATGTGTCACGTAGCAATACACTAATACCCATATTTGGAGCAATGTTAGAATTCCTTCATCCCATCCAACCGTTGTCCCTCGGTTCTAAGTCACCTGTTACGGCCACACACCGACCTTCTTTGCTGGTTTGTGCTCACGTTGGCTGCTGCTTCTACAGTTGTATATCTTATCGGAGACAAGAGAAAAGGGGGTGAAATCCCTGATGCGATGATTTTGAGTCGCATTTATAGACTTGTTTTACTCGCATTTTATGCGTTTATTGGTCATTTTGGTGGTTAATATTGCATAATTCACTTACTTTAGTCTATGATCCTTCTCAGTGTCAGATTTCTCTTATTTTATTGTTTGAGCATAAATGATTACAATAATAGGTTTTACCTCGGCTTATGTGGTTTTGTTTTGCAATTTCAGGAAAAACACATATCTGCAGCTATCGATACCATCGACGACTGTCGATACTATTGACACAACCACAGGCAGCCAGCCACAAGGAGCAGCACAGAGTCGATACCATCGACAGGGAAGTCGATGGTAGTGACATTCCATCAGGTTGTTGGCGACCAGTCAGTCGATATTATCGACCCCAAAGTCGATACTATCGACACGTTTAGCTTCAGCGATGGAAAAGGGATAAAACCGACACCTAAGGGTGTCGATACCATAGACCCACATCGATGGTATCGAGTCAGCATCAAGCGCAATGAAGAAAAGAAAAGAAGGATTGCCGATATCGCGAGGGGTCGATACCATCAACCCGTGTCAATGGTATCGACACGGTCAGATCAGAGTTTGTTTCAGATCAGCTCTAATCCAAAGGTTGTGATATTTTTGCAACCTAACTCGGTGATTATACCTAATGACGACGGCCAAGAGTAGGGTATCACATCATTAGCCACTGCACACATCCCGAGAAGGTGTGGAGAGAAGAACGGAGCCCAGAAGCACGTCCCAGCCATTCCAGAAGCCGAAGAAGACGTTTTCCACCGCCGAAAGGCTGTAGATCGTGCATTCTATGCCGAGGAATGCTTGGATCTTCTCCGTTCAGGGGTTTCATGACTTATTCATGTTTTTCTCCATGTTTTCCCTTTCTTCAACCATGTTTTGCTCTGAGATGAACATGCAGGGCTAATCCCCTTTATCTTTAGGACCGGGAATAGCCCGGGGAAGCATTGTATGGCATTTTGCATTTTTATCATAGTAATTCATAATTTATCACTTAAATCTGTGGTATGATTTCGTTTTCTCAATTATATTGTTATGCTTGATCACCATAATGATAATCTAATGCCTTGAATTACTTTGAAAGAAGAATTAATGGTTGAAAAGAGATGAAATTCACATTAATTAACAAATCCCTTGAATAAGGTGATGTAAGGTTAATGGTGGAAACCCAGAGGTCGATTCTAATGCACCTAGTTTAGGGTATAGGTTACTATGACGGTGGAACCGACCTAGACATAGGTAGTGAATTGTATCACGACAGTGGAAAATTCTGACTACAGGCCACTACCCAGATTGAGAGATGAACCTGAATTATTATATGGAAATTCATACAATGAAAACCCGCGGTGAAACCGCAACCCTAAAGATCTCCATTTGAATTTATTAAACTAAACATTGAATCGATTGCTTTGTTTTATTTTCTTTTATTTTATTTTACAACAACTCTCATAACCTTTTTATGGGTCTAGCTGATTGCGAGTAGTTAGTAGTCTACCAATAATTTAGTGTCCCTGAGTTCGACTCGGGCCTCACAAGGGCCTATACTACATTGACGCGTGCACTTGCGTTCTACGAACGGTAAAATCGTGTCAAGTTTTTGGCGTCGTTGCCTGGGAACACGGCAATTGTCAGCACTACGAGTGCTACAAGCGGCCATTCTAGGCCACATTTTTATTTTATATTTTATTATCATTTTAGAAATTTATAGTTTTATCTTTCATATTATTGTAATCGTCTAGCACGGTACTGAACTGAAATTATCATCTTACAGGTATTGGTGCATGGTGAGGACGTGTAGCACTGACTACACGTAGCAATCACTAGAGGTTCGACTACCGGGACCAGACGACGAAGAGAACTATATTCAAGACCAACCAGACGAAATAGATTCCGACTCAGAGCAAGAAACCATGGTAGAAGAGCAGACGATATGGGAGAAGATAAAATCTTCTTCCTCATCCGCTTCAAAGGGGCCAATATAGAAGCAAGCAATCAATATTCCAGCTTATAAAATTGATCCTGCATTAATAAATTCGGTCAAATCAAATGCATTTCACGGGCTTAAAAATGAAGATCCGGTGACTCATATAAGCCAGTTCGTGGAGAACTGTGATATGATCAAGATAGATAGGTTTCCACAGGAGACGTTATACTTGAAGCTGTTTCCCAGCTCTCTGGCGGGAAATGCATGAGAATGGCTACATAATCATGATGATGAGTATGTGGAATCATGGAACCACATGGTGGAAGTGTTCTTTGAAAGGTTTTTTCTGCCTGAGAAGACAAATGATATGATCAGAAAAATTCATAACTTTAGTCAAAAAGCAGGAGAGACGTACTCCGAGACCTGGGAACGGTTTCAGATCATTCTAAGGAGGTGCCCGCATCATGGGCTCGACAAGGAGAAGCATGTTAAAATCTTCTATTTTGCTCTTTCCGAGCATGATAGAAGTAACTTAGACTCTGCATGTTCATGTTTCTTCTTAAACAACACATGAACAAGGTGTTGGGAAATTTTGAAGAACATGGCTAAGAAGCAATTTTGGGGTGATAGAGACACCGTAGAGCATGTTTGGGCTGTAGGAGAGTCAAAGTCCATCAAGGAACTAAATGAGAAGATGGACCTTCTAGCAAAGAAACTGCTTGCAAAAGAAGACACATAATCAAATGATGAGGCTCAAGTAAAATTAATGCGCCAGCAGTAGGGGTACAGAAACAACGATTATTCATGGAGGAAAGACAAGAACGTTTCCTAGAAGGACCCAAATAATTTCTTGCAGGACCCCGATGCAAAACCCCAACTGTCACCAGAGGATAAGAGCAATGAGTTTCTCAATCAAGTAATAAAGCAGAATCAAGAACTAATGAACACTTTTGGCCAGCAGATCAAGCAACAAGGAGAATTTATGAACCAATTTGGGCAGACCTTACAGAGTCATGGGGCTCAAATGAGGACGATAGAGACATCCTTAGCGCAGATGGCAACTGAGATAGCAAATCTGAAGAAGCCAGCACAACAAGGCTTTCTGGGTAATACAAACATTCCAGGAGGAAACCAACATGCTAAGGCAATCTTGCTAAGGAGCGGTAAGAAGATTTTAAACCCTAGGGCCGATGAACCAAGCAAACCCCAGTCCGAAAACATAGGTGAGGCCACAGAGGAGGTTCCGATCCCAATCACCGAGCCAGTAGAGGATGTTGCAACAGAACCCATCATTGTTGAGGAGGAGACACAGAAGAGGACGCCATATGTGCCACCACATCAGAGGGAACAAAATGTCTCGGTCCCATATCCCAATAGCGTGAAAGCCAAGAAAGTGGACACTCAGTTCAAGAAATTTCTAGATAGTTTTAGAAAGCTTTCTGTCAACATTCCATTGTTAGAGGCAATAGAGCAGATTCCCTCTTACGGCAAGTTTCTGAAAGACATCATTACAAAGAAGAGGAAAATCCCAGATACCGAGGTTGTGGTTCTTAAGGAACATGTGAGTGCTTTCATCATGGGCACATTGCCACCTAAAAGGAAAGATTCGGGCTGCTTCAACATTTCATGCTACATTGGTAAAGTGAAATTTGGCGAAGCACTGTGTGATTCAGGGGCAAGTATAAACCTGATGCCTCTCTCTACATTCAAGAAGCTGGGACTAAAAGAATCAAGGCCAAGCAAAATGGCAATACAATTGGCAGATAATTCTGTAGTGAATCCATATGGTATTTGCAAAGATGTGTTAGTTAAAGTTGATGGTTTTGTATTTCCAGCAGACTTTTTCGTAATGGAAATACAAGATGAATAGGGCAATGAGTTACTCCTTGGATGACCCTTCCAAGCCATTGCTGACATGATACTTGAGATGGGAAGAGGTCGTTTGACCTTGGGTATCGCTGATGATCGGTTTGAGATGGTCATGCCCTCCAGCAAAACAGAACCAAAAACAAAGGAGCACTGCCGCATGGTGAAACACTTTGACCAGAATATCTCTCTCTGTCTAGGGAAGCCGTTTTTAGATATGGCTCATGTGATGACTAAGGTGGAGAAGGGGACACTGGCTATAGACATCATGGAGCAAACCAATGTTGTGTCTCTTAGCAAGGCTGTGGGTTTTCCCAATGATGAAGAGGAGGACATCCCGCCTTCTACTGAAGATGAGGCCATAACAAGTTCTGTTTTCAATGCATATCCAGAATCGTCTCTTGAAGCCTGCCTGGTTAATATAACACATGATTGGATGAGAAGCAAGTCGCTACAAGAATGCGCCAAGATGCTTCAGGTGTTGCCGTGTTTCTACTCTAGGTACTATGAAGACCTTGGAGAACTCCCACCACCGCTTCACTCATCTTTGATCAGCCCGCCAGATTTAGAATTGAAGCCACTACCTCCTCATTTGAAATATGCATTTCTAGCTGAGGGTGAGAAGTTTCCAGTGATCATTTCAGCATATCTGAGTGCCGAGGAGGGGGATCAACTACTGATCATGCTAAAGAACCACCGAGGTGCATTCGGGTGGTCGGTTGCGGACATCAAGGGGATTTCCCCTACATTGTTCCAGCACAAGATCCGGCTCGAGGAGGGAGCCAAACCTGTAATTCAGCCACAGTGCAGATTAAATCCTAGCATGATGGAGGTCGTCAAGAAGGAGGTAATCAAGCTCCTTTCAGCAGGTATCATCTATGCTATATCCGACTCGACGTGGGTGAGTCCTACACAGGTAGTCCCTAAAAAGGGGGGAATTACTGTTACACATAATTTGTTAAATGAGCCAGTCACGACCCGTCTGGTAACTGGGTGGCATGTATGTATAGATTATCATAGATTGAATGCTGCTATGCTTAAGGATCATTTTCCTCTCCCATTCATTGATTAGATTTTAGAGCGATTGGCAGGTCGATCTCATTTTTGTTTTCTCGATGGTTATTCGGGCTACAATCAAATTTCCATTGATCCTAAGGACCAAGAGAAGTCCACATTCACATGTCCTTATGGAACATTTGCATACCACCGTATGCCCTTTGGATTGTGTAACGCACCAGCAACCTTTCAGCGTTGCATGCTTGCCATTTTCTCCGATATGGTTGGACGCTATTTGGAAGTCTTTATGGACAATTTCTCTGTCTATGGTGCGTCTTTTGATGAATGTTTATACAATTTGGATAAGGTTTTGCAATTATGTGAGGACACGCATTTGGTTCTCATTTCAGAGAAATGCCATATGATGGTTAGCGAAGGGATCGTGCTTGGACATAAAGTGTCTAGCAAAGGGTTGGAGGTAGATCCGGTAAAAATTGAGGTTATTTCCAAATTGCCCCCACCGAATTTGGTGAAAGGGGTACGGAGTTTTCTAGGTCACGCCGGGTTTTATCTCCGCTTTATAAAAGATTTCTCCAAAATCGCTAAACCATTATCTAAGTTGTTGGAGAAATATGTTGTCTTTGATTTTAACGAAAAGTGTTTACATGCATTTAATGTGCTTAAAGAAAAATTAATTTATGCTCTGGTTGTGCAAACACCGGATTGGACAAAGCCGTTTGAATTGATGTGTGATGCATCGAATTTCGCAGTGGGGGTTGTTTTAGGACAACATGTGGACAATAAACCCGTTGTGATTTTATATGCGTCCAAAACTTTAAATGAAGAACAACTTAATTAAACGACAACTGAGAAAGAGCTTCTTGTTGTAGTTATTTCTTTTGAAAAATTTCGGCAATATCTTGTTGGATCTAAAGTTGTGGTATGGACGGACCACACCGCCATAAAGTACTTGATGGAAAAGAAAGATGCCAAACCTAGACTGATTAGGTGGATCTTACTATTACAAGAATTTGATATTGAGATCAAAGATAAGGCGGGAATAGAAAATGTGGTTGCGTACCATTTGTCTAGGTTGGAAAGGGTAGATGAGAAGGACGTGCATATACCCATTACGGAGACGTTTCCTGATGAACAACTTCTTTCTATTAAATCTAAAGATCCATGGTTCTCTTATATTGTAAATTATCTTTCCTGCAAAATCATCCCAGATGATTGGACATACCAAGAGAAAATGAAAATTTTCCATTCTTTGCGATATTATTTCTGGGATGACCCCATTCTGTTGAAGCAGTGCAGGGACGGTGTGTTGTGCAATTGTGTACCGAAGGTGGAATATCAAAGTGTCCTTCGTCATTGCCATACTCTACTGACTGGTGGCCACCATGCTAGTTCTAAAATGGCGACCAAGGTACTTGAGAGCGGCCTTTACTGGCCTACTTTGTTCCGGGATGCATATGACTATGTGCAGCAATGCGATTCCTGCCAACGGGCAGGTAACATTTCAAAGCGACAGGAGATGCCCCTCAATGTATTTCAAGAGGTCGAGGTGTTCGATCTGTGGGGTACTGATTTTATGGGACCCTTTGTGTCCTGCAACTCTAACTTGTACATTCTATTAGCTGTTGACTATTTATCGAAGTGGGTAGAGGCAATACCCACTAGGACTAATGATGTCGCTGTAGTGTATAGGTTTGTCAAAGAATACATTTTCTGCAGGTTTGGTGTACCAAGAATGATTATTAGTGATGGAGGTACACATTTCCGAAATCAGAAGTTTGTGGCATTGTTGAGAAAGTACGGGGTAAAGCACAACATTGGTACCCCGTACCACCCGCAGACACAGGGGCAAGTGGAAGTCTCCAATAAAGAGATTAAGAAGATCTTGGAGCGCACTGTAGCTTCGATGAGAAAAAATTGGAGTACCTTGCTACCGGACGCTTTGTGGGCATACAGGACGGAATTTAAGATACATATAGGCACTACGCCTTTTAGGTTGGCTTATGGTCATGCCTACCATTTACCGGTGGAATTGGAGCATAAGGCGCACTGGGCGCTGAGGAAGCTGAATTTGAACTATGATGAGGCAGGAAGAAAACATTTGCTAGAGCTAAATGAACACGATGAGTTGAGGATGAATGCCTATGAAAGCTTGCGGATTTACAAGGAGAGAACGAAGCTGATTCACGATCGACACATTCAGATGTGTATCTTCAAGAAAGGAGATCATGTGCTCTTGTTCAATTCATGGTTGAAGATGCATCCTGGGAAATTGAAATCTCGATGGGGTGGACCTTTCACTGTAGAGGAGGTCAGGACACATGGAGCAATTATGGTGCGTGATGGCGAGACAACATTTTTGGTTAATGGACAACGATTGAAGTTGTACTTCGGTGAGGATTACACGAGGAGTGTGCATGAGGTCAAACTCTTTGCGCTTCCGGATGCATGAGGAGCTTGATTTTGTCTAGCCTAAGATGTTAAATAATGACGCTTGTTGAGAGGCAACCCGGCCATTGGTAGTTTCATTTAGTTTCTTTTACATTTGTAAGTTAGTTTGATTCGATTTTGTTTTTAGTGTAAACAAGATACCTTGATCGTTTCTTCAATGTGCAGGACTGAGGCAGGGTTGATACCATCGACCCTTGTGTCGATGGCATTGACAGAGGCATAGTTAGGCGGCTGCAAAAATTTCTCTGAGTCAATACTATCGATGGCCTCATCGATGGTATCGACCTACAATCAGGTTGCTCTCCAGAATGGGGTCGATAGTATCGACATGGATGTCGATACTCGCGAGATCCTTGAAGATATTCAGACGAAATTTGTCTCAGTGAAGTCGATACCATCGACGGGCCTGTCGATGCAATCGACCCAGTTACAGGCAGAAAGTGGTGGTCGGGCCTCATGAGGGTGTTTTCCCTAAGCAGAGTCGATATTATCGACTTGCATCGATGGTATCGATGTGACATGTCACCGATCTGTGAGAGGAAATCAACAGCGATCGCTACATCAAGAGAATCGATCCGTGGGATGGGTCGATACCATCAACATTCGTCGATGGTATCGACGCATCATCGATCCGGGCCCCCACATCAGGCTATCGACAACCTTCGATACTAGCAGAAGACCAGATTGTGCTATAGGTGTCGATACTATAGACCCGCATCGATGGTATCGACGGGTGCACATCAACGATGACTGTGGTTATAAAAGAGTGGGATGGTTGTCATATAACATCACACCTTCAGAGCCTTTTGCCTCCACTTGTGTCGTGCATATTGTTGTGTGAGTGGAGCCTGGCTACGAGCATCCAAGGAGCACAATCTTCCCTGAGCCTTCACCGAGCGGAGATTGTCTTCTCTGACCTTCACCAAGCTCCATCTTCCATTCCTTCTTTCTTGGCGATGATGCTGCGTACAGCCGGTGCATCTTCTTCACGAGAGGATCCTATGGAGATCCCCGAGTTCATTCCTCCACCTACTACATCTATTCCTCATCCGAGGATTGTCCATCCTTCCACGGAGGTCCAAAAGGTCTACGAGGAACGGATGAAGAAAAAGATCGAGCCCACGCGCTATGTTGATCGAGAAATGGTCCGTGAGATGGGGTTCGAGGCCAATCTCACCTACGTCCTGAAGGGGTAGGCGAGACACACATCCAGGAGGTCTGATGAGCTACAATACCACACCAACGGCCAACCTTTCTTCGGCGAGTGGCTGACGTACAAGGAGCTCATGGCGGAGTTCATGACATCATTGGACATCAATGTGGTGCCCAATGACTTGATCGCCACCGACAGAGAGTGGAGAAAAGGGTGGATGTCATTTAGACTCTACAAAAACAACTACACCCTCACTCTCACCCAGTTCAATTCAATTTATAACTATTTCATAATGACTACCAGTACCGGAGGCCAGACAACAGGATGAACTACGATGATATATTTGCCCAGCTCGTGACTGCACCCCTGGGAAAATCTGTCAGCTACCACAACGCTGCAATGGCGGATTTCGAGCATCCATTTGTGTGCATTCTGAAAACTACTAGAGGGGGGGTGAATAGAGTTTTATAGATAATTTTAACAATTAATTACTCAAGCAACCACAAAGAAAGATATTGGACAAGGAGACACAAGGTTTAGAGTGGTTCCAACTATAGCAAATACTATAGCCGTCAGTCCACTACCCGGTTGCTTACCCAACCGGGATTTGAAAAGAAATTTATTTTATTACCTCTCAAGGAGTTATATAAAATACAATCTCTTTTCCCTAAACCCTTCAAGCAGCCTTCACCTAGAAGTAATCGCCCAACTCGAAGCAGCCTTCCCTTGAAGTAGATGCACCAACTCCCGTTGCACCAGCCTTCTGAAGTAGCTTCCCGTGCGATAGCCTTCTTGAAGTAGCTTGAAGTCCCCTTCTCCTCCGAGAAGTCAACCCTCTCCAATCCGCAGTCTCCAACCCTAGGAGTAGCAAGGAGAGTACAAAAGATAACAAGGAACAAGAAAGAAATAAGAGAAAATACAACTTATCCTTGAAGCTCAAGGCTTGATTAGCCTAGATCAAGCGTTAGATCTCCTAGCCAAGTATGTGAACTTGTAATTGCTGTGGGTAGGAGAATCTAGCCTATAGGACACGAGATTGAGCTAAAGAGAATGTAGGCCTATGATCACAGTGCTCAAATTTGCTTGCAAAAGATTGCTCAAGTATGCTCAAGTGTATTCTCAAGTGTAACAAGTGAATTCTAGTGTCCTATGGCTTGTCCTATTTATAGGAATGGCCTAATTATGCTTAAGGACGTTCTAGACAACTTCTAGGGGTTTCTAAGTGCTTAACTAGCCGTTAGGTACAAAGTTGTTGCTTTAACAACGGCTAAATACTTTATTCTGCAGTTGCTGTCAGAGATCATCTCGGTCGAGGAATGGTCGACCGAGACACCTACTCGGTCGAAGTTTTGTCGACCGACAGGCTCTCTGGAACAAGTGTTTTGCAACGTCTTTCTTCAACTACCAACTAACTTGTCTGTTGTGTCTAACGGCTACTTTGGATCTTTCTCGGTCGAGAAGATGGTCGACCGAGAGTGTCTCGGTCGGGAGTTTGTCGACCGAGAATGATCCTGTTTCAAGATTTCAGTTTAGGCACTAATTATATGTGAGAGTGTGCAAAGGTGATCCTAATTAAATGGGATGACGTGTCTAACTATGGTGTTTGGCTAGGGAAAATCTAATGCTTGATTTACATGCAATTCTAAGTACTTGTACATTATATATTTGTACAAGTTTTTACAACAATGATTACATTGCATGAAAATATAAACATTTTAGCTTGGGGATTTTCCCTAGTTGCTTTGCCATCCATCTTAGTCCTGCACACTCAAGTAGCTCGTTAGATTAATAAGAATGAAATGTTTGTCATCATCGAAACAAAGGGATTTATCATAATATCCAATTTATCCAACAATCTCCCCCTTTTTGAAGATGACAAACATTTCCTAAATATGAAATAAGGAAATATAAAGCATGTGAGTTTCATACCTGAAAATTACCTTTTGCAGCCATTTATGTTTTGCAAGTGAGTGCTGGCCAAGATGTTATGAAACTCATTTATATTTTTGATTTTTATATTCTTTCTCCCCCTTTGTCATTTCAAAAAGATATCCAAGTTGAATATTTTATTTTTCGTCTCCCCCTTAATATTATGCTCCCCCTTAAATAGATATCCTATTAGAAACATGGATTTTTATCTAATTTATCCACAATTTGTTTCTCAATCATTTGCAAAGGATGTTAAGCCTTGAAATGATATGAGATTCCCTTGAATGTATATTTATTTCTCATTTATCAAAGAATGTTAAGCCCTAAATTAAATGAGAATCCTCTAATCGTTGAGTACATAAAAATGTCTCCATCCAAATGCAAGGGATGTTAAGCCCTGTTTTGGGTAGAGAGGTCCTTCAAGTGCAAATTACCATTTTCAATAAATTCATAAATTTCTTTATAATCAATGAAAATTTCCAGCTACACATGGTGGTTACAATGTTTTTGTAAGCTTCTTTAATCAAATGGTCAAAGTTTGTTTTTATGATCTCCCCCTTAGATATCCCAAATAAAGACTCAAATGCTTTGCAAATATGTTTGAAGATTGTCCATATGCAAAAAAAATATTCTGTTTCACAAATGATGTTCAACATGCATACTTGGTTTAAAATTATTTGATGAGCAATCATTTGCAGCAGAATTATTTCAGTCTTGACAATAGAGACCTGCTCGGTCGACGATTTCTCGACCGACATTGTTCTCGGTCGACTAATGACTCGACTGAGAATGTTTCTGGAGAACTGTTTGTCATAGATCATTATCAATTTAGCCACAAAATTTTATTTATTTCTCCCTTTATTTTGTATGCTCTGCAATAATAGTCTTTATAATCCGTTTATTTACAAGATGCCTCACATGCGAAAAGATATCCATCCAAATCAACAAAAAGGATAAACAATTTCATTAATAAGCATGGAAAGATTGACACATCATACAGAAGTAATCCATAACAATCATTCAAAGCAAGTCATTTACAACTAATATTACTCCAACACTCACTGGAAAGATTTAAGAATTACATCAACGTCCGGATCTTTCCCAATAAATGGCTCAGTTCCATAGTATTGGACCAAGGTTTGCCAATCTAGAGCTTTCGTCTTGGTTAAAGCATATGCTTCCAAGAATGTAGGAACTCGGTCAAATCGGAAGTGAGCAACAATATCTTGCAATTGCATAGATGAAAATTGAGTATGTGTTAGATCCATGGATGGTGGAGGTGGAGTTTGATAGTAGTTGTACGAAGGATTGTATGGATTGAGCATGCCTGGATTTAAAGAATATGGATATTCATCGGTTTGATTTGGGGAAAGGGTTTGCATTCTTTGATTTAAATATGTCATGGCATGATGATTGTAGTCTAATTGTCTACTAAGGTGATATTGGGAGCCAGCAATATAAGTAAGAGTATTTTGAATGGGGTCTTGTGGTAGGGTAGAAGGAGGAGGTGGTGGTATGTCTTGATGAGATGTTTCACCTTCTACTCTAGCCCTTTTGTGACCAAAATCTATTCCCATTTTCTCTACGGTATTTTTACTTATCTTTTGTGGTCGCCGCTCCCATGTATATCCCATATCCTCAATGTTTGTTTTAAGAAAATGTTGAGTAATTTGGCAAACGAAATCCGCATATGGTGGGTTGCCAGAGAACTCAATCATGTTTTTAAGAATTATACGGATGAAGTTTGTGGGAATGCGGCTTATGATGGCATAAATGAGGCACATACGGAATATTGGAACTTCAGATTTGTTGGCTCTAGGGTGAATATTTGTAGAAACAATGAGATTTATAATCCTACAGGCTGGTTTGAGATTTATAGCGTAGTAGGTTCCCCTATCTTCATGACAAGTAGTGTTGGATTGAAAAATAGCTCTTTTTATGACACTAAGGCTAATGGTATGATCATCTTGGGAAAGTAGATTTAGTGGATTTCCAGTGGTGAGATCAAGGGAATCTTGGTATTCATCTATGTCAATTTCTAGCATGTCAAGAATATCCCCTTCGGTGAATTTAAGGCTATGCCCATTGACCATGGTGTAGAAGAAAGTGGTTTCATTTTCAGTATGGGATATGATATTGGCATAAAATTCGTTGACTACCTTAGTGGAATGGTAAGGGAAAGAGGGATTGATGAAGTCCTTCAATTTTTGCACTTCAAAGAGATCTTCCAGATCGACTATGTTGATGAAGTCCATGACTTCGACTGGTCGTCGTGGAAGAGGGGCTTTGGAGGAAAGCCGTAGATATTGATCACCAGCATCTCCATCGACGGAGGCGATGTCGTTGATGATCGTCAGTGGCGGAGTGGCTTCCCGAGCTTCCCGTCCTTTCCTTCCGGCGATCTTCTTCTTCCCATGGGCAGTTGATGATGAGGCCATTTGTGTGTGGAGAAGAAGCAAGGAAGGTTGGAGAATGAGGATGCTAAAGAGTTGCACAAAAATGCACTAGAGAGGGACAAAGGAAGCAAGAGTATGCAAGTGTGAGTAAGTGTCCCGTTTTTGCCCCTTTTTATAACATTCCAGCGACCAGGTCGGTCGACGATTCGTCGACCGAGCGTCCGCAACGGTCATGTTGCAGACGCGCCACTCGGCTCCCCAACGGTCAAAATAACGGTCATAAACGGTCATAACGGTCGGCTTACAACGGTCGTATCCAACGGCTATTTCTCGGTCGAACAATTGTCGACCGACATTGTCTCGGTCGAGCATTTGTCGACCGAAAGTTCGTCCGATATTAAGTCTGTTTAGATTCTGTCGGTCGAGAGAGATGGGCTGACCGAGCGGTTCTCGGTCGACGAATTCGTCGACCGACAGACTTACTGAGTTCAACTTTTGAGACTGAATTTTAATGCAGATCATAGATCATTTGTGTAGAGCATGTATATGGATATTCCGAGGGAGTAATATTGTTTTGTTTTTGACAATTTTTAAGGCTTTAAATTTTTGAAAATATGCTAAGAGTAAGTCTAATAAATTGATGTTCAAATAAACAATCTTTTATCAAAGTTTATTTTAGGTCGCCTTTGACTACGACCGTGGCGCCCCTTGGTCAAATTTTATTTTAACCAAGAGGCATATTCTGCCGGTTTCCAGGATAAACATTCTTATACGAAGTATAAGTTCTGCAGATAGCTTACGAGTATCAATTTTGAGGCTCATTAAAGTGTACCAATTATGGGAAATTAATAAGGGCATCAAATATGATGAAGTGTATTCAGTGATGCTTAATATAAGAGCACAATGAATATGTTCAAAAATCAATTTGAAACATTTTATTCATTTCAAGTATAAAAGCATGATTAAATAAGCTTTATCAATTCAATATTTATTCCATATAATCTTTCAAGAATAATTTCCACATATAGTGTATCCCAAATAAAAAAAAAATCAGTGATATGCTCGGTCGACAATTTCTCGACCGAGGTTCACTCGGTCGACAACTTTCTCGACCGATCAATTTTCTGGAGAACTTTCAGAAATTTATTTCAAGTGCACCATAGGCTGTATCTAAATCAACTATTTCAAAGATCTGTTTGAGATAAGACATATGTGTATCAGAGTGATACTTAATTTAAAAATTATTGATTTTGTTATCCCTATATGTTAAGTTGAGATAGACATAAGGATATGCAAATTAAGATCTTTTGGTCATATCTCAACTTAGTCTAATCAATTTAATTTGGGGGTTTTGGAACCCATACCATCTCAACATTCTTTTTCTTGTATGGGCATGAAAAAGAATAATGTCCAAGGCGTGAGCAATAATGGCAACAAATTGAATCAACCTCAAGCCTTTTTCTATGATTTTGCCCTGTGTTGTCATTTGGTGAGGGTGTCCTTTTGGGCACATATATGGGTTGATAGGTTTGTGGCTTACTCGGACTAGGTTGTTGATGTGATTTTTATTTAGGTTTATAACCCAGTCCTCTTCTCCCTATTTGATGATAGGAGTTATCCAATATTCTATCAAGGATTCCATTGTTGTTTAACCTACTAACTTCTCGTTGTAACTTAACGATCTCATCCATTCTATTTTTAATATCTAGTTTTGCTTGATCTAGATTGGATGATAAAGAATTTCTTTCTTTTACTATATTGTCATAATCTACATGTGTACACAAAATAGGTTGTTTTTGAAGGTCATTTAACTTTGCAAGTAATTCAACCTTTTCTTGATATAGAAGATCATAATTTGTTTCTAGAGTAAAAATCTTCACTTCACTATTACTTAGAGATGATTTCAAAGTACGGTTTTCAGAAGCAATGTCATCTTTTTTGAAACCAAGAGTATTCAATTTAGCATATAAATCGTCATTTTCAGATGTAAGAGCAAAAAGTCTAGCATTTAACTCATCGTTTGTTTTACTAGATTTCTTTAATTTCTTCTTGCACTCAATATACTTATTGTGAGTTTCTTCAAGACTAGAAATTAGCTCTTCTTTTGATAAATCAAGAAGGCTTACCTCTTCTTCTTCTTCCTCATTGGTTGTAGCAATGAAACAATTTTTATGGACCTCTTTCTTCTTTTCTTTCCATGGACAGCCGATTGTTGTATGGTTTGTTCCTAAACACCAATTGCAGCTTGTTGAAAATTTGTCCAAGTTGCTCCTTTGTCTGTGGTCGTAGTCACCTCCTCCCTTCATTCTTCAAGACCTGGTTAGGGTTCCTTGAAGCCTGCTCTGATACCAATTGAAAACTACTAGAGGGGGGTGAATAGAGTTTTATAGATAATTTTAACAATTAATTACTCAAGCAACCACAAAGAAAGATATTGGACAAGGAGACACAAGGTTTAGAGTGGTTCCAACTATAGCAAATACTATAGCCGTCAGTCCACTACCCGGTTGCTTACCCAACCGGGATTTGAAAAGAAATTTATTTTATTACCTCTCAAGGAATTATATAAAATACAATCTCTTTTCCCTAAACCCTTCAAGCAGCCTTCACCTAGAAGTAATCGCCCAACTCGAAGCAGCCTTCCCTTGAAGTAGATGCACCAACTCCCGTTGCACCAGCCTTCTGAAGTAGCTTCCCGTGTGATAGCCTTCTTGAAGTAGCTTGAAGTCCCCTTCTCCTCCGAGAAGTCAACCCTCTCCAATCCGCAGTCTCCAACCCTAGGAGTAGCAAGGAGAGTACAAAAGATAACAAGGAACAAGAAAGAAATAAGAGAAAATACAACTTATCCTTGAAGCTCAAGGCTTGATTAGCCTAGATCAAGCGTTAGATCTCCTAGCCAAGTATGTGAACTTGTAATTGCTGTGGGTAGGAGAATCTAGCCTATAGGACACGAGATTGAGCTAAAGAGAATGTAGGCCTATGATCACAGTGCTCAAATTTGCTTGCAAAAGATTGCTCAAGTATGCTCAAGTGTATTCTCAAGTGTAACAAGTGAATTCTAGTGTCCTATGGCTTGTCCTATTTATAGGAATGGCCTAAGTATGCTTAAAGACGTTCTAGACAACTTCTAGGGGTTTCTAAGTGCTTAACTAGCCGTTAGGTACAAAGTTGTTGCTTTAACAACGGCTAAATACTTTATTCTGCAGTTGCTGTCAGAGATCATCTCGGTCGAGGAATGGTCGACCGAGACACCTACTCGGTCGAAGTTTTGTCGACCGACAGGCTCTCTGGAACAAGTGTTTTGCAACGTCTTTCTTCAACTACCAACTAACTTGTCTGTTGTGTCTAACGGCTACTTTGGATCTTTCTCGGTCGAGAAGATGGTCGACCGAGAGTGTCTCGGTCGAGGAGTTTGTCGACCGAGAATGATCCTGTTTCAAGATTTCAGTTTAGGCACTAATTATATGTGAGAGTGTGCAAAGGTGATCCTAATTAAATGGGATGACGTGTCTAACTATGGTGTTTGGCTAGGGAAAATCTAATGCTTGATTTACATGCAATTCTAAGTACTTGTACATTATATATTTGTACAAGTTTTTACAACAATGATTACATTGCATGAAAATATAAACATTTTAGCTTGGGGATTTTCCCTAGTTGCTTTGCCATCCATCTTAGTCCTGCACACTCAAGTAGCTCGTTAGATTAATAAGAATGAAATGTTTGTCATCATCGAAACAAAGGGATTTATCATAATATCCAATTTATCCAACACATTCTTCACCGCATGCTTTGCACCATGCAGTTCGCTTGCGGCGACCTGTCTCTCAGCAAGTTTCAAGAGACAGATTTGTTTTTCCTGCACAAATTGTTGAAGCGTGAGGAGTGCAATTGGGGCACGTTCTTCTTAATGCGCGTGTTGGCCGTAAGGAGGAGTACGCGGAAGGCTCCAATCCACTTTGGAGGGCTCATCACACAGCTGGCCCCCTATCTTGGGTTAGATTTCTCCCAGCTTTCTCCCCTTTCTAACAGGAGCAAGGTCAACCTCCAACATCTGCACCGCTCCAAACTCCTCCTGCTCTGTTATGGCTTGGCATATGCACATTGCCATGTCAATCAAGCATATCAAGAGTGTTCACTTCCAGACCCCGTCTTCAACATTGAGGGAGCTCAGCATTTCCGATGGCCTGTTATTGCCATCGATGACTCCAATGAAGATGGTGGTGATGATGACAACAACGATGAAGGCGACGAGCATGAAGAGGAAGAGGAGGCTTTCACTCCTCTTCAGGTACGAGTAGCACCCCAGAAGCGTCCCCGCATGCATCCGGTTGCATCTTCTTCTTCACAGCCTCTGCCACCTCAACCCTCTCATCAAGGAGAGGATGTCTATTCAATGCAGGGGATGTATACAATGCTGCAAGAGATCCAACACACCCAACTACAACATACAACTTCATACGCCGATATTCAGGATACAACGAACCGACTGTTAGATAACCAGAGGGCCATTTTTGAGAATGAGCACCTCCTCCTCGACAACCAACAGAACATCCACGACAGGTTGCATAGGATGGAGATGTAGCAGTAGCCCTTCTACGATCATTACTAGAGCCAGAATTATTTTTGGGGGTATCCACAACCTCCACCAATGCCCCAGTACGATCTGAGCTTTCAGGGGCAATACCAATCTTAGGACCCCACGGCTCCGCAGTACCCGCCCCCTCTTGAAGAATGATCGGTATCACTATTCCACCTTTTAAGGTTGCTTTTGACTATGAGGCCATAGTTGAATTCAAGCTTAGGGGGGGAGTTGGAACAACTCTATCCCTTAGTTTTCTTAGTTTTAGTTTTTATTGATTTGTCTTTTGTCTTTTGTTTTTCTTAGTTATGAGTTTGTTTGTAGGATCCACAGTCTATCTAGTGTAATTGTGGATGTCTTAAGTCATGTGTCATCTCATTGCTTGTACATGGGAATCGGGGGAAAATTTAAAAAATTTTAGCGTTTTTGCAAGCTTGTGTTGTTCAACTTTGAGAACATAACTTAAGGAAATGATTGGGTTTGTCAAATCTAAAACAGGATATCACAACTGTACATTCCTAGGATCCATGAAAAGTGGACGAAATTGGTTGTTTGAGCCTAAACTGACCAAATGATAATGAGACTTTAATTTGAAATAAGAGAGAGAAACCTCTTAATTACTACACAGGTCAGTAAGGAGGGACACATAATAATTTCCAAAGGTTCAGTCAATTAGTCTTGTGATCTATCCACCCCATTGTTTTCATACTCCACCTTAAGAACTGGAAGTACATTATGGTTTTAATCTCTTTGATTGCATCCCATGTAGGTAGGTTTTGCATTGCAACTACTTTCACATAATTTGCATGAAAATGAAAAAAATAGACTAGTTATACATGCACATATTCTTTAGTGTGTGTCATTTAGTTGCATAACTATCATGTTGTAGCTGCATTCACCTCTTTTGTGCATATAGTACATCATGCATCTTATATCTTCTGACATAAAAGGTGATGAACTTGTTCCATACCTTCTGAATGCTTCAAACGTATAAGTTATGCATCAATAAGTAATCCCGACAATTATTTCCTTGTCAGCTATGAAAATAAGGGCTTGAAAAAAATAATAAGAAAAAAAAAGAAGTTTTGAAAAAAAAAGTATTGAGAAGTAAGTAGGATTGAGAGGGAGAAAGGAACATGTCTCACTGCATACTAAGTAGAATAAGTACATGATGTAGTTCTCCTAGATATTCCATCTCACTTTGAGACGGAATGATAGTGCATGCATCATTCCACCCGAATGTAGGCATTAGGGAATTTTCACTTGCATATGCATCATTTAGGTCATTTTTGTTATTTGTGCATGTAAAACTATTTGATGCTTCCATTTCTTCCACTAGCCATCCATTCCATCCACCCGTTGCTCGAATTGGTAGGCCACCGTGATTTTCTCCTCACTCGTTCATACCAAGAGAGCTGCTTTCATGTAGATGGTAGTTAGGGCGAGCAACGTAGAATAGGAGATCACAAGATGCACCGAGTCTGAACCAGAGAGTTTTATTATGTTAACTGCCTTATATGATAGTGTTCATCAATTTTGAGGTAGATATCTTTTATGGATGATTACTGTCGCCTTTAGAGTAATTACCATTTCGTGGTTAGTGAGGGTCGGAATGTGAATGTCCGGCGGGGATCATATGGTGTTGTTTGTTGTGATAATATATTCTTTAGTTGACCCTCACAATTCTATTCTAGAGTTTTGTTGCTCGAGGACGAGCAATGTTCAAGCTTAGGGGAGTTTGATGCAATGATTTTGAGTCACATTTATAGACTTGTTTTACTCGTGTTTTATGCGTTTATTAGTCATTTTGGTGGTTAATTTTGCATAACTCACTTACTTTAGTCTATGATCCTTCTCAGTGTCAGATTTCTCTTATTTTATTGTTTTGAGCATAAATGATTACAATAATAGGTTTTACCTCGGTTTATGTGGTTTTGTTTTGCAATTTCAGGAAAAACACATATCTGCAGTTGTCGATACCATCGACGCCTTTCGATACTATCGACACAACCACAGACAGCCAGCCGCAAGGAGCAGCACAGAGTTGATACCATCAACAGGAAAGTCGATGGTAGCGACATTCCATCAGGTTGCTGGCGACCAGTCAGTCGATACTATCAACCCCAAAGTCGATACTATCGACACGTTTAGCTTCAGCGACAGAAAAGGGATAAAATCGACGCCTAAGGGTGTCGATACCATCGATCCACATGCTGGTATCAAGTCAGCATCAGGCACAACGAAGAAAAGAAAAGAAGGCTTGCCGATATCACGAGGGGTCGATACCATCGACCCGTGTCGATGGTATCGACACCGTCAGATCAGAGTTTGTTTCAAATCGGCTCTAATCCAACGGTTGTGATATTTTTGCAACCTAACTCGGTGATTATACCTAATGACGGTGGCCAAGAGTAGGGTATCACGTCATTAGCCGCTGCACATGTCCCGAAAAGGTGTGGAGAGAAGAACGGAGCCCGGAAGCATGTCCCAGCCGTTTCGGAAGCCGAAGAAGATGTTTTGCACCGCCGAAAGGCTGTAGATCGTGCATTCTACGCCGAGGAACGCTTGGATCTTCTCCGTTCAGGGGTTTCATAACTTATTCACATTTTTATCCATGTTTCTCCTTTCTTCAACCATGTTTTGCTCTGAGATGAACATGCAGGGCTAATCCCCTTTATCTTTAGGACCGGGAGTAGCCCGAGGAAGCATTGTATGACATTTTTATCATAGTAATTCATAATTTATCACTTAAATCCATGATATGATTTCATTTTCTCAATTATATTGTTATGCTTGATCACCATAATGATAATCTAATGCCTTGAATTACTTTGAAAGAAGAATTAACGGTTGAAAAGAGACGAAATTCACATTAATTAACAAATACCTTAAATAAGGTGAAGGTTAATGGTGGAAACCCATAGGTTGATTCTAATGCACCTAGTTTAGGGTATAGGTTACTACCATGGTGGAACCGACCTAGACATAGGTAGTGAATTGTACCACGATAGTGGACAATTCTGACTACAGGCCACTACTCAGATTGAGAGATGAACCTAAATTATTATATGGAAATTCATACAATGAAAACCCGCGGTGAGACCGCAACCCTAAAGATCTCCATTTGAATTGATTAAACTAAACATTTAATCGATTGCTTTGTTTTATTTTCTTTTCTTTTATTTTACAACAACTCCCATAACCTTTTTATTGGTCTAGCTGATTATGAGTAGTTAGTAGTAGTCTACCGATAGTTTAGTGTCCCTGAGTTCGACTCGGGCCTCACAAGGACCTATACTACATTGATGCGTGTACTTGCGTTCTACACACTGTGAAATCATGTCAATCCCCCACACCCAACCACAAGTTGGCCGCCCAGGTTCACTAGACCACCGCAGACTCCTTAGCGGCCTTAGGTGAGTCTGGGGAGGTACAAGTCGATCAACTTGAAGCTAAGATCGAAGGTGGCAACTAGGGTTTGGAATGAAGAAAATAGAGGTGGAGAGGAGGTTGTACGTGTAAAAAAGAAGGGGTAAAGAAATAGGAGGTAGAGCCAAGGTTTTTTACCCAATTTTTATCATCTAAGGGACCAAGGAAGGTGCATATTTGAGGAGGCAAAAGTGGAGCAGCACTCTTTGTGCCAGTGAGGGTATTATAACGTCCTAGGATTTGAGGCCTCAGATAGAATGATCTTAAAACTTAAAAGAAATGATTGGACTACCCATATCACCAAGGTGCACCTCCTTTTCAGGGAGCCCATCACTAAAGAACTCCAAAGTTAAGCGTGCTCGGCTTAGAGTAGTACTACGATGGGTGACCAGTCGAGAAGTTGATCCTTGCTTGCGTGTCGGTGTGGACAAAGCACACAGTTAAGGATAGCGGTGATCTGTGGGGCCAGTCGTCGTTCCTAAAACTACATTAGAGACTTGGCAGTGGGCCCGATTATTACAAATGGTATCAGAGCCAAAACCCCTTCAGTAGGTGGGGCCCACATGGGCATGTGGCATGCCAGTCTTGAGCAGTGTGGTCCATGCATGTTGGAAAGGGCTATCCATGGTGATATAGCCACCCTTGCACTGATATTCCATGATCGGGAGCTGGGTGTCCATGGGTCATTGTGGGTCTTCACTGAAATGGGGAAGAGGTTATGAGGCCGTATATTGAGCCTTGATGAGTATGTCAAGAGTCTAAGTGGGGGAGATTGTAACGTCCTAGGATTTGAGGCCTCAGATAGAATGATCTTAAAAGAAATGATTAGACTACTCATATCAACAAGGGGACCTCCTTTTTAGGGAGCCCATCACTAAAGAACTCCAACATTAAGCATGCTCAGCTTGGAGTAGTACTAGGATGGGTGACCAGTCGGGAAGTTGATCCTAACTTATGCGTCGGTGTCAATAAAGCATGCAGTTAAGGCTAGTGGTGATCTATGGGGCCAGTCGTCATTCCTGAAACTCTACTAGAGACATGGGCAGTGGGCCCAGTTGTTACAGGTATGGAGTAGGGAGATGATGTGCCAACCATTCGATGGGAGGGCCCAAAATTCACAGATCCCAGTCCCACAGTTCTGATTGGTCCACTTGAAGATGAGTGGATTGTGGCCAAAAAGTGTCTGTTAGGCTGCACACGGGGTTGGGATCCAAGAGGGCTAGCCTAAGAACAGATTAAGGAGGCTACAAATTGAATTAAATCAAGAGAAATTCGTACATATTTTGAGGGACCATATCTCGAGATTCAGATGCCCGATTGGAGCAATTTTTGCACTGTCAGAAACATAATTGAGAGCCTTAAAGCATGATACATATTATTTAGTAGGAGTAACTCAAGGGAGAGATTCTATTTCAATTGCAAAACCATTATACATTCAAACATGTCTGTTAGCTCAAATGTATAAAATATTATCACATACTATATAATCAATCATTGAGGAGACCAAATTAAAGTTTTAATATTGTTAAACTATGAAATTGATATCATCTTGAGTAATAAGATTGTTTGAGATGAGAGGAATAGTGCATAAGAGGAGAGAGAAATGTCAGGTTTCCACATCCCTCATTAAACAAAATTTTGTCCTCAAAAGTCATACAAGATTGTAGTTAATATTAGTTGTGTTTAGGCAACTAAACCTAGGTGTCAAGGCATCCAACACTATGGGGTGGATACATAGATTAACATCATCAATGTTGTTCTCATCCCAACATATACATGTTACTTAGTGTTCCATCATTTTATAACATCATCTTGACATTAGAGTTTTCCCATTGCTTATCTCTACTACATTAGGGTTTTTATTTATGTACTCATACAAGCCCAATGTGTGTTATCAACATCTATGTTGTCAATTTTTCAAAAAAACATACTATCAAATGATAATATCATTGAACATGTGTTTCATCATGATACAAGATTTCATGCATGTTGTAGCCCCCATAAATCTTACAACCTCTAACTAATTATGTTCATTCCTTTTCATCTTGGATCTGAATTTAACCATTGTATCTCATGATTAGTCAAACTAATATCTCAAGGCATCATCCTATCAAGTTCATGATTTCAAACTTACATCTTTCAAGTATGGTGTTGTTCATATTAGGTCTATATTATGAGAGTGCCTTACTGTATTTATGTCAAATTTTAACGCAAGTGAGATATTCATTTATCAAGCATCAATTTAGGAACAAAATTATCATAAATATCAAGGAATCATAATTATATTACTTGTATATAGAAGGAGCTCCACAAGCTCGAGCCACTAAAGCTAATACCTAGCTATGTCCAGCAAGACATGCAAACCAAACCATCTATCCATAATGAAATTTCTACCCATCTTTAAAAAATGAGGGCAACAATTGATTTCCTTCACAGATAAACATTGACCCAAATATGAGGCTCATCATGAAGATAACCCATCATGTATATCATCTTAGGATATTGGAACATCTCCCTCACCTATATACAAAACATCATCTACTCAAATGCCTCCATATCTAGGGTTAAACCTTCCCATAGGAAATATAGGGTTTGACATCATAAAAAAATCCACACTAGGTGACTCAACTACTATACATAGATGTAGTCTAGCCAAGGACTCATCATCATGTAGTTCTTTTTTCATATTTTTTGACATTCCACATATTTTGGAGATTAGGTACTCCAACGTTTTCCCGTGTCAGGTTGACTCATATCAAGAGTTCACCATTACCATATGTTCCATGTTAGAGGTCCTTTGTAATTATATTGAGGCCCGTGTTGGTCTCAAAAGATGCCTACCTATTGTATCTCAACATATACATGACTAGGATGAAGCAAACATGCGAACCCACTATTTATTCTTAGAACCTCAACCAAGAAATATGCATCAAACATGGTGTTAGATTAGATAGGGTTTCATAGTCAAACCCATCTCATATCATAAAAATATACTAGACCCCTATCAAAAACAAACTTAGGCCATATTGAAGCAATTTCATATCATCAACATCAACATCATTAATGACATAATCACCACCATCACCACCACCACCACCATCATCATCTTAGGTTATCTAAGATAATTACTTGCCTAACCTTTATCATGGATCTAGACAGATTGAGAGACTACAACTAGAATCTAAACACCTTCATCTAGATTGATGTTACATCTTTTCCTTTTAGGTTACATGGACACGACACTCACTTCCTACATGTGTGCGATAACATTTTGATAGGTACATATACTAATATTTGAAATTCGTTGTAAGACCCATGACATGTGTTTAGGGATGACCCTAATTTGTTTGGCTTGATTAAGTGCTTAGAACCTTGCTCTAATCCTTTGAATTATTTTAGATCTTGAGGAAAGCTCAAGTTTCCAATTTGATCCTATTTGGATGATGTTTATGCTTTTTGTGCTTGCTTTGGGTCAAATTGCAATTTACCCAATTGAGAGGGTTATCTTGCTATTTTCCACACCTAGTGTGTACCTTTCCTTCCTTGGTTTCATGAAATAGAATTTGATGCTTTGGGGCACCTTGTTTGGGTCTTGGATAGTGGTGACACCTCTAGACATTATGAGGATTTCTAGGGTTTGGTTTGGTATCGACCATGTGAGCTTGGTTGAAGTGTAGTGACCTTTGTCTCGACCTTTATGTGTGTCTTGAGTGTCTCTCAACCATGACACCTACCCTGGCTTGGTTTTTTTTTGACCACGATGGTCTAGGAGTGGTTGGGTCAAGATGGCTTGTCCTTTGGTGGTGTGTCTCGACCTTGAGTGTTTTGGTGACCTTTTGTCTCAACCTAGACAAGTTTCTCCGGTGTTGTCTCAACCCCTTAATGTGTCTCGTCTGAGACCAATGTGTTGGTGACCTTAATAGGTCGATACCCAAAATTGTTTGTATCTCCATCACATGCATGCATGCATATAGTGATTGCATATTGGTTTCTTTTGTGGACAAGTGTCCCTTTGGTTCCTTTAGGTGTTGAAACCTCATCTCCACCTTTCTTCCCTCATCCTTTATGTATAAAACCCCTCTCCTATTCAAGCATGCATTCTTTTTGGACCTCTTTCTTTCCTCCTCTCTTGTGGTGACCTTGAAGCTTTGTGGAGCTAAGGAGAGTTGACCTTGAAGCTTGGATAGCCGACCAACCATCCCTTGGTGCTTGTGGTGACTTTTAAGGCCATATTCTTCCTTTGTAAGTGATGCCTTTCCTTTATCCCATTTTCTTGGATATCCTACCCTATCTTCCTCTATTTTATCTTGCATAAACCATGGATCATCCATGGTGCTCGATTTTGAGAGAAACTCCTCATCACAAGAGTCACAGACCATGTTTTGGCAAGGTGGTACCCAAGTGTGAGGAAGTTTTCTTCTCTTTCTCCCTTCTTCTTTTGGTTCGGTCTAGGGTTTATTTCCCTCTTTTATTGAGCTATCTTTGACCTTGGTGTCTTCATATTCTTGAGGTGATCTTGTGGCTGAGAGTTGAGCTTTAGGTAGAGCTTCATCTTCCCCCTTGCTGATTGAGAGCTTGGAGATATTCCTTCTCTTAAGGTGGGTTATATAACATTGTACCCTCTCTGTTATTACGCTTTTCTTTTGTTGCATGTTGTTGTTTCCCTATATAAATCATGATCCTAACATGCCAATAGATAATATCATGTTCTAGATCTTGAATGATGGTAGTTATCTTGCTTGGTTTGTTTGGAATCTAAAACCCTAACTCTTGGTACCCGTTGTGGAGATGTTGATGAACATATGGTTTTCTCTCATCTTTTGATCTTGTATTTTGATCACATGCATAAGGTAGTGTACCTTAGTTTAACATGAAGCTTAGGTTCTATTTTGGATGTATTGAATGTGAGATTTTCTCTCCTACATAAGGGCTTTCAAGGTGATTCTCATAGTGCATGTTTTAGGGTTTTTGGTGACCATTTTTATGCGAAATTTTCCTCCTTGATGATGGTGGTCTCTTTCATGATCATCTTATATTTTGTCCTTGACTATCTTCTATTGTGATTGAGGTTTAACTTCTAGTTTTTTGGTGATTAAGTGTTGATAAGGTGGCTTGGCCTTGGTGGTCGTGGCACCTTTTTTAGTTTTGGTCGCTACCCTTAGTTTTATGCTTGGGTCGAGACGCATGGGTTTGTTTTGATTAACACCCTTGTTTTGGTTTGGTGATCCAGACACTTCACATTGTATCTTGGGTCAGGAAACGTTTTTGGAGTGTGGTCAAGACTTTTGGTTTTGGTTCTGGTTGTAACACTAGGTCGTGACACCTACCTTGAGAGTGGTCAAGACATGTTTTTGTTTGGACCGAGAGATGTGCCATTGGTGATGAGTTTTGATCATGACCATGTTGATGTGTCTCGTCCATGAACAACCTTGGTGGGTGGTCAAGACACATATGTTATGATGGTTTGATTCATACATGAACACGTGGTTGTTATATATATATATATATATATATATATATATATATATATATATATATATATATATATATATATATATATATATATATATATATATATATATATATATATATCACATAGTCAAAACGCTGCACGTGTATAGGAAGTTGATGGTTGATACCTACTCATGTTAATATTCCAGTTTGATCACAATAGTGGTAATGCTTAACCCCAATGCACTCCAAAAATGTGGGAGGTGAGGAATCTAAGGTGTAGTGATTGTATGATGTAATGGAACCCTAATTGGCTATACATGTAACTCTAACCCTAATGTTTGGTAATATGATGTTTTTGCTTGTCTAATTTGAAGTGGTGCCCACACTAAGATGTTCTCTCTCTCTCTCTCTCTTTCTCTCTCTCTTGTTCATGAACTCCTAATGTGTAGGTGAATTGAATGTCATAGCTTGTATATGGTATGGTGGTGATCATATAATAGAAGGTGATGGAAATGAGCCTTGAAGAGACATGATGAAATTATATTGATGTGATGGGTCCTATGACCTGGTGAACTCTTAATGCCTATTATTAGGTGATATCCTCTAGTGATATGATTGAGGGATTGATTTCCCACAATTATGTGACATTGGTGATAGCCTTATATGGCTGTGTGACATTGGTTATGGCCTTGTAAATGACAATGCTAAGGGTATTACGTGGTGAGGATGTGACTAGTTCACATCTTATATGTTTTATATCTTATGAAGTTTCACCATTCCCTTATGTTTGTAAAGTTTGTTTTAGATTTGTACATTGTAACTTGATTAAAGCTAAAAGACACTCAATTGGCTTAACTAATCAAGTGAAACTCTAAACATGTTGTTGACATGGGCCATAGATCCATTCCAGTGTCAGTCTTAGTGCTGGATGGTGATACGAGGCATTCCTACGGGACACTCAGAGCAAATATTTTTTAATATGTGGGGATTTAAGTTGAGTACCTCCCTACATACACAATTACATGTTGTGTGAGATGGCCATGCGTTAGCTGATCTCCTTATGATATGTGATAGGCAATAGTGTAACTGCATGTGATGCCTCTTTTTAGAATGGCCATGCATGAGACTATTCTTCTAGTGATGTTACTTGTACCAAGGTGGGCTAGGTGTTATTATTTATGGATGGCCATTCATGAGACAATCCTTCAACTTGACTATAAGTTGTTGTTTGTAGTTGACTGATATGTCCCTGCGGTGGTTTCTATTTTAATGACCAAGAGGTGTTGGGGAGGTCATGGATTCTGGCTCTTTCATTGACCTTGTATGGCACCCATTTCAAATTAGCAGTGGTCATTTGGATTTCGATGGTACGACTCAAATCCTTAGTACAATAATAGAAGACATATTACAGTCATGTAGTATATTTTACTTAGGGTCAAATACAAATAACATTGGATGATCCCCTTTGCCTAATCTTTGTACTGATTTCTAGAATTATAAGGCGGTAAGAGAGATCAACTATTATACATATTCTTCATATTCCTTCTCAGAATATTAATTGTTCTACTACTCAGTGATAACTGTCTAGATTTGTTTAATCTCTTTTATCTATTAGATACATATCATTTAGCTGATTCTACTCAACCTATCAAGTATGTTATCTACTTGCTTAGTTGTCTATGCTTTTAATAGACATTAGAGGAGGGTTATATATATCGTTGGGATGTTTGGTCTCACCTTGTGTGTTTCCACATATTTTAGGTGTTTTACACGAAGAGGTGGAGATTCTGCAGCTGAGGAAGCACAAAAGCAAGAGCAGTAGCTGATAAGGTTGGATGTTTTGCTAGTCTTTTGTTGATAGAGTCCTAGATGTCATCCCTATTCACTCAAGTCGTTGGTGTTGTTCTTGATGAGTTTTGTGATTATGCTATCTATACAAGGTCTTTGTATTGTGATCCATGTATGTAAGATATGGCATATGTATACGTATATATGTGGAACAAGTACTTCATGTAATAGATGGACCATAGGAATGACAGTGTACAATGATGTAAGAACCTTGTGATATGACATGTAATGCATGTGGTAGGGTTGTGGACTTATATGTGATAAGTTTTAGGCTTATGGTTCTTTTGCAAAATCAATTTTAATATCCTGCATTTTTTGGTAATCCTCTTTCTTATTTATATTTATGCATTTGGTTTTGAGTATAATCTCATTTGTGTCGCATCGGGGCATCACATAGGTCTTCTCCAATGTTGACACATATGGTGAAAACCACCATAGTCAAATTGAATAAAACCAAAATGAGGTGTCACACTCATTAGGCAATCTAGTTCCATGGCATCGAGAGAACTAGTAGGAATATGGTTCACACTTCCATAGCTACCCTAAGCACATGCCACAAACATATGTCTAGGGTTATACTAAGATCTCCCTTTTTGCACCCTTTTGAACCTACAATTTTTACTAAAAGATAGGAGGAGGAGAAAATAAAGAGTTTTGGGGATTACACAAGCCTATACCTACATTAGTACATTTCTGACCTCTAATACTGTTAGACCTACAACGTCGGTTTTATAGAAAAAAATGTCACTATTGATCATGTCTTGTTGATAAAGAAAAAATATGGGTACCATTTTTCTATAACATCAGTTACTTCTTCAACAAATTGACGTCCTAGATAACCCATGAAATTTAATTTTTCAGGAAATTTTTTTTCCTCCAAAAACATTTTAGGATAAGATTGGTTGTTGCATAATCGATGGCATATCCCTTCACGCAAAATAAATTTTGCCTTAAAAATACCTTTGTCATTGATTTACTTATACTAAAAATTGACATTGTATGTCTTTTCCACAATGAAAAAAAATACATGTGGTATCAGTTAGTAGGTAAGAAATTGATGACATAGATATTCGTGCCACGTCCCTGTGAAAATATATTTCCCCCCAAATTTTTGTATGTCTCATTTCATTGACCAAAACCAATGTCTAAGTTCTTACTGAGGCTGACATTTTTAAGGGACCCTATCGTTGGTTTTTGTCTGCCAGCCGATGGCATTGTGCTAGCTATTTGGTGGTTTTCAATGGCAATCAACGTCAAAGGTCTTACTGAGACTGACTTAGATAAGGGACTTTTTCTTCAATTTCTCTTAGCCAACTGATGATATAGTGCTAGCGATGTCATCCGTTTCTCTAAGAAACAAATTACGAAAGGACTTAGTCATCGATTCTGTATCGCAACTGATGACTAAGTTCTTCTTAACAACACCCACAAAGTTTATTTCCTCATATTCTATGTTTCATTGCTCACATGATACCTAACTTTGGTGATTCTTTCTCCTCTCTACTGGTCGTACTTGTGCTAATGTTGCACTCATTGCTGATTGATTTCCAATCTCTATCTCATCATTTTTTGCCTCTCCCTACCTATGTGGGAGTTGTCTGTTGCTCCTCCATCTGCTGTCACCGCTCCACCATTATCAGTTGTCACCTTCACCATCACCTACTTAATATCTACTTTCCTCCTCTTGTGGCATCCTGTCATCTTCCCTAGATGGAGAGGCTACCACATCCTATATTCTTGGAGCTACAAGCTTAGAGTTTTGATCTAGGATGTCGAAGCACTCTGCTGTTAGAGCTTGGACATTGGAGCTATCATGCTTAGAGCTTGGAGCTTGGAGCTATCTTCCAGAGCTGTTCTACTTAGAGCCTAGAGGATAGATGTCGACACTACCTTGGGGTACATCTAGTTGTTGTTGTTGATCACCATTAACTGTCTCTAAGGTAGTTTATTATTTTTATAGTAACTATTTATTTTCTTGTATTGTGTCTTATTAAATACTTGTTAGGTCAGTAATTAGATAATCTAACTAGAATTGAAAACTATTCTTTGGAAAATGCATAAATGGTTGCTTGTTTAGTTTTTTTAGGTTTTAAATAAATGTTGAATATTATGTCTATATAATTCCATAAAACTTAGGATGTGAATGTCTAACTAGGATTATAGGTATAGTAATGACAAAATGCATGTTGGCCTAGAAACCAGTCTAATATTTACTCATTAGAAGTAAATCTTACATGGTCCCCTATTTGGGATTGTTCATGAAAACTTAATATCACTTATGATGTATGTATATAATGTGTATTCGGTTTTTAGATGTTTCACAACACTTTCACATTTGTTCTCTAAGTACATATGCAGGTTGATTTTTGCCCATATACATTGGTGTACTTGGAGAACTATGTGGAAATGCTCTCAAAATATACTTGAATACCAAATACACATTATACACTTACTAGTGAAATGAGGTGTTCAAGAATGTGATGTGATACACACATTCAATATTGAACTCTAAACCCTAATCTATAAAACCTAATTAAAGATAATCTACAAACCCTTATCCCTAACCCTAAATGATAAACCCTAAATAACAAACCCTAATCTCTAAATGATAAACCCTACATGATAAACCCTTATCCCTAACCCCTAAATGATTAAGACCTGATTCAATATTGGTTTTCTATGTGACCATAGAATTGATAGATCATGGATGTCCATTCTAAATTTCTACACTCCAAAGTTTATTATTGCTCTTGATTAATTTATAACATTTGCAGAGGAATTAGGAAATGACATGGAGATATGTTCTATTGTCCATGTAGGAATTGTAGTAACCACTTGAAAGTCGACATTGTTGATGAAATCAAAAGTCATTTCAGGTGCAATGGGATTTTATAGGGCTATACAGAATGGTACTGGAATGAAGAGATTCCTACTATGAGATTAGTAGATATTGATAGCACTACTTGTGTTAAAGAAGAAATTTCCAAAGATGTAGATTTCAATTACCTAATTTTGATAGACATGGTTGATGTGATGCTAGATAGTTGTGGGTTAGAAAAAAATGATCCACCTTCCTTATTTAGAAACATTGTGCATGATGTTGAGAGATTGTTATACTTAGGTTGTACTAATTTTATGAAGTTGAAAGCTGTGTTGAGAATGTATACTCTAAAGGCTAACAATAGATGGAGCAACAAAAGCTTCATATTATTGTTATCTTTGTTCAAAGAAATTCTTACTAAAGGTAAAAGATTTCGATCTCAACATACGGATTAAATATAATATCGTACGCAATGGGAAATGAAGGTTGAGAAGATACATGCATGACTGAATGACTTTGTGTTGTTTTAAAAGGACTATATCAATTTGAAAGATCATCCAAAATGTGGGGCATCAAGGTATAAAATGACAGCTTTAGGGAAGTTGAAAACTATCTCTCCTGCCAATGTGATGTGGTATCTACTTATAATATTGTGATTTCTACTCTTGTTTTCCAATAACATGGATGCAACAATAAAAAATAATGATGGGATCTAACGACATGTGTATGATTCCCCATAATGGAAGAAGATTGATTTATCATACCCTAAATTTGGTGAAGAAGTCAGGAATGTAAGATTGGGATTTGTATCAATGGGATGAATCCATACGACACATCGAGGAGCCAACATAGCACTTTTCATGTTATGATTGTTATATACAATCTTATTCCCTAGTTGTGTATGAAAAATAAGTTTGTCATGCTTTCATTTTTGATATTAAGCCGTAAACAACCCCAAAATGATATTGATTTTTATCTTAAACCTATGATTGATGACTTAAAGAAACTATAGGTAGAAGGTTTGATGACCTATGATTCTTTACATTGGGATACATTTCATTTGCATATCATGTTGTTTTTCACTGTTAATGACTTTCTAGCATATCAGAATTTGTCTAGATACAACATAAAAGTATCCAAAGCATGCCCTATATGTGAGGAGATACTGATTCAATATGAATAAAACATTGAGGCAAGAGTGTATATCTTGGTCATCAAAGGTTTCTTCTAAAAGTCCATCCTTATCAAAGATTGTGCAAAGCATTCAATGGATTGAATGAGGAACAAAGTGCCTTTAAACATATATCTAGAGAGGTTGTTTATCAAAGAGTAAAATACTTTGTCAATGCATTTGGTAAGAGATCACAATGCTCTATTCCCATGTAGAGTGAAAAATCTTAATAAAATAAGAGGTCAATATTCATGGATCTTCTTTATTGGAGTTCTTTGGTAGTTAGGCATTATATCAATGTCATGCATGTTGAGAAAAATGTATGTGATAGTGTCATTGGTACTCTATTCTATATACTAGGTAAAACTAAAGATGGCATCAAATTCAAAATGGACCTATGTGAAATGGGAATAAGGAATAATATACAACAAAAATTAGTAGTGATTGAAAAACATATTTACCTCCTAATTACATTTTGTTGATGTGGAATATTATCACACTACAAATTTACTAGGAATGAAATTCCTAGAGTTTACCAAAACCAAAGTGCAATAATGCCAATCAAGAGCGGATGGATCTTATTGTAGTACAATTAAGGATCAAATCCAAAGGGAAAACATTTTAAAGAATAATCTAATCGAAATAACCAATAAGAACTAATATTTATCACAAAAGTTGAGATTGGTTTGTTTAATCTAATACTGCAAGAATGAAAAAGAGATAAATTAAGGTTCTAGTTATTAATGGATGGAAACACTATGGTGGAACTGGGATTCACCTCCACTACTCAAATCTACATAGTCACTCAAATCCAAACATGTATGAAAATATAATTAGAGGTATGCAAGTTTCCCCTTTTGGCGTCTAAAACTTGCATGAGTAGATATCCCTATAAGCTTGATGTCTCGTTACTTACGAATCCTCTATCCACTACTCCAGAGACTTTTCATTATAAGTTCTTGTCAGGGTGTCGACTAAAGCTAATTAGTATTCAAACCTTAAACGTTGAAGTTATCACGGTAAAGATTTTAATAAATCATGTAAAGTAGGTGAGCAATCCACAAGGCATGCAATAAACAATTAGCTATGAATTACATGAGTTCATGCAAGAGTTGGAACATGAATGAAATTGCAAGAAACGGTTAGTGGGGCTAGTCCCTACACCCTAGTGAAAAGACTACTCCCTTGACATGGAAAGATTAATATCACTAGAAGAGGAGGTGACACCATCACGGTCATGATGGTAACAAAAGCGTCTCAGTGTGGTATGTGATGACAAACATCCTTGCTTCTCTCTCCTTCAGGTACTAACCCTGACTTGTAGTATAAGTAGGTGTATGAACAACAACTCGGAGGAGAGATCGATCGCCTAAGGAGGGAGATCGATGGCTTGGAGTCGTGGGTGAAATAGATCCATCGATATATGTTGGAGGTCGAAAGAAGTTGCCAAGCTAGGTAAATAGAACTATATTGGTCGATACATCTTGTCCTTACTTTGATCTTGGTGACATCCTTTCCACATTTTGTCTCAAAAATTTCAAAATTATTTGTACAACTATGTTGGGACCTATTTATAGGGTTGAGGCTACTGACCTCTTAACATCAGTGTCATGGCTATCGGTCGATGGGTCTATTGGTCGATGGATTTTGGACTTCTAGTCATCAATCTATTGGTCGACAAGACTGTCGAATTTGAGAGTTGATAATGTTACTGAGTTGCTATGGTCATCGATAAGTGTATCAACATGATTTTTGACCAATGGGATGATCTCTTGTCGGCTTCCGGTTGATGATTATGTGGAAGGAGGAGAGATCGACAAAGTTATCGACCTTACTTATCGATGAATTGAATGTCGAACTTCTAAATGTCAATCTGGTGGATGGATGGAGATGATGATCATTGAGTCAATGGTTTTGATAACTGATGTTTTGAAGGCCGATTGTCATGTCGACATGTTGATTTTGGTCTTGGACACAATTTTTGTGTAGCGAGACCCCCTAGGAAAACTTATTGTAGAGTGATAAAATTCAAAACTTGAAAAGGGAGTCAAGAAAAGTATCAAATTCCTACAAATTAACCTAAAAACCTAAGTAGATCAAAACAATGTTATTCTAATGAAAACTAGCTATATGAATGCTAAATTAGACTAATAATGCAATTAAGAATGGGATGAATATGCATTCATCAGTTGTCTAGATAGGAGAAGAGAAATTTTTGTGAGTGATTGCTTGATGTTAAGGTACCACAAGGATACTCATACAATATCCTAGATTGGCATTAACCAAGGATCTAAATATGATAGGTCTAATCTCATGATTTTCTCACTCTAATGCATCAAATATTTCCCGTGACTATTTGATTTGTACTGTCAAAGCATGTAAGGCTTATAATCACCAATCTTTGTTTCTGCTTTAACACTCTAAGCATCAATGTTATTGATCATGAGAATTTCGATAAGTTACATATAGCAGTGGTTGTTACCTTTGGAAAACTTGACATGTATTTTCCTCCTTGATTTGTGGATATCATGGTACATATCATTGTCCATTTGACATGGGAAGTGAAAATGTTGGGACCCATTTTCTTGCATTCGATGTATCTTTTGGAAGGTACATGATTGTTCTTAAAGGTGATGTTGAAATTGTTGTTGCCCTAAAGGGAATATTAATGAGGGTTATATGGATAAGGGGTTATGGACTTTTATGATGACATTCTGAGTTGTGATGAAGCTCCTGGTAACAGTAAGAGTGTTGATCCCTATTCTGATAAAGGGACTTTAGGAGCATGAGTGTAAGGAATCAATCGTGAGCTACGAGAAAAAGCACACTTCTATATTTCACACAATATTGATGAAGTTAGTATTTATGTCATCGAACATACCAATTTCATCTTGACAAATATCCTCATGCCAATTCAATGTGGCTATCTAGAGAGCATAATGATACATTTATCATGTGGTTAATTTGAAGATAAAGTCTTACATCAAATATCTAAAACACCAAATAATGTTGTTGAAAATATCAAATGTCTCACCTTTAAACCCAAAATGAATGTTATTTCTTATGAAGGATTTGACATAAATGTATATCCATATTACACAAAATGTCAACTTTATAAGAGTGTCATCTTTAATAGTGGGGTCATCCTTCACGCGTCTTAATTGCAATTTTCTAGTGCAAATGTAAGAGTTCATGTGATGCTAAAATGTCATATTACGGTGTCATTGAAGACATATGGGAGTTTGACTACATAGATTTCAGAATTCCTCTCTTTAGGTGCAATTGGGTTGATAACACGAAAGGAGTTTTAATGGATGAATTTAATTTCAAATTAGTGAATTTTGAAAATATTGGAAAGAAGGGTGTACCATTCATAATGGCATCATAGGAAAAGCAAGTATTTTATATCAATTTTCCAGAAAATAAAAAATAGTCAGTTGTTCTTCATGGTAAAAGGCAGTTCATTATAGATCCTATAAGATGAAGAAGAGTATCATGGAAAGTATGATGACTCTAGTCCAGTATCAGTTGGCTTTCCAGCACCAAATGTTGGAGATTACATAGAAGGAGGCATGAATTTTATATTATTTCAAATGTTAGATGCGAATTTTACATTCTTTATCACTTATATTTCATTGTTTAGCTATTTTTGATATCATATTTTTCAGATGAAATTTAACCATGAGCATGATGACTGTGATGATGATTATCATAAGGATGTGTTCCCTGATGATGTGCTCTGTGAGGATGACCCTGGTGTAAATTTGATTGCTTTACCAATAGATGTGCATTTTACAATATCTATCACATTTATGAGTTACATTTTTTATGACTTATATGTGTTTATTATCAATTTTAGATTCATGAGTATGTGCGTCCTGAGGATCTTGGTGGTCTTGCTGAGAAGCATTGTGAGTGTGCATGTAAAAGAGGTGTCACCATGATGAACAAGTTAGTAGAGAAAAGGGATAAAGGGCCGAAACTAGTCATTCAATTTAATGATATAGGGAGTCCAATTGGGAATAATTGTAGTTATTTTGTGCAATATCTAGAGGTCCTTACTCATAGAAATTCAGATAAAAATATTGAATCACAGCATAAAGTTGATCAAGGCACGTAAGACTTAATATGGAAGGACCTATATGTGAGATATTATGATTTTTAAAGATATTCATAATTCTATTTTTAGGAATATTCTATTATGTATATGAACTTTTGCAGAGCATATTTTAACTTGATGAAAAATTGCATCAAAAAAAGGTGGTACAATGCAGTGGGATGATAATAAGGAATTATAGGACAAATATGACAAGAGAATATATAATGAATGAGAAGAAGAAGAAGTTTGCCATTCATCAATGGAACTACCTTGACCAGAAGGTGTGGGAAGCTTTTGTTTCTTCAAGAAAAACCAATGAATTCAAGGTATTAAGTATGCTCATTTAGAATACATTCTTATAAATTCATTGTATTATGTATTTAACACGTGTTTTGGATAAACCGGACTTTAAGTGATGCTAAAAAATAAAAGTATGAAAAGAATGTGCACAACCACAAGTTGGGTCCAAGTGGATACACAAGGCTTCGCCAACAGTGGCTGGAGGTGCCTTCTTCTCAACAACCTACTCATGGGACTGCTAAGTCCTCAATTACTACTGCACCTCTACTTCACCATGAGGAGTGGATAGTTGTGAGGTGAACACAATTTAGAGACATGGCCTAGCCCACAACCACTGAGGTGGCTGCAAAAATGGTGAAATTGAACTCTCAGAGTGCATGTTCATCTATGACCTTGATTGTTATGTTGTTCTTAACAATTACTATTGATGGTGATTAGCGGGAGGTGTACGAGAAAAGAAAAGAAGGAAAGTTCTTTCCTAAGGGCACGAGGGATTAATTGACAGTTGCTCTAGGTAATTTTGAGCATATTGGGCGTGTTAGGACAACATTGGTATTCCTGTCGATATAAGATCCTTCTTTGGCCTATTAGAGTATAAGCACAAATCTATCCAGAAAGGAGAATTCTCAGAAGATAAGGTACTAGAGATGATTGTAAAGGGAATAAAGGAACCAATGAGATGTTATCATGCTTCTCATTTAGCTCCTTAGATACTACATGTTGAACCCTACTCCTCATATGAGGTGGACCCCCGAACGATAGAGGTGGTTGGGAGTATTCCCATAGACCCTTCAGCTAGCATGTCTGAATTAAGTTTTTTGTGATATAGTAATCTTTCAGATTGATTTGTATAATATGTTAGTGTTTAGGCATATGTATAACATTATATAAAAATTTCTAAGGGTTAAAGTCATACTGTCTTCTACTAGAAGGATGTGTTGTTGCATTGGGTGAGTCTTACCCATGCCTTCCAGGTGACATGATTCATTGTGTTTCAATGCCTGCTGAAGTGGTTAAAGGGATGCCAAGGCTTGTCTACAATGCTTAGAAACATACTGCACTACCATATTGCCACCCCAACCATGAGATAATAAGTGAAGCAAAAGGTGTCATGGTGGTGTGACCCAAATCCGAAGTTGTCTATAACAATGTCTTCTAAATTTACATTGCATTTATATGTGTATATAATTGAAAATTGATATGTGAATATATATACGTAGGACATAGCACCTACAAAACCCCCTGCAGTTCATCCTCCACTTCCTGGTTAAGTTATCCATTTACATAGTTGGATTGCAAATGACTATTCGACTCACTAGGTCCTAACTGTAGGGGGTTGGCAGTATGGTTAGGTGATTCTTTTTTTGATGAAGGATCACCTATGATGGTAAATATTAAGGAGGACACTGCAAGTTAAGCTCATCATTCTAATCTACTTTTTCAAGATATTGTGGAGCTATTTACCTATTCTTGGTTTAATACAACTATGATAGAACTTTAGATATGGTGAGATCTTATGGCTAAATACCTTGTTTTATATATGTTGATCTATTTTCTTATATATTAATGGATACATGATATACGTTTTGCAGCTACTTATATAGGATGTGTACAGAGTTCAAACTACCCCATGTAGCATTTCTATTTTCGTCATTGATTAGCCATGTACATAAAGACCCAATATTTGTTACTGAATACTACTCTATCATATTTAAATATTTTGATAATGTGAGAAAGACTGTAATTATTGCTCCTTTCAATGTTGAGTAATTTTTTTATTTTTCTTATAATTTTAAATTAAGAATAACATTTCACTTTGGATTTTGAGTTTTTTTGTTTGCCTTCTTTTCACTTAGGAATAATTATTGGTTATTATTGGTAATTGTCACCAAGATGTGATGCAGTTCTATTTTAGGGCTTCATCTTCTGTCTTTTTATATCTCAATCACATCTAAACATAGTAAAATGCATGTTAAATTCCCCAATATGCATATTATTGTCAAATGCACTTATGTCTATTCTTTGAATACTTTTTGGGTACTTGGACAACTCTTTGGATGGGTGAGAGAGAAGGAAGGAGTTATATGAATACTCCACTCATGGAGGGGTCCAAAGAAGACCCTAAAGATCCCTCAACCTACGTAATGGCCAAGGGTCGACATCAAGCAAAGAAGTCCATTGATCATGAAGATTCAAGTTGATTTTTCTACTAAAGACGCCAGCACGGCCGTGGTGCCAAGGAACGGTTGTGCTGGCCAATGTCAAAGTTACAAAGAAAATCCCAAAATTTCAAAAATACAACAACATCGCCATCATGGTTGTGATACCCAACATGGTCATGCTATGAAGTCCCCAAAATAGTCATGCTGCCCAACATAGACATGCTACTAGAAGTCAAAACGGGCATGCTGAAGGGAATGACCTCACCTCCAACTCACTCACTAAGGTTGTGCTACTCATCACAACCATTCTACCTAGCCTCCAGCACGATCGTTCTACCCAGCACGACTGTCCTACCAACCTCCATATTACCACTTATACCTATGATTTTTCCATGTTCTTAGAATGATCGTTCCACACCACCACGGTTGTTCCTACCCTTACACAACATGAACGTGCTGCCCAACACGGTTGTGCTACCACCTAATCCCAAGCATTTTCTGTACTATTTTTTCAATAATGCCCCTACTTAACCTAGTGCTTCCACCACCACCTATATATACATGGGTGACAGCCACAACACTAGGTTAGCTTCCATTAATCCTCTCCACCCACTCTAGAGCATTCAATTGCATTCCCCTTGCATTTATGCTCTCCACCCACCATTTCCACGTCATTTCCACCATGGAAACCTAGTTTTATAGATTTTCTACCATAATCCCCTTCAGTTTCATGCCCATCATCCACCTTGGAGGAGGGAGGTCACCGTACAACATATAGGAGGCGAATAAGGAGGATCTACTTTGAGCTCCATGGAGTCATATCCCCTTCTTCTCGTTTCTTTTACTGTTCTTTGAGCATGTCTAGCTAAGCCCCTAGTGGTAGCATGTTTGGGGTTAAAATGGGACATTGATACCATGTTGGGGGGGAATATAATTTGTAATGAGCATAGTTTCATTCTAGGATGATTGTCTCTTTCTTCTATCGCATTTCCCAATATCTTGCATGTGGGTTGTTTTTTTAAACATAAATTGCTTATTTTGTGATGCTTGATGATACTTAGCATCGAGGGGAAATTAGAATGTATATGGTAATCTTAAGAATGTCTCCTAGGTCCAATTAATGGATCCCTAGCTAGCCCCCTTTGTTCCTACATACATCTCCCTTCTACAAGTGAGTGTGAGATCTAAGTAGCTAGTGTAAGTGTGCTTAGTGCAATTGCTTAGAGTTTCCTAAAGGCTAGATGGCAAGTAACATGAGGTGAAATACCCTCATATCTACTCCTATTCCTACCCCTGGCACTCAATTGCCCTAATACCACTTACCCTAGAAACCTAGACTTGCCAAGTCCTATTAGAATTACTCCTAGCACTAGTTATCTGACTAATAGTATAGGGTATATTCTAATAGCACTTGTCGTATTGTTTGGTTTGGTAATCTAGATTGAATTGTGAGAATTGCATCCTATGTTGACTTCCCCCAACTAATATCAAGTTGCATTCCCAAATGGCCCACCTATCCATCATATTGCTTAAAATCCACTTTTTCCTTCTTAGCTTGTTAATGCTACTGTAGTTAATTGCCTTTGTTAATTCTTAGCTAATTGTCTAGTTCTAGATAGTTAGCTCTTGATTAAGTAGTTAGGGCTCCTTTGAGCTTTCTTGTGTTAGTTTGGCTAACTAGTGATAACTTACATTTTTGCTTATATAATTTCTTAGTTTGCACCTTAGTTGATAACTTAGCTTGCTAGTGTAGGGTAACACATTGCTCTAGCCTAATTGCTTGTCTTGCTTAGTTTTATATCCTTATCTTTCTTAGAATAATCTAGAGTTTTGGTTAACTTAGTTTCATTCTTGCTCTTTCTTGCTTGCAATTGTAGTGTAATCAAACCAAACCCAATATTAAACCCTCAAACCCTAATCTCCGGTTTAGGAACATAGCCAACCCTAACTTAGCTCTAGTGCCCCCTGTCTCCCTGACGATCGACCCCTATACTTGCCTCTCATCTTTACTAAAATATTACCTCGTGTGCTTGTGGGTATACTATTTAGTATTGCGACTAAGTCTTTTTAGGTTTTTTACAAATATCAAAAGATCCCAAGTGTGTTCGAGTTCTATGGCACACATCTAATCAAACCTAATTGGTTAGTGTGTACACCTATGGCTCAGACACACCAAGCTTTCTGGCATCATTGTAGGGGATTGAGGCACTCAACCTAGCTAGTTAGTGTAACTTATCCTTTCCTACTTCCCTCACCATTGTTGTTCTGTATTCTTTGTTTACTTTTGCATATTGTCATTCCAATTTGATTTTTGTTTCTTGTTTGTGAATTGTGTAGGTGACATCTATGCACGCATCATATGCGTTTGACTTGTAATGACATTGCGTTATACGACCCTATGATAGGTATAAGGAGATGCCAAAGCCACTGCAACCAACACCGAGAAATCAAAATGGGTGACAATGAAGTTGAAATACCTCATGGAAATGCTCAACCGCAGCCCAACCTCCCCCTCCACGATTATTTCACCCCGGGGAACTACAATTCCCCCATTGCCACCCTTGATGACCAAATGCCAGGTCAATAATTCTCAATTCCACCCGCACTTCTTGGACTCCTCCCTACTTACTATGGGATAGAGAATGGAAACCCCTACCACCATATCGACCCCTTCCTTGAAACTTGTTCCACCTTCCGCACCCCCGCTCACACCGATGACTCCATCTGGAGGACCCTCATCCCATTCTCTCTAACTGAAAAGGACAAGGTGATACATCTCAAAGCCAGAGTTGGTAACGTGGTGTGTGGTCAAAAATGAGTTTCTCAAGATGTTCTTTCCAATTGCCAAGTTGACTCAAATGTGAAGATGTATCACTTCCTTCTCCTAAAAAGAAAATGAACCTTTCCACAAGGCGTGGGAAAGGTTCCAAAAGTTCCTACACGAATTCCCTCATCATGAGGTACCCTTGTGGCATCTGGTTCAAGCTTTCTACACCGGGCTAGTGGAGTTAAGCCAAAACAATGTCAATTCATCATGTAGAGGGACCTTCATGGCAAAGCCACCTAAGGAGTCAGGGCCCTTGTCTGAGCACCTTGCTGAGAAATCTCACCATCAGGCTTCTACGAAAGGGGAACATTGTGACTGGAACAACATCCATCCACCTCCTCCCATAGTTCCAACCCATACTACAACCAACACCGACATGATGAAAATGATGGAAAATATGATGAAGAACCAAGCTGGTGGTTCTTCAAGTCAATCAACTATGGCAGATGAAGTTGAGGAAGAAGAAGTTCATGACTTGCATGCCTTTGGCAAACAAAAAAACCAAGGCCCGATGTCCAATTCCTATACTCCCGAGTGGAGAAACCATCCAAACTTCTCATGGAAACAACAAAATGAGGAGGGGCAAGGGAACCCAAGGCAACATCAAGGACCCAAGTATAGCTCCAAGTTTGAGGAGGAAGTTCTAGGAAGGCTAAGGAACCTTGATGAAGTAAAGAAAGAGTTGTCCTCTAAAGTGCAAAATATTAACCACCTTAAGCAAAGGATTGATCAAATCTCTCTCTCACTTGCCCACTGTGAAGAGGGGAGGCTCCCATCTCAACCCATGGACAATCCCAACAATGATGGCGGTTATATGAGCACAACTCAAGGTTCTTATGTCCCACCATAAGGCCAAGTACCCCCACTTCACCAATACCAAGGACCACCACATCCATATGCTCCTCCATCTCACCAACCCCCCTACAACTACAAATATCCTCCACCTCACTCATACCAATAGACCCCTCCACAATATCACCCACATCCACCAGAACAACCACAACCCCAGCCACAATTTATCCTCCAAAACCCAAATCTAAGGCCACCCCCACCTCAACAGCCACAACCACCTCCACAAGCCTCCTCTTCCACTACCCATGAGCATGTGAAGGTAGTGACGATATTGAGGAGTGGTCAGACCTTAGAGCAGCCCTGTGATAATGTTGTTGATAGTGAAGCCAATGAGGATAGAGGTGATATTGTGATTATACATGTAGATACTGAGATCCAAATAGATGATATTGTGATAGGAAATAGGGTCGATACCGTGATACTGAGAAGTGAAATCATGATTCCTATGATTCCAATTGATGATTCCATTGATTCGAACCAATTGGGAGCCCAACTCCCCCCATTTCCTAATGCTCTTGAGGAGCCCTCTGCTTAAAGAAAAAAAAAAGAAACATACTAAAGATATCATGGAAATTTTCAAACCTGTGAAGATAAACATTCCTTTTCTTGATGAGGTCAAACAAATCCCTTCCTATCCCTTCCTATGCCAAGTTTCTAAAAGATTTGTGTACGTATAAGAGGAAAACAATAGGGAGAACACCAAAGAAAGTCAAGCTCACAGAGCAAGTGAGCTCAATTCTACAACACACCATGCCGATAAAGAGAAAACACCTTGGTTCTCCCATCAATTCATGTTACATTGGAGCACACCGCATGGAACAATCACTTCTAGACTTGGGTTCTAGCACGAACTTGATGCTATATGATTTGTTTGCCAAGCTCCAAATGGGAAAATTAGGTCCAACTCATTGCACTTTACAATTGGCTGACTGATCGGTGAAAACGCCAAGAGGGCACATTGATGATGTGCTAGTTAGACTTTATGATGAGACTTATGTATTCTTTCCCATTGACTTCATTTTGCTAGATATGTAAAAAGATGCAAGAAGAGTACCTATTATCTTGGGGAGGCCCTTCTTGGCTACAGCTGATGTAGTGATCCACGTGAGAACTGACACCATGTATGTGACCTTCACGCTCATGAAGATCTGCTTTAACATCTTTAAGTCTTTAGCTACAGTCCAGGTGATAGGAACCATAGAAGAGGATTGCTACCTTGTTGAATGCCTTGAAGAGGTTATGCAGGAGTGCCTACCTGCGTTGATCTAGTCTACCACTCAAGGTATAGGTTTAGAGCCGATTGTTGAATTTCCCAATGATGATGATGAAGAGGATGAAGTAAATGAGCCAGCCTAGTGGCTTATAGCAAGGACCTCCCATCCATTTCTGAGCCATTGAATAATTTTCTTGAAGAACCTCCAATTCTTGAACTCAAGTAACTCCGTGAAGGGTTAAAGTACGCATTCCTAGGATCCAATGACACCCTCCCAGTGATCATTTCTTCTATTCTCTCTCTAGAGAAAGAGGATGCATTGATGAAAGTCCTAAAGAAGAACATTTGGGCCATTCGATGGTCGATTGGTGATTTGAGGGGTATTGACCCCTCTATTTGTGTGCATAGGATTTATCAGGAGGAGGATGCTAGACCAACCCGCCAAATGTAATGGTGGTTGAACATGAAATTTTTGGAAGTTGTGGCCCAAGAGGTTGTGAAATGGTTAGATACTAGAATTATTTATCCTATTTCTAATAGAACATGGGTGAGTCCCATCCAAGTTGTACCAAAGATGGGTAGGATCACAGTGGCAGAGAATGATGATGGTGAGATGATGCTTGTTAGAGAACAATCCAAATGGAGGATGTGTGCAGACTATATAAAGCTCAGTGAGAAGACTAAGAAGGACAACAATCATCTTCCATTTCTTGATCAGATTTTAGAAAGGTTAGCAGGGAAGAGTTTCTATTGCTTTCTTGATGGATACTTCAGGTACTTCTAGATTGTTGTTCATCCTGTAGATCAAGAAAAGATGATGTTCACTTTCCCTAGTGGTACTTTTGCTTACAAGAGAATGTCATTTGGTCTATGTAATGCCCCTTCTACTTTTCAGAGACGTGTGACATCTGTCTTCGCTGACATGCTTGATTCATCACTTGAAGTATTCATGGATGATTTTTCTATTTTTGGTAAGACCTTTAATGAGTGTTTGATGCACTTAGCCACCTTTATTGAGAGGTGTGTCATAGTTTGCCTCCTTCTATCTTGGAAAAGGAACCACTTCATGGTGATCGAAGGCATCATTCTAGGTAATCGGGTTTCAAAAGACGATATTGATGATGATAGGGACAAGGTGGGCCTCATTTCTACTCTCACCATTCCTTATACTGTAAGACATGTTCGGTCTTTCTTGGGACATGTAGGTTTCTATCGTCATTTCATCAAGGATTTTAGAAAAATCTCAAAACCTCTTTGTCATTTGTTGGAAAAAGATGTTGAATTTCACTTTGATGACAAGTGTGTTGAAGCCTTCAACCATTTGAAGCACAAACTCATTTCTGCTCCAATAATGTAGCCCCTGGATTTCTCCTTGCCATTTGGGATCATGACGGATGCATCAGACATGGCAGTGGGGGATGTGATGGGCTAAAGAGTTGGCTAGATTCCGTACACCATCTATTATTCTAGTAAGACTCTAGACGAATCACAAAGGAACTACACGACTATAGAAAAAGAGTTGTGTGCGGTGATTTTTTCTCTTGACAAGATTCAATCATATTTTTTGCAAAACAAGGTAGTGATATACATAGATCATGTTGCATTGAAGTATCTCATGGCAAACAAGGAATCAAAGACAAGATTGATCAGGTGGATTTTGTTGCTTCAAGAATTTTATATTGAGATTGTGGACAAGAAGGGAGTGAAAAATTCTTCCGCTGACCATCTCTCCTGAATTGAAGCACCCTTGGATGATAGAGACCGAATTAAAGAAACAATGTTGCATGAACAACTCTTCTTACTCTCATCCACTCAAAGGCCATAGTATAAACGTATAGCTAACTTCTTAGCTAGTGGAAGGATACCAAGCACATGGATAAGGGAGGAGAGCAAAAGGCTATTTGCTATGGTAAAAAATTATGTCTAGGATGATCCTCATCTTTTCAAATATTTCCCCGACCAACTCATTAGGAGATGTGTTATGGAGATGGAGCAGTAAGAAATTCTATCTATTTGCCACTCCAGAGTATGTGGAGGTCATTTCAGTGGGAAGCACACAACTTCCAAGGTTCTCCAAAGAGGATTTTATTAGCCATCTTTGTTTAAATATTCTCATGAGTTTTGCAAGTGTTGTTTGAAGTGACAAAAGGTGGGCACTATCTCTAAGAGGGACATGATGCCTCTATCGCCTATTCTTGTGGTGGAGGTATTTGATGTTTGGGGGATTGACTTTATGGATCCATTTCCTCCCTCCTTCAGATATGTCTACATTTTGGTTATTGTGGATTATGTGTCAAAGTGGATTGAAGCTATTGCAACTAGAACCAATGATCACAAAGTGGTGCGTGAATTTGTGAAATCAAATATCTTAGTCGGTTTGGTGTTCCAAGAGCCAATATTAGTGAGGGGGAAGTCACTTCATCCATCACATTTTTAAGGTTTGTTAAAGAGACACAAAGTGAATCATTGTGTGACTACTCCTTACGTCCCTCAAGCGAGTGGTCAAGTTAAGTTAGCCAATTGGGAGATAAAGTTCATTTTAGAGAAGACGGTGAGACCAGACCACAAGGATTGGTCATTATGTCTCAATGAGGGTTTATGGGCTTATAGGACTGCATATAAAGCCCTGATTGGCACCACATCATTCAAACTTGTGTTTGGAAAAAGCTACCATCTACATGTTGAGAGGCAACATAACGCACTGTGGGCTTTGAAAGCCATGGATATGGATGGAGACACAGCCGGGTTGAAAAGAAAGTTACAACTACATAAACATGAGGAAATGGGGCATGAGGCCTATGAGTTGTCCAAGAGCTATAAGGAAAGAACAAAGTTTCTTCATGATAATTTGATCAAGAAGAAGATCTTCAAGCCCAAACAATTGGTATGGTTATATAACTCAAGGATGACGTTCTTTCTTAGAAAACTCTGGTCTTGATGGGAAGGACCTTATCTAATAAAAAAGGTATATCCATTTGGGGTTGTTTTGATTTGTGAGAAAGAAGGAGCAAAATAATTTACTGTGAAGGGTCAAAGGCTGAAAGCAGTTGTGGAAGTTGGGCCTGATATAGCAAACTAAAGTTTTGATATTGTGATGCTAGTTGAGGAACACCATCTTGGTGAAGATATGTGCTTGAATGCACATGAGATGGATATCAACTTCAAAGGTTCTTTGAAAATTCTACAAGTATGATCAAGTTCAAGAATCAATAATCCTGGTTGAAGGTGTAAAATTTAGTGCTAGTCAGAGACAACCCACCTAGGTTTGCGAACGTTTTCACTCAACCTTCACTTTTTGATGCTTTTAGTTAATTTTTACATGATTCCAAGAACACACACACACTTGTTCTTGATAGTTTTGTTTTAGTTTTGATTATTTGATAGGTGAGATAGGTGAAAGTTGAGAAATGAGGTACATTTTCGTGAAAAATGATTGATACAACATCAAGTGGGTTGATTAAAATTATTGGAGTATGAATGATGGAATGATTTGATGATTTTGGAATATTTTTGAACTTGGAGGACCCAGCACAGCCATGATGGCATGGAACGGCCGTGCTGGCAAGTTGCATTTCAATAGGGAAAAACTCAAGTTTTAGGCATGGGAAGCACAACCGTGCTGGCTCAGGCCCAATATTTAAGTTACTTAATTTTTCTTGAGCTAGCATGAACTGACTCTCATTTTCTTGACCCAGAATGCCCTTTCTACGTGGAGAGGTGACTAGGGAGAGCTTCATTCACCCCCAAATCACCTCCTTTTGCTCCCAAACTCTGGATTTGAGTTCCCTTTGACCCCCAATCACCTTCCCTAGCCTCAAGATTCACTTTCCACCCTCCATTACCATCTATCTCTCCATCTCCAAGGAGATTCCATCCCTATAGCCCAGAAGCATATTTTTGTTGTTCTTGCTTGATTTCTACCAAAAATCCTTACAAAAATGAAGAGCACAGGCAAAGCAATCAATAAGGGGGTGGATAAGACCATGAGCATCCTCACTGGAGGCAAAAGCCACACCAAGTTGGCCTCTAATGTGTCTCAACACTCCCACAACACGTCATTACTGTCTAATTCCATTTCACAATCCCTTTGACGGTCGAAATCGATGAGTGCATCCTGACACCGATCCTCCTCAAGTGGTCACACGTCGGATCCAAGCTACAACAACCCCGATGAGGAGGAGGAGGAAGAAGAAGAAGAGATGGAGAACATCATTGATTTGGTGGACATTGATGCACCGGCCCGAGAGAGGAGGGACAAGAAGGCTACTGATGTGTCATCCTCACAAAAACCTCCACGCCTGACTCCAACGAGTCTCTCTACTTCATCGGCACAACCACACACCGATCAACCACACACAAGAAGGTGTCGGTTGGTGATTGAGGAAGAAGTCGAAGATGCACCCGTTCAGATGGTACCCTTGAACTTGGACACAAGTTTGGGTTCCCACACATATGAGGAGGAGGAGGTAGATGACATTGAGAGTGAGGAGATGGAACATGAGCCAGTGGAATTTTTGTCCAAGTTGGAGGAGGACAGGATGAAGTAGGTTGGGAAGCGGCCCATAGAAAGTTGCTTATGGGAGAGGCACATAAAGGCTAGTGTTCACCAGGACCCTTCAACCTAAGTGTACTACTAGAAGGGTGATTCACACAAGATATGCTTTCCCCAACACCGTGCAATCCCTCTGGATGTATTCTGATGCTAAGGGTTTCTTAGAATCATGTGAATTGTATCAACTGTTGACCACTGTATAAGAAACATACTTAGAGACAACACATGAATTTTTTAGGTCTCTAGAGAAGGTGCATTATCAAGGGGAGGATGCAATCCATTTTAGGCTCAATGACTCCACTCATGTACTAAAGGCCTCCAACCTCAACAAGATTTTTGCACCAACACCAAAGATTTCTCAAAAGTTTGATGGGGGAAGGTTTGACAAAAATGGGAAATGTAACTATGCTAAGATGTGGGAAACTTTCACGGGAGAAAGTTCCTTTGTAGTGGGGAAGACAAAAACAAGCAAGATCTTCAACCCCATTCTGAGATATAATTAGAAAGTCCTCACCAACTCTATCTTTAGCAGGTATGACAACCAAGGTTGTTGTTCTAAAAGGGACTTGTTTGTGCTGACAATGATGGTAATTTGTGGCCATGTGAATCTAGGAATGATGATGATTGATCACTTAAAAACAATTCCCTCCAAGACCAAGATTCCCTTCATAATGGGAGGGCTTGTTACCACAATAGCAAAAGCACTTGATTGTGATCTCCAAAATTTCACAAAGGTAGATGGGGACAAGTTTATTGATTTGAACTATCTTGCAAGGTCTCAGATGATTTCTATAAGTGACAAGAAGATCATTTTGACATGAACCCCGGGTACCCTGGAATCACTCTAGAGGTACCTTACCATGCTTTTATTATTATGGATGATATCAGGCCATTGGAAAATCTTCCAGCCAAGCTCTCCAAGTGGGAAAGCCAACATCCTAGAGAGGATTATAGGGTGTTTCCAGTGGACTTATAGAAGGTGCAAGAGAGACAGATGTTCTAGAGAAACAACACAACCTTGATCAACCATGTCGCACAAGACTGAGACATGAGGACTTTGATGTGCAACCCCATCCAACAAATGCATATGACATGTCAGCCATTCATGCACAGTTGGAGGCGATTCAGTAGACACAGCAGGCCATGTGGTTAGAGCAGCAACAAATGCATCATCAGATCAACCACATGTACCAGTATCAGTATGCGCAAGTACAGAGGAACCCCCCAATGGGGGGAGGATTTCTGGGGTGGATTATCTGGCTACCAGGAGACATAACCGCCTCCACATGTGGACTATTGGGGCCACTATTACCAGCATCCACCCCCACAGTCTAGCCCACCACAGGATCCCACACCGCCAAAGTAGTGTCGTCTATCCTATCATTCCTAAGATTTAGTTTCTTGTTGAGGACAACATGATTCAAAAGATTGGGGTGGTAGGCTGGTATGCCCTCTTTCGTAGATTATTTTGTTGATGTATGTCTCACATGATCCTTGTTTGTTTGAAATTTCTCTTTATAGTACATATTTCCTTTTGTTTGCATCCATGCATGCATGTAATTCAATTTCATGCATTTTTGCATAATTTTCAAAAATTTTGCTCTTTTGATCCTCCATGTCATGCATTGCATTTCCATATAGATTTTGGTATTTTTTGTGTGTTTTAATTGGGATTTTCTACTTTATGTTTTAATTTCCCTAAACTTAGGTTTATATGTGATTGGATGAAAATTGATACCATTTTGGCCATTTTTTCCCAAACTTGAATGTTCTTTCCTAAAAGCATGTTTTAACTTAATCTCCACTATTTGAAATGAAAATGTCAATCTTTGACAAATGCATGCCTTTTTCTTAGAGTTTATTTCTATATGGTCTTGATTGTTGACTTTTTACATGTGCATCACCTCTCTCATGTTTGTGAATGTTCTGGTTGAATTGTGAACTTAGCAAGCTATGAACGCTTAGAGCCTATGGAATCACATGATATAAATGTGAATCTCATTTTGTTCAATCATGTGATGTGATAACATTTGATGAAGTGTTGGATTAGTTTTCATGTAGGAAATCTTATGTTGAAGACTACACCAATGAACCCTCTTTGACCCGACTCTTCTTTCACCATCTTCGTACCTCTCCGCCTCATGAAAGGAATCCTTGGAACACATATTTAGCCTTGTCAACCTATAAAAGTTTGGGGTGTCCATATCAACATATCCCTGCTTAACTCTATCCACCATAAGCCCTACCTACATTAAGGTCAAAAGAAAAGAAAAGAAGAAAAGAAAAAGAAAAAAGAAAAGAAAAAGATGCTCCTATTTAAGAGCATCTAAATAAAGAAACGATGGGTGTGTAAAAGCACTCCAAAATCTTACCGCAATCCTTTCTTCCATTTTCATACCCATTAAGCTAGAAAACATCAACCCTAGCTCGCTTTACCCTTTCTATAGCCATGCGGGTTATTTTGTGTGGTTTGAGGTAGAAGATTGAATGTGTGAAAGTGAAACAACACACCTAGTAGTCATTGATTAATGCTAACATGAAACGGTTAACCCAAAATTACATGAAGGACATATGGAAATCTTTTGTATTCTATGCTCTATATTTGAAGTTTGTATGCTCAATGCTCATTTCATTAATGGTTTGTGAAAGTGGAGAGGAGAAAGGCAGAACACATGCACTTAGTCACTTCTAAGACCATTTAGTCAATAATATTCTTTTGCAATGCATTTATCATTCTTGTTTTTTGAAAAAAATTGAAGAGATATTAAGTTGGACCATACTTGAGGTCAAGTATGTTTTAAGTTTGGGGTGGTGATGCAGCCCTATTTTAGGGATTCATCTTGTGTCTTTTTGTATCTCAATCACATCTAAACATAGTAGAATGCAAGTTAAAATCCTCAATATGCATATTATTGTGAAATGCACTTATGGACATTCTTTGCATACTTTTTAGGTACTTAGGACCATGCTTTGGATGGATGAGAGAGATAGAAGGAGTTCTAGGAATCCTCCACTCATGGAGGGGTCCAAAGAAGACCCGAAATCTCCCTCAACCTACCCATATTGACCAAGGGTCGAAATCAAGCAAAGAAGTCCATTGATCAAAAAAGATTCAAGTTGATTTTGCTACTAAAGACCCCAGCATGACCGTGGTGCAAAGGAACAACCGTCTTGGCCAACGTCAAAGTTACAGAAAAAATCTCAAAATTATAAAGCTACAACAACATCACCACCACGGTCGTGCTACCCATCATGATCGTGCTATGAAGCCCCTAAAATGGTCGTGCTGCTCAGCACGGCCGTGATACAATAAGTCAAAATGGGTGTCATACAAGAAAGACCTCACCTCTAAATCACTCACCACAGTCGTGCTACCCAACATGTTTGTTCTACCTAGCCTCCACCATGGTCGTGCTGCCCAACAAGGTCGTGCTATCGGTCTCCGTATTACCACCTCAACCTGTGATTTTTCCACTTTCTTAGAACGATCATTCCACACCACCACGACCGTTCCTACCCTTACCCACCACAACCGTGCTGTCTAACATGACTGTGCTACCACATAAAACCTAGCTTTTTCTGCACTTCTTTTACAACAATACCCCTACTTACCCTAGTGCTTCCACCACCACCTATATATACATGGGTGGCGGCCACATCACTAGGTTAGCTTCCATTACTCCTCTCCACACACTCTAGAGCATTCATTGACCTCATTTTCACCATAAAAACCTAATTTTCTAGGTTTTCTATCATAATCCCTTTCATTTTCATGCCCATCATCCACCTTGGAGAGGGAGGTTGCCCTACAACAGCTAGGAGGTGAAGAAGGATGATCTACTTCAAGATCCATGGAGTCCTATCCCCTTCTTCTCATTTCTTTTATCTTTTATTTGAGCATGTCTAGCTAAGCCCCTAGTGGTGGGTTGTTTGGGGTTAAAATGGGACTTTAACACCATGTTGGGGAAAATAATTTGTAATGAGCATAATTTCATTCTATGATGATTTCCTCTTTCTTCTATCTCATTTCCCGTTATCTTGCATGTGGTTTGTGCTTTTAAACATAAATGGCTTATTTTGTGATGATTGATAACACTTAGCTTCTAGGGGAAACTGGAATGTATGTGGCAATCTTAGGAATGGCTCCTAGGTCCAATTAGTAGATCCCTAGATAGCTCCCTTTGTTTCTACATACATCTCCCTTCTTCTATAAGTGAGTGTGAGATCTAAGTAGCTAGTGTAAGTATGATTAGTGCAATTGCCTTGAGTTTCCTAAAGGCTGGATGGCAAGTAACATGAGGTGAAATACCCTCATATCTACTCCTATTCCTACCCTTGGCTCTTAATTTCCCTAATACCACTTATCCTAGAAACCTAGACTTTCCAAGTCCTATTAGAATCACACCTAGCCCTAGTTCTCCAACTAGTAGTATAGGGTATATTCTAATAGCACTTGTCTTGTTATTTGATTTGGTAATCTAGATTGAAATGTGAGAATTGCATGATATGTTGAATTTTCCCCAATTAATATCAAGTTGCATTCCCAAATGGCCAACCTATCCATCATATTTCTTAAAATCCACTTTTTCCTTATTAGCTTGTTAATGGTAGTGTAGTTAACTGCCTTTGTTAATTCTTAGCTAATTGCCTAGTTCTAGATAGTTAGTTCTTGCTCAAGTAGTTAGGGATCCTTTGAGATTTCTTGTATTAGTTTGTCTAACTAGTGATAAATTAGATTCTTTCTTGTCTAATTGATTAGTTTGCACCTTAGTTGATAACTTAGGTTGCTAGTGTAGTGTAACTCCATGCTCTAGCCTAATTGCTTGCCTTATTAGTTTTATAGCCTTAGCTTGCTTAGAGTAATCTAGAGTTTTGGTTAACTTTGAATCTTTCTTGCTCTTTCTTTCTTGCAATTGTAGTGTAATCAAACCAAAACCAATTTTAAACCCTCAAACTCTAATTTCCGCTTTAGGAACATAGCCAACACTAACTTAGCTCTAGTGGCCCCTCTCTCCCTGAGGATTGACCCCTATACTTGCCTCTTATCTTTACTACAATTGTACTTTGTGCGCTTGCAGGTGTCCTGTTTAGTATTGTGACTTAGTATTTTTAGGGTTTTTACAAATATGGACAGATCCCAAGTGTGTTCGAGTTTCGTGGGGCACATTTAATCAAACCTAATTGGTTAGTGTGTACATCTCTGGGTCAGACGCACCAAGATGCTAACTACATATTATCTAGATCCTAAGGGTGATAAAATAGATAGTGTGGGACAAAAAATCAAAGAGGAATTATTCACGTGAGTAAATTTTTATATTTTTTTAACATATATTAATTTCTGCATCATTAATACATGACTATTTATTAATTCAATTCAATGTGTTAAATTAACTTATAGGGGTATAAAATAATTTAAAAAGATTGTAGGAAAAGTGGATAAGAAAATAAAAGTTTAAGTTAGAAGAATGTTGAGGTAGTTTTCTAGCTCCAATGCATATTTATGCCAATTATGCTTACTTTTATTTATTAAAATTTTGTATGGTGGTAAATTTATAGTACCATGTACAAGATAATGGTTGGACATGCAGACAGTACATGATGTAGTATATGGACATGATTGTCAGACAGGGGCGCTAGACACCCAATGTATAAAAAATCTACTATATTACCATACTAAACACGATCACTTTTTCCACTCGTTTCCATCCTTGCATTTGTTCATCACGTGAGTGGCGAGACTGAATCAAATAGATATTTTAACCAAACAGTTAATTATGATAATTAAAATATTATTTCCTTAAGTGCCACACACCTAAGCAATAAATTTGTCCATTATCAGGACTCTGTATCGAGGGTTTCCGCTGCGAGAGGTCCTTGGACGGCTTATCATGGAGAAAGTGGAGCACATATACGAAATTGGCAATCAGACTTCTTACATGAACAATGACCCCTGGCGTTCCAACCTGGGTAAACTGTCCCTGCTACAAGCCAACGTGATTCCCGACCCTTGTGGCTTACCTATCCGTACCATCCTATTTGCATCGACTTCACCTGACGCATAACCTCATTACTCATGGCAGCCTCGGTCATCGTTTCTTGGTTTTGACTCCTCGCTCTTAGCTTCTTGCCAACACTGCGTTAGATGTAACCAGCGGCGAGGGTTCTTCAACCCAAACTAATCGTGACTTATCTTTTCTTTCCAGAATTTAGCCAATCGGTACATACCCTATTACTGCTTTAATGCTTACTTGTAGTGCCAACATATGACAACTCATGAGACAAGTTTTCCTCTTGAAAATTACAGTGAAGAAAATGAGCTACTTACCTATCCTAGCACCAAATTAGAGTACATGACAAGGACAATCCTCATTAAGAACCACAAATTTGCACTCTTCGTGTGTACCCGATCTTGCATTCGGCCATTGAAGGAACTTGCTTTAGAATTGCATCATGGAAGAAGTTTCAATATCATTCAAGTTATCTCTTGTGGGACATGAAACAAACGGGAAATCAGTATTAGTTATTACTCTGAACTTGCCGCTTCATATACTAATTAGCCTCTTGCTGAAATCATTCAGAAAACAAGGGACTATACTTTGTTAATGTTGATAGCTTGATATTACTATACTGGTAAGTCATTATAATTATGTTTATAGTTGAAATGAACAACCTATTCACCGGCCATCATTTTTTTGTTCACAGTCTAAATTCCATGTATCTCAGTTTCCCTTGATTCTTCAACAGGTTTGACTCTCACGTGCTTGTAAAGAATGTCACAAATAGGAAAAAATGCAGATTCCCGAAGTTGTCTTTAAGTTGCGAGCTTAAAGGTTAGACATATTAATCTTTTTGTTGACCATTTTTTGTAATACCCTTTTTCCTCTTATTAGCATACTTTTTATTTACTTTTCTTCCAAGTCTTTTAAGCTTTGATATATGTAATGATATGAAATACACACCATCTAAAAAAAGATGATGTTGTCCATATAGCTTCCAATATAAGGACAAAATGAGTCTCATTGCATTATTCCATAAGCTAATAGAATCATGTGTCATTTGTGTCTCAATGTTGGTCGGGGCAAGTGGAGGTTTGGACAGAGCTATTTTTTAGAATGAAAAATTTATGAAACCAAAGAAAGGGTATTTGATAGTGTACATCATTAGTACATGCCATAACTTTATATCCACTTCGTCCGATTGGCCAAAATACAACTCACAATTGCAACCATTAATCATAGATCTTCTCATTATCAAGTCAGATGCTAATCATTGGGTACCATGATGGAACATGCAATAACTTCTTTGTCAACAATACAACCTATTCTACATCTATTCTGGTGTTTAGGTATCACCTTGTGCTCTAGCACCATCATTTAATGGTTTGTTCTTGCGCTTTATTGTCTCTCGGGATTTATACTCACATGGCAATGATAGACACAAACTAGGATACTTCTCAGCACAAAGTTTCTACTATCCATGATACATCTAGAATGGCATACACTTCACAACATGAAGTGGGTGTATTTGGCTCAAGCATGAATCTTCTATGGTTTGGTTATTTGTAATATGAGTTCTTGACTTCAGTATGCCAATTGAGACATGGAACCTTCTTACTCTAATCGAGGATACCACCTTACTAAAGGGGAAGTTTATTGTATTCAAGCTTTTTGCAGATTTGGGAAACCTTTTCAACAAGGTTGATATTGAGTCTCTGATTGATTTGCTTCTTCGAATATGCATGACCTCTATGGACAATGCTAGTCTTAAAAAGTGCATTGACCTCTTACCTCACAACCAACAACCACATCTCCCAAACATCTCCATAAATGATATTTCAATTTTACTAAATATGAATGCCAATTTGGACGATATAAGTATTATATATATACAATATATATATATATATATATATATATATATATATATATATATATATATATATATATATATATATATATATATATATATATATATATATATACATATATATACATACACACACACACACACACACACACATATATATATATATATATATATATATATATATATATATATATATATATTGACGTGAGAATATGGACATCATTTTCATTTCACTTATATAGTTTGAGGGTGCATTCCCATTTTTAGGTGAATCTTCTTGCATATGACACTTCCACATTGATATGTTGATCAACCAATGCTATAGTTTTACTTCAACACAAAGTTACTCTTCAATATATACCTAAGTAATCAACTATCATACACATCCAAATTGTTGCCCTCAAATGCATGAATATTGTTGATTGCAAATTTAACCTTGTTCCAAAAATTGCAAATAATTGAGTTGAACTAATATTGTGAATCCTTGATATTTGTTATCAAATCAATTAAAATGTAATTCCATATATGATTGTGAAGAAATTGAATCCAAAAATAACTTTATAGATTATTGTAAGAATAGAAAGTAATATGTTTCTATAGGTTGATTGAATTATTTTTTAGAGGCTTCTAATGTAAGTAATATAGGTTAAACATGTACATAGCCTAATATTTGTGATGTCACCATCCCAAGAATAATTGGCATCCATAGACATATACTTTGGACTATATGCTTGCAGGTTCCAATTATTCATTATCTAAGAAACATTTATTGTTGTAATTTTGCCAGAAGAAGCGTCATATGTATCTCTTAGTCATCCTATTTGATTTTGTTTTTAAATTATAGCTTAGTTTGTTCTAAAAGATTATAAAACAACAATAATCATGTGCAAAAAGATAAATAATATTCTATAGAGGTAAATCTAAATGGTTTTCTTTATAGGGTGTCTGATATTGTAACAAAGTAGTACCTGATAATGTTATATGGTGTAATCCTACTTATCTTACATTGAGTACGCATACAACCTATATACTAACAAGAAATATAACTTCAATAAAATAAATGCATAACTTGTAGCAATGCAACCCACTGAAACATTATTCTAATGGGGCTTAGATTGTTGCGATCAAGCTTTTTTTGTTGGAAACTTAACAATATAATAGAATCTTAAATAGCTTGCAAAGTTTTCTCAATCACCAGTGTATTATGTTGATATAATTGTTTAACTATTAAGATATAATTTAGAATACAAACCATTCGCTTTGTAGTAAAAAGGGCAACTAACAAAGTGGAAAATCCCCTATTCATATATTTGAGTTTTTAATTTGACATATTCTATGCACGAAGAAATTGTTTGATCCTCTTTTACCTCAAGAAGAAAGACAATTAATTTGTATTCTAAATTCTATAGAGAAATATTTTCTAGTTATTTGACTACTTTCACGTATACACCATTTAATAATTATAAACATGTCAAATGTGTTTTGAAACCTAAAAGACTGTTAGACGCAAAAAACTACATGCAACATCTAGAATTACATGGCCTAAAACTTGTTCTTTCTAATAGAAACCATATTTTTCATACATTTGAATCATTACCATTATATTTGTTGTGTTTTGAACATATTCCAGATGAGATATTAGAGTGAACTTACTCATTTTCTCTTTATGAATATAATATTTTGGATTTTTTTATAGTTTTCATTATCAAGGTAGTGAGGGAGAGGTCCAACCCTATCACAATATAAATAAGAGCCTTTACATTTTGCTATAAACTTTCCTCTTTTATCTGGGTGATCCAACTGGGTATTGAACATGCAACCTACGTCTAACCAGTCGACCAACCTCATAGTTGGAACCAACCAACAAGTGTAGCCACATCACTAGTTTGATAAGGAAGTAGACATTACTGGAAAGGTTACTATGAAGGCTAGGTCCATATATATCCATATGATCAAAAATATCCAACATATGAAAACATACACACATGTCACCAGAAATTGGCACCTACCATCTTATATGCCAACCAAGTTGAAGTTAAAACACTTACATGGATTTTTTATGTTAATGGTTTATATATTTTGGATTGTTCCTTTTGATTTCATTAGGTAGTAGATGAATTTCAAAGGGATACATGATTTGTGATCCATAATTATCATTACTAATAAGAAACCCCATTTTATTGATGGAATAAGACCTAATGCAATTGTTTTAGTTGATGGATCAAACTTGAGTGTTGACATGAAAATAAATTGATGTTTCTCATTGAGACTTCAGATACTTCTTGTTAAGACTTCATAATCTATATGATGTGGTATTTTATATATCATACAAGATTTCTTATTTTAAGCTTCAGAAAAGATTTCAATCCATATGATATATAATAATCATCATATCTTGATACATGCTATATATTCTTTACTTGTATTACTAATATCAATGATAACTCCAATGGTATAAACGTGCAACTCACATGCACTTACTAGTGTAATCTATATATAGTCTTGATCATCATAAGTAAATAGTCTCATTTGATAATATGAACATATCAAATTAAACTATTTAATTATGTTATTCTCTTTGTGGTTGTTTGACACGATAGAGCGCTATACGAAAGAAAACATAGATGAGATACACGAACAATGGACACACATCTTTGTAAAGGAAGTAAGCTTTGAATTTTATTGGGATAAAATATGGGTTTTATATACTTTGATGTAATTAATTATTCCTATATACGTGTGGTTCTTATTACTTCTTAAAACTTTAAATTTGATGCGAGTGACTTATTGGTGCACATGTGAATGATGAATATATACATGTGTGTGAACGAATGTGAAGATGAATGAATGCAATGAGAATTGTGTTTGTACATGTCATGAGAATGGAACTAGTGCATATGTGAATGATGTATATATACATGTGTCTAAATGAATGTCAAGATGAATGAATACAATGAGAATTGTGTTTGTACATGTCACAAGTGTGGAATTAAAGAATGGATCTGGTATTTCGGTGGATTGTGTGTTTGTTATTGCCATTTTTGCAGGTGTGTTGTCCTGATGTTAAGTTGAACATAAGATGGAACACGTAGTTCTGATGAACTACATGTTCTGCATCCTATTGAACAGTTGAATAGGAGGTTTGCAAACCTAATATTTAAAAAAACATAAATGTGTCTTAAGTTATTACAACAAAACTATTGTTGTATGTATTAATCATCAATTTCTATACCACAATTGACGTTATATGGCTATTCTAAAATGGGGATGTTGGGTAGCACGACCATGCTACCTGTTGACTTGCAACATTGATTGAGGTGTGAAACCAATGATACAGTTAGTCTATATCATCAGTTACAACATGTACACTAATGACACAGTTGTACACAACATCGATGTCTTTAAAAACTGATGATGCGGAAACCTTTATCAATTACAAATGTTACCCAGTGTGGCAGTACAATGTCAGTCTTGTAATTGAAACTGGTAGTACAACATCAGTCTTTTAATTGAAATTGTTTACACAAATTCTTAATATTGTCAATTTCTTTAATTGTAGAAACTAGGTCAAGTTTGTGTCATCAGTTTATGCGGCCCCAAAAAATTTGACGTTGTAGGAACTTAATTGTAGTGTCTTCCACTAAGGTGTTTGTACAAAACTAAAGCTAGAGGGAAATTTTAACCCATGATAGAGGTGGTATGCATACTAGTGCTAGATCTAGAACATCTAAGTTCACACTAGATGCTAATTCTCTTTGTCCACAAAGGACAAATTATTAAGTTTATAAGATTGAGATGTAAGGTTATATTGATTTGCATTTTATGTGAGTAATGTTTGATGTAGTTATTATTCATGCTCTGATACCTTCTATCACATAACTATTTATTACCTGAGTCCTAACTCTAAATGACTACAAAGTCAATGGAGATAGAACCTAAGTGTCCATCCTTGCATGGTATTTTGAATGAGTGAATGCAGAAGTGGAAAAGCTTAGCATGCATGAATAGACAACAAGTTAAAAGCACTAACATAATCTTAACTTTCAACAAGATATGTTAAGAAACATTATTTTATTATAAGATTCTAGTTACATATTCAACAGTTAAATTGTATAAGTCTTCTCATGTACTCTAGGGATTTTAAAACAAGTAAACTTGACGTAACTCATCAAGACCATCAAATGGTAGCCATCTCTGAACCTAAAAATTATGTGAAACAAGGGGGTCAACATACAAGTTGTTGAATATAGTATAAAAAGATACATATATAAGCTTTATATATTTGAAAAGAGTTGAAGAAGTAGACGAACAATAAAATTAAGTATTTATCAAAATCAGAGCCCATGTTCTATATCATTTTACCTTCAATTATACCACCAATATGATGTATTCGTAAGGATTTTTTACTAACATCCCATTGGAAGAGTCTGGTGAACTTTCCATTGGAAGAGTTTATGAGGATGTTGGAGATTAGGTAATCCTATTATTAAGGAACATCAAGGCCATCACCAAGAGATAACCCATTTATCAAGGAAATCACCAAGATATAACCCTTTTATAATCAAGGCCCACCCTTTTTTGACAATTCAAGTAAGACGCCCAAACTTTTGTCCTTACCGAAAGACTTTAGGCAGGTGCACTAGATTTGTATAATGGAGTTTTGTATTATGTTTGCAAATTATAAAACATAGACAATGAGATAAACATTGAATACAATACTAGAATACGATGTGGTGATATTTGAACAAGTAAACAAGTATACATATGTATGACATTTCAAGAAAGAAAGGTGTAGTCATATAATTATTTAAAACACATACCTAATTCAAAAATTCTTAACTTAACTTATCATTGACCATCTAGCCACAAGCAACAACTAATTAATCATAAGATTACATACATGATTCTCATTGATAACCCTGACTAGCTTCATCTTCGAGTTTTGTCCATGTTAGGTTAAATTTTTTTATTAATTTTTTAGTTATCTTTTTCTTAGAGTCCATAGTAAAGGTGTGGCTCAAACTTCAAGTCATTTCAATATTTCTTTCACTTTGTATAGACATTTCAAAATTTAGGTCACTTATGCACATTTTAGGGTCAAAAATCTCATAATGGAGCAAACAAGACAAAGGTTCATCAAGTCCTGAGATTTAGATAAGATATTAGAATAGATTTGCAAGATAGGTCATATAAATCCCATACACATATGGGTGTATGTCCCCTAAACCTGAGGCATAATAGTCCAAACATTAAATACAACATGCATTCCAACAACCAACAAATAAGACATATCTCATAAGGTCCCAATATTATATGAGCCATCCATAGAAAGGGTATCATCTGTGATTAGAGAGGGAATGAAATAAGATTAAGACCCCACATCAAGTAATAGAGAACAAGAGCATGAATTAAGGTACTTTTAAAACATAATGTGTAAAAAGTGTGAGCTTAGGGATACAACCCCATATTAGCACAAGTGAGTTGGTATCCAAGCATTTAGGTAATGAACATCATGTGGATTACTTATTTTAAATGTCTAAGAGGGTTGGACACATCAACAAGGTCAAACACATCAATCAGATCATTTATATTATGCATCGTCATAAAGGGTCACATTCACTCATTAAGTGTCATATAGGAAAGCCATACCATATGGGGGGTTAGGGGCTGATATTGGACTCATACAAAGGTACATAATATTGATTTTAAGGTTGGTCCCACATTAGTTCACATCAATATGGAAGACTAACCCATTAGACTATAGATCCATCATTTATTATCAAAACAAGCCTCGCATGTACATTTAAGACATCAACATGCAAGAATGACGATTAAGGTTCTCATAATGTTCAAGATTAATATAGGTTATTGATTAGATGATCAAGAATGCAAAAGTGCATTAAATATCTAGTCTTTATCATCAATATGTATCAAATATGGTCAACATAGTCAAAGATCCCATGTTTAGAAAAAAGGAGAATGATAAGTATAATAGGGTCAGAAGACTATGTTCAAGTAATAGATCTTTTTTAGACAATCTATTTGGTATGTAAGTCTGGTATATTTGTCCAAGGGAGTTGGGGTTTATCATTTTTCAAATATTCAAAAAGATAATATATGAGGGGAAATTACATTTATGTCATTTCTTGGTTGTGGCAGTTGATCTAGCCCACAGTCTACAATCTAAGGGCCACCTCTGTGTACAACCTACGATAGGGCCCGAAGTTGTGTGTTGTGCAACGATATACTGCATCTATCTATGTAGCTCTTCTTCAATGCCTTAAGGTGAATCCAACCACCATCTTGCAATTATGAACCGCCTTCTATGGTCGCACCCCAACCTTTTCCATTAGTTTGTGCTCACAGTGGTCGTTGTTGATCGACTGGTTGCCTTATCTGAGATAGGAGAAAAGGGGGTGATAACCCCCACACGAAAGACTCAAGGTGGCCACTCAAGTTTGCTAGACAACTGTAGACTTGTTGTTGTCCTTGGGTGAGTACGGGGAGGTGTGAGTCAAATAGCTCGAAGATGAGCTTGAAGGTGGCAACTAGTGTTTGGGGTGGAGAGGAAAAGATGTGGAGAGGAGGTTGTGTGTGAATAGAAGGAGAAAGAAGTTGGAAAAGAAAGAGGGGGTAGAGATGAGTCTCTTACCTCAATTTTCATTATCTAAGGGGCCAGTAAGGTGCCTACTGGAGGAGGCAAAAGTGGACCAACACTCCTTGTGCTGATGAGAGTATGGAGTAAGGAGATGATGTGCCAACCGTTGGATGGGAGGGGCCAAAAACTACGGCTCCCAATCCCACAGTTCTGATTGGTCTAGTTGAGGATGAGTGGATTTGTAGAGTGGGGTTGGGCTCCGAGTGGGCCAGGCCAAGAACAGATCAAAGAGGCCAAACATTGAATTAAATCAAGGAAAATTTGGACACATTTTGAAGGACCATATCTCGAGCTTTGGATGTCTGACTGGAGTGATTTAAATTCCACCATAAATATAATTGAGAACTCTACAACATGATACATATTAGAAAGTACAAAGATCATAATAGAGAGGTTCGAATTTAGTCACAAAATCATAATATGTTTAAGCATTACATTTAGATGTATAAAATATTGTTACATATTGTAAACTCAATCATTATGGTGATCAAATTAAAGTATGAATGTAGTTTAACTATAAAATTGATATCATCTTGAGTTAGTAGATCATCTTGGCTAGCATCCTAAAATTCAAGTTTATTATGTTGGATATAGGCCAAGATTTTCAAGAATTATCCAGAATTTACCCTAGTCTACAACTAGTTTAACAATATGTCGTGAGTAGAAGAAAATGCTCATTCCTACTTTCAACACCTCGTCATTTCTATTATTGAAATGAAAATATGTTAGTTGGGCAAAGAAAGTCTTGGGCATGTATAATTACATCATAAATTTGATAACATTTTATACATACACGTACACAGGCTCTATATAAAAAAGTAATCATATGACATCACGAAAGAGAACATGTTGTAAAAAAAGGGAAGGTCAAAGAGGATGATATTTTCTTATTTTGAGAGGATCTCAAGAGGAAATGACACTCCATGAAATGAAATCTATACAACGTGTGTCTGTATTTGTGTGTCATGCCACTAGCCTAAAGTCCTTGTGCCATCGTGTCTTGATGAGGTAACCTCCAAGTCTACCGCCACAAAGGTGCACCGCTAATGCCATGTACTCAGAACAAGAACTTGTTTACAAAATTAGCACTGTTATGTTCCTTGTTGTTGAACCCTCCGAACAAGAAGTTGGAAAAGGATGCAATTTTTGTTCACCAAAGAAAGAACAAGACGAATGGAATATTCAGGGAAAATGTGAGTCGTTTCTAGTTCGATGCCTATAATGAGTTCCAATCAAGTAGAAACTTACCATCATAGCCCATACGATAGATTCCCCTATGCAAGCATGAGAATGGATGCATGTAGGTTAAGACCATCAAATATGGGGGCGCATGAAGAATCCTCCTTCTATATTAAGGGATCACAAAAAATTCTCACCCATCTTCTCATCTCGTAGGAGAACTTGGATTGGAGAAGACCTAATTTGATACCACTTGTAGGATCAATCGTCTCTAGAGGGGGGGGGGAAATAAAGCTAAAAAACTTAAAACAAAATCACTAGACCTTAAAATTATATCAAGAATGAGGTGGAATATATGAAATTTTAGTTTAACTACACATACATAGCAAGGATGAGAGAGATTGAACAAGCACAAGAACACAAGATATGTATAGTGGTAAAATTCCAAACTAGGAGATGTACATCCACTACCTAGAGGGGTCAATCTATAGGATTTACAACCATTGCACACTTCTTATATTCCATTATAATATATAAAATATGTCCTTCATTTTCAAGGACAAGGATGCCTAGCATTTCCTTTGAGTACAAGGGAGCCAATAACCTTACAAGGACTTACCCATCCTAGAGAAAGAGTCTTCTACCTTCACAAGGGCTTACTCACTTTTATAACAAGATAGTCATCTTCACCAAGGAGATCTACTCTTGCAACAAGTCTTCCACCTTGAAGGAATTTTCCACTCTTCTCTTAGATCTTCAACATTCAACTTCACCTTCAACAAAGAGAAGCTTTAACCATCATAGCTTTGAGAGAAAGGGATTGGTGGGTATTTGAGAGATTCACAAGGTTTAAAAGGAAGAAACTCTCTCATAAGTAACCTATCTCAATCAGATTGATGTAGATTTTTAGCAAGCTTGAGAGATAAAGGGGCTCTTAGTAACAAACCACTCAACTATAACTAGGATCATAAGAAGCAAACTTTGAATGAAGCCCAAGGGTGACAATTTATAGTTTGGGGTGTCTACTAACCAGTAGATGCATAGAGGAACAAATTCTAGCCATTTGGGATGTTACAACACTCTGATAGTTAGAAATACTTTTTCTACACATTTTATACATTATGGTTGGTCGAGTATCAATAAAGGTAACTCAACCAATAACACTATGTGACAAAGCAATTTTGGGTTGTTGGTTGAATTTATGCTAAATAAAACTTGGCCGACAACTTAAAATTGATTATGCAGGGGTGTCAGTTGAGTTTTTCTTGGAAAAAGTCAGGTGACCCTGGGAGTTACCAAGATCCGCTTGGGGTTGTTAGTCATGTGAGTGAACTTGGGTGATTAAAGTGCATGTGATGAATTTTGAAAAGTTCCATAAAAGTTCTTAAATATTCAATTTGAGTGTATTTTATATTTTTCTCAGCTTAGTTACAAGTCATAGAATCAATACAAGTCATTTACAACAAAAATTCTAAGTGGTTTAAGGCATTTTCCCCAAAAATGCACTTGCTTTGATTTTGGCTTGTTTTTTTTATCAAGCTAGGGATTTCTTGAATTCAATCTTTTCAAATACTTAATACCTAAAAACAATCTCAAATAGACATCTTAGATAAATATGAATTGAATGGTTTAAGTCATCATAAAAAAATATGGACAATATATAATTGTTAGGTCAACAATTGTACTTTCATGTAACCCCTTTAGTGGGAGAATATTATGTAAGTTTGATTAATTGAATATAGTCGTGAAACATTATTATCCTAATATACTTTGGTCGTTTTGTATTGCATCATTTGAAGAAAAAAAAATTATAGCTATTCATGTGTATATTTTTAGTGTGTTTTGAATAGATGGATGCATTCCTCAAATTAAGTAGGGAGTGGATCCCCTTTCAAGTTCCACTCCATACAAGATGGTATCAGAGCCCTTAGTAGTCAGAATCTTACTATTTCAATTTTGTCTCCCTCATTATAACCCTTACCTTGCATAGTCACCATCTACATAAGATGTTTGCCCAAGATTAAACTTATGTTAGTCATGAGATGATGAAAGGTCTATTTAAATTTGTATGAGTACACATAAGAATAATGATTAGTAAACCATAATATGATTAGGATCTAGTTTCTCATACTCTATGGTGTAGGCTAGTTATGATATGTATCTTTGTATATAATGATGTTTACTTGAGGATGGAGTTAGTTCATGAGGATGTTGAGGTAGTAGGATAAGACGATCTTAAATGGACAATTGTGACATGGTTTCACACATATTTTGGGCCCTATCTTCAGTTTTGTATTATGAAGTTTTGACATCAAATTATTTTTCCTTTATAATACTATAGGTACGGAAAAAGATATTCTGTATTTTATCAAGGTTTTCTTGAACTAAGTCACATGAAGAGATGTGCAAAGTATTGGTGGTTAAACCCTAGAATTAGTTGGAAATGATATACTAAACCAAATTTTTACCTATGAAGCGGTGACTTGGAATGTGTGGTATATAATGAAAGCTTTTTTGACCTACCCTTTGTACCCTATGGTTTTTCATATTCTGATGTGAACTTTAGGGTTGTTAGGTTAGTAACACAAAAACCTAAAACTCAACCATAGGTGGGTAGGACATGTTAGTTGGATGCATGATCTATGAACAACATAAAAACCTAAAATATCATACCTAAAAATATGCATAAGTAACCCTAGTACTTTGATGTTGTTTAGTTTATCTTATTAGGTTAGACCTTTTAAGGTGTTACAACCCCAATTTTGGATTCATTTGAGTGAGAAATGTAATTTCTCACATAAAAAATATTTGAACAAATAAAGATATAATTTGTTTTGAATAAATGAATTTCGTTTACAATAGCCTTGATGATTGTGTTGTGGGCTTTATTGGCTATTGGGCCCAGTAACAAGGAAATTCAATTAATGTGGAAACCTCTAGAAGGTACAGAACTTAATCCAAAGATGGATTTCATGCCACATGGGTTCCTTGGGTCCCAAGGAGTCCAAAGTTGCAAAGATAATGAAAAAAGAAAGGAAAAGATCAATTAAGTATTTCTTTGTTAAGAAAGAAATTGAAAACAATGGTAAAATGTGGAAAATAAGTAAAAAGAGGTACAATTGAGTTATCCTTAGTGGAATTTCGTATTCCAAGGGTTCCCAATGATAAAAGGAATACTAATGAGGAAAATAAAAGAGAAATAAAAGAGAAATCCTCAAAAAGAAATATTCTAATAAGAAATGAACAAGATAATGAAGAATAGTGCATTTAGATGCATCTAGAAGGAGAATGAGTATCCAATAAAAAGGATTTCAAAATGATAGAGTTTCTTGGGATCCAAGGAGTCCCAATGAAGAGGAAAGAAATAGAAAATACCAAAATTGCAAAATAAAGGAATAATGGGAATACATAATTAATGAATTATGAGGTATTGTTAAAAAAAAGTATCGTTTCAACAAAAGGAAATATAATTTCGGGGTTAGTGGATTAAAATGCAAGAACTATGATAATATGAGAAAGGATTTTCGAAATCCTAATATCAAAGGGAGAAGGAATAATAAAAAAAATATGAGAGAGAGAGAAACTTGCTTATTAGTGAAGGAATATAATTCCTATTATGATTAGGCTTTATTCCTTTGTAGGCAAGCATGCGGGGGAATGACTACCCTCCTCTATAAAAGGGTAGACCCTCTGGTCGAGCCCAAGCAGTTCTCTTGCGTCTCACTCTCCTCTCTGTCTTCTTTTTTAGGAAAACCCTAGTCTTGGAGGGTAGAGCAACCCTGGAGCAAACTAGGGGCTGAGGAGTCACCTGGTTGGAGGTTGGACACTTCCACGACAACCCTGAACGGACCGTCTACCAACCCAACACCTCTTACGCCGCACAACTCCAGTCTTGAGTCTGCAAACTGTAGAAAATGCAGCTGCAATTGCGGGCCTCTTCGTGCTCGAGTTTGGACACTTAGGTTATGTCAAGAGGGCACCTTGCGTGCGCGAAGGAGCTGAGAGGTCGGGGCGGCCATGGGCGGTGATGCTCGGGCCATAGGGGAGGAGCAGGAGCCGTACCAAGACGTCTAGGGCGGATGATGGGGCGTCATCGAGAGGTTGAAGATGACATGTGCGCGTTGGACATTTTTACCCCTACGGGGTGTAAAGAAGTGATGACTTACACGGGGGTACATTAGTAAATGTGTTATGTTTTCCAAATCACAGCTTTGCATGGAGATAGAGGTGATGTGGCGCTCCGTGATTGGTCCAAAAAGGTAAACCTTACGAAATTCATATATCAATAACCGTAGCTCGGATAGATGCACATTATCATGAATTTCGATCAGGAGAACTCAAGGAATGCAAAAAAAAAATATTTGAAGCCTAATTCTGATTGCAATTTGAAAAGTAATGGAAGATGTCAACTTTAATGTGTTAATGTTTAAAGAATCCTATTTTGAAATGAATAATATATTTATAAGGGTTTAATGGATGATTAGCGTTGGTATTAACATGTTAATGATGAAAGGGCACATTAGGAACAAAAATAATGAACTGTGCATGTAATTAGTTAATTTCAAGTTTAATGTGAATGAATAATACTTTAATGAGCCTTGAAACCTTAATGTTGGTGGTTAGGACTAGTAATAGCTTTAATTATTCGATTTCATGTATAGAACTGAGTTTTCATGGTTATAAGCTATTTCAAGCATTAAAGTTCCTAATTTGTGAATAAATAACCGTAATATAGAAATTACGATTTTTGAATGAATCAAGGTATAATTAATGATAAATAATGTTCATATGAGTATTAGAACATAATGAATTACGAATTGATGATAAATGAGCATAATGACTTTGTCATGGGTTAAAGAGGATAAAAATGGTAGCTTTAATGAAAATAGGCTTAATGGACTTATTTAATGGTTAATTATTCCTTAAATCTGAAACTGAAGATTAGATGTTGAGATAATTAGGGTTTGTGATCAATTGCATTGAAATAGGGTTTAAAATAGTAAAAGATGAAGGGAAACCCTAATTGCAATGGAAACCCTAAAAGTGGCCTAGAAAGCCTGAGGTAGAATCCAAGTCTAGCTTTTAGAATGTTTTGGATAAACTATAACACTTGGATCCCATGCATTAATTTCAGGATATTGTTGATTTCTTATTGCTTGTTCTTTATCCGTATTTCTTGGACAATCAAGTTGCTCTGGATCAGGTATGTGGTTAATTATGGTTAATCACATTAGTTTCCTGAGGGTTTTCTGAATGTTTCCTCATATTGAATGCAATCTAAACAGTTGGATGTTCATACTTGAAAAATTATAAAGTCACTATGGTTATCACAATTATAAAGAAATGTGTATTCTCGGACCTACATGCCACCCTGATGGAAGATGCCATAAAGGTCAGGCCAGGAGGGTAGACCCATGGGCAACATGAGAGGTGACCCCAGACACCAAGATCGGGAATGAGAAGGTGGTCTATGATGCATGACTATGGAGCACCATGAGAGGTGACTCCCAGGCACCAAGCTCGGGATTGAGAAGGTGGCCTTAAGTCAATGGAAAAAGAGAAACCCTAGAGGGGTATGCCAGGGTTAGGGAAAAAGCGGTGGAGAATGACACATTGAAAATGTAAATTGGCTTGTTAAATAATTTGATTGTGATTATTAAGTTGTTAGACATATTTGAAAGATTTTGGTTGTTCCCACATACCAGTATATTTCAATATACTGACTGACGTTTTGTTTGTCAGCATTTTGGGAACAACAATTGAAAGAACAAACAGTAAAGTGACACATTGTGGAAATAAGAAATAAAGTGCAAGGAGGATTAGATAGAATAATTCAAGCTCTGGATAGATAGATTTCCAAAGTTTTCAAAGGTAAGTAAAGTTTTAATTTTATACCAAATTCCAGTTTGTTAGTAGAATTTCATAATTATTATTGACTGTTTGTCGAACCTTTGATCATGTTAATTGAATAACGGATCTGACCTTTGGGTCTCCCTTAATTGGGGGTTACCGAGAGGCGGGGTCGTTACAATTGGTATCAGAGCATATGTTCCTCAATTAATCTTTAATAAATATTAAATTTTACAAATTTTGTAGAACCCAAGGGAGTTATTAGAGGATTATCTGAAAGACAGAGGTGTCTAGAAAAGGATCACGACTGGGGGCTGGCAATATTTTCCTCCGCACCGCTAGTCAGAATACGAGGACTCTCAGATCCGTGTGACTGCCTGGCCAAAGTCTTAGGGTATGAATTGAAATAAGATACCTTTAGGACTCTCTCATCTTGTTCATCCCTTCTCAACTCAAATTCTATTAAGGACATAAAGGATTAGGGTTTCCTCTCTTCCCCTCACCCTCTTGAGATATGGGTAAGGTTAATAAGGATTAAGGAATCCTCCACCAAATTAATAAAAAGCATGTAAATAAGATTTCATGGACATAAGCTTAATAGAGTAAGCGTAAACTAAAGAATAGATACATGCTTAAGTTGTATGACACGAGTTGTCATTGCCCTCAGGAGAGACCTGAGGATAGACCTCCTTTGCGGGAGGATGAGTAGAGAGAGAGTTGTCTTGGAGGTAGAGACCTCCATTAAAAGTAGAGACCTAGCACATCCTCTGAGGATGATGTTAACCCTAAGCCTAAGTGAAGGTTATAGAGATGACATGATGAGTTAGTTGTCTTGGTAGACCAGATGTTTGTATAGACATGCCTTGGATGCCATATGAGCCACGAGAGGTTAGATGGCCTAGCACCTTTGGCAACCCAACCCTGGGAAGGATCGTGCATGTTTGAGCGAAGGATAGAACCTTCATGGATAAAGTTAGAGAAGAACCTATAGAACTCTATGGGATTGTGCAAGTAGGGTATAGCTTGCACCCAGAGTACGTCAGTAGTGCTGATAGTAGGATAAAACCCTGGACAAGGAATCATGATGGATGTCTTATGAGATAAACATAAAGAGCTAAGGATAATCTTGAGCCAAACATGAGTTGAGCAAAGGCTTCACCCAGGTAGGGATATGCTGGTAAGCTTGATCCAACTTCATGTAGTGAGGCTGGATGTGGAATTAGTTCTAGAGAGAGAAAGCAGGACCCGAGAAAGAAGGTTGGAAGCTTAGATTTTGAGACAGGAGGAATAGTGGGGAGTTGAGGATGATGTGACCTACATGGATGATAGTGGTTGCCTTATGCTTGATCCCTGGAGGCTGATGATATCTTGGTTTCCTTTAGAGGAACCAAACCCTAGGGAGAGGATGATGCTTCTAGTACCTATGGTATAAGTGATTACATGTTCGATGAGATAAAGAGTGCTTTAGACCCTGAGGAGGTTTAAGTAACCAGTTGTGAGGCTTTATACCTAGTTGGTTGTCTTGGAAGAGGACTCAACTCCGATGTGTTGCTTGAGTAGAAGGATCATGGAAGTACATGACATAACTTGGACATGCTTGATTCGTGGTTAAGAGATTGAGCAAGTAGTCAGACACCCAAAGGTGAACCTATGGTTCCTAGGCCTAAGAGGGGAAGAAGTGTATTTGATGCTCATGATGAGATTTGAGTCTCTATAGTTTCGAGCATGGTACTCCTCATGTGTAGAGGTAAAGGAAATACCATAAGTTAAGGGTATGTTTGATGAACCCCTCACATTTAAGTGGTCTAATGTTGAGGATGAGAACAAGTGTGACCTAGCATGGTTTAGTAGGAACGCTTGTGCCTTAGTAGTTGCTGGATTAAGCATGCTCATGTGAATGTAAACCCTAAGGACGGTTGTGAACTTGTTGTTAAGAGTTGTAGTTTCCTCCCATCCTGGGAGAGGGACCCTTTGGTTGGGTATATGCCAGTCTTGTTGGAGTTGAGATAACCTAAAGAGGTTTCATGGGATCTTGAGAAAGCTAAGTGAAAGATACATGGTATGAGATTGAACCTGTAGACCCATAGTTAACCATCTCTAAGTGCATATGGATGTGTTACCATGGAGGTAACCGGTATGGGTCCTGACCAAGGTAGGTAGGTCGCCATGATCCCTGAGAAAGGATAAAAGATAGCCCAAGAATGCAGAGAGAGATGATGAAGGATTGGGTAAGGTTCTATGTTGGACATGTACTATAATAGAATCCTAAGTATATCCTAGGGTCAGGTAGGGATAAGACCAATGGAAGAAGGAGTTGCCTAATTCCCTAGTTGCACATGACCATAGGGTTGGGAGGTAACAACTATCATTGTCTGAGGGCCATGGGTTAGGAGATTGATCATGAACTCATGGGACCTAAAGGGTAGATGAGTAGGGCACTCTCTGGATGAATAAGGGAAAAGGGATGATCCCAAGAGTGTCGGCACCCTATAGACCTAGAGAAGATGACCAAGGATTGTGTGGTGAGCCAAGTAGGTTCGGGACTAGTTTTCCATGGAAGTAACTTTGATATCATGATGTAGAGACATAAGTTGCACGTTTCAACTTAGAATTGAAGGTGTACTGGCGATGTGGATGTATCATCTCTACTCTTGGAACAGGAAGAACTTTGTGTTTGGACAGCCACCAAATGCTTATTTCCTCTTGTTATGAGAGGGAGAGATGGGACAGTATGCATGCCATACACCAAGGATAAAAGATGATGTGAGTTGGAATGTTGCTACAAGGTATGAGGATAGAGATGATAACATACCTTGGTGGAATGAATGATACATGGACATGTACAAACGATAAAAGTATTAAGATAATCACCTTGTAAGGATTTTCCTAGTAGAAGCTTTGTGGAATTTGTAAGTTATACAAGGTTGAGTTTGAGCACCAGGTGGATGAGCTCAGAGTTTCTTGATGAAGATAAACTTAGAGTTTGAGATGAGATGATAAGAATAATACATGGAGGTGTATGTTACTTAACACACAAGGATAAGAAGTGGTAATGAATGCTCTGGTTGAGATATAGCTGCCTAGTTTAGCTAGAAGCTAGAAGAAGTTGAGGTTGTTAGGCTAACCTTCAGTTGAGGAAAAGAGATAAGTTTGGCTAACACCCAGATGTATCAATAGTGGTTAATCAAGTAAATGATTGTTTGGTTAGCCAGTCAAGTCCGTGATATAATGAAAGGATGGTTGTCGAACCTCAGATGTACTTCTTTGGAAAGGAAAGTGATGAAACCCTGATGAGAGTGGTTAAGGGTTTCTGAGGTATCAATCTTGAGGAATCATGACATATCGGGAGTCATGGTTTTGAGATCACCAAAAGATAGTAAGTGATAGTAGCACTTAAAACAAAGTTGCATGCAAGCTAGGAGGCGAAGGACGAACACCAGTAAACCAGTACATGGATATTCAGTATAAAGAGTTCCCGAGGGGGAATGGGAGTTCTTCACTGTGAATGTTGTGAGTCTCCCCTGGACCAAGGAAGTTCGAGATCCAATATGGGTTATGGTAGATCGCCTTACTTAGATGACATGAGAAAGGAAGAGTACTGTCATGGGATAGATTCGATTGAACTACTTAAGAGAGAAAGATGGTTCAACTACACCATGATATGAGTTCAAAAGTTCTTGGGTATGACCAAGGTTCACTTCCATGAGGTGGAAGTGGATACATGAAGCACTCGATGATAGTACAGTTTATCACCCCATACTAATGGACATATGATCCAGACTAGAGGGTCTGATGAGAGCATGTGTACTCATTCAGGGTGATACATTGATACAGTTCTTAAGATGTAATGTTAACCACCATAACCTTTATCGGGATGCAAGAAGTCTTATAGAGAGGATGTGTCAGTCACCACTTCATTAAGATGATGTTGGTGAAGGAGGCCTCGTGAAGGTCAGAAAAGAACCTCAGTGTGTGCAGATGAAGTTGCTTTGATCGTGCAATGGCTGAGAGAGAGCCTAGTGGTGACATGAGTCACGAGCGGATGTAAAGCAGACTGACATGCAGTTCACTGTGGGAGAATATGTGATGTGAAAATCCGACCCCTCTAAGTTACAACTGAGAAAGCTGAGTCCCCAATATAGAGGTCCATTTGAGATGGATCAGTGGAGATGGTTGTGTTTGGCCTTACCCCTTAGGATAACATGATGTATAATGTGTTAAATAAGTCTCATCTAGATCATTATGTGAGGTACCCAAGCCATGTGTTGAGCCCTGAACCTATTCAGCTTTTGAGAGGCTGAAATGTCCTGAGTCACCTATGAGGGTATGGTATACCAAGCTAAGAAAGAACTCAGATGAAAGAATATGAGATGATGAAGGTTCTTGGGAAGCACCTTGGAAGGGTGAATCCACATAACAGCCATGATGGACATATGAAAGGCTTATCCTGAATTGTTTATTTTCTTGGTGGAATTTTAAGGGCAAAATTCTTATAAGAGGGGAAGGATGTTACAACCCCAATTTTGGATTCATTTGGGTGAGAAATGTAATTTCTCACATAAAAGATATTTGAACAAATAAAAATATAATTTCTTTTGAATAAATGAATTTCGTTTACAATAGCCTTGATGATTGTGTTGTGGGCTTTTTTGGCTATTGGGCCCAATAACAAGGAAATTCAATTAATGTGGAAACCTCTAGAAGGTAAAGAACTTAATCCAAAGATGGATTGCCACATGGGTTCCTTGGGTCCCAATAAGTCCAAAGTTGCAAAGATAATGCAAAAAGAAAAGAAAATATCAATTAAGTATTTCTTTGTTAAGAAAGAATTGAAAACAATGGTAAAATGTGGAAAATAAGTAAAAAGAGGTACAATTGAGTTATCCTTAGTGGAATTTCGTATTCCAAGGATTCCCAATGATAAAAGGAATACTAATGAGGAAAATAAAAGAGAAATAAAAGAGAAATCCTCAAAAAGAAATATTCTAATAAGAAATAAACAAGATAATGAAGAATAGTGCATTTAGATGCATCTAGAAGGAGAATGAGTATCCAATAAAAAGGATTTCAAAATAATAGAGTTTCTTGGGATCCAAGGAGACCCAATAAAGAGGAAAGAAAGAGAAAATACCAAAATTACAAAATAAAGGAATAATGGGAATACATAATTAATGAATTATGAGGTATTGTTAAAAAGAAGTGTTGTTTCAACAAAAGGAAATATAATTTCGGGGTTAGTGGATTAAAATGCCAGAACTATGATAATAAGAGAAAGGATTTTTGAAATCCTAATATCAAAGGGAGAAGGAATAATAAAGAAATATGAGAGAGAGAAACTTACTTATTAGTGAAGGAATATAATTCCTATTACGATTAGGCTTTATTCCTTCATAGGAAAGCATGTTGGGGCATGACTACCCTCCTCTATAAAAGGGTAGACCCTCTGGACAAGCCCAAGCAGTTCTCTTGCGTCTCTCTCTCGTCTCTATCTTCTTTTTCATGAAAACCCTAGTCTTGGAGGGTAGAGCAACCCTGGAGCAAACCAGGGGCTGAGGAGTCACCTGGTTGGAGGTTGGACACTTCCACGACAACCTTGAATGGATCGTCTACCAACCCAACGCCTCTGGCACCGCACAACTCCAGTCTTGAGTCTGCAAACTACAGAAAATGCAGCTGCAATTGCGGGCCTCTGCGCGCTCGACTTTGGCCACTTAGGTAATCTCAAGAGGGTGCCTTGCGTGCGCCAAGGAGTAGAGAGGTCGGGGCGGCCAAGGCATCTAGGGCGGTGATTCTCGGGCCGTAGGGGAGGAGCAGGAGCTGTGCCAAGGCATCTAGGGCGGCTGCTGGGGCGCCGTCGAGAGGTTGACGACGACATGTGCGTGTTGGATGTTTTTACCCCCACGGGGTGTAAAGAAGCGTTTTTACCCCTACGGGGTGTAAAGAAGTGACGACTTACATGGGGGTACATTAGTAAATGTGTTATGTTTTCCAAATCGCAGCTTTGCATGGAGATAGAGGTGATGTGGCGCTCTGTGATTGGTCCAAAAAGGTAAACCTTACGAAATTCATATCTCAATAACCGTAGCTCGGATAGATGCGCATTATACATGAATTTTTATCAAGAGAACTGAAGGAATGCAATAAATATATATTTGAAGCCTAATTCTGATTGCAATTTGAAAAGTAATGGAAGATGTAAACTTTAATGTGTTAATGTTTAAGGAACCCTATTTTGAAATGAATAATATATTTATAAGGGTTTAATGGATGATTAGAGTTGGTATTAACATGTTAATGATAAAAGGGAACATTAGGAACAAAAATAATGAATTGTGCATGTATTAGTTAATTTCAAGTTTAATGTGAATGAATAATACTTTAATGGGCCTTGAAACCTTAATGTTGGTGGTTAGGACTACTAATGGCTTTAATTATTCGATTTCATGTATAGAATTGAGTTTTCATGGTTATAAGATATTTCAAGCATTAAAGTTCCTAATTTGTGAATAAATAAGCTTAATATAAAAATTAGGGTTTTTGAATGAATCAAGGTAGAATTAATGATAAATAACGTTCATATGAGTAATAGAACATAATGAACTATGAATTGATGATAAACGATCATAACGACTTTGTCATGGGTTAAAGAGGATAAAAATGGTAGATTTAATGAAAAGAGGCTTAATGGACTTATTTAATGGTTAATTATGTCTTAAATCCGAAACTGAAGATTAGATGTTGAGATAATTAGGGTTTGTGATCAATTATGTTAAAATATGGTTTAAAATAGTAAAAGATGAAGGGAAACCCTAATTGCAATGGAATCCCTAAAAGTGGCCTAGAAATCCTAAGGTAGAATCCAAGTCTAGGTTTAGAATGTTCTGGATAAACTATAACACTTGGATCCCAAGCATTAAATTTAGGATATTGTTGATTGCTTGTTTCTTGTTCTTTATCCTTATTGCTTGGACAATCAAGTTGCTCTGGATCAGGTATGTGGTTAATTATGGTTAATTGCATTAGTTTCCCGAGGGTTTTCTGAATGTTTCCTCGTATTGAATGCAATCTAAATAGTTGGATGTTCATACTTGCAAAATTATAAAGTCACTATGGTTATCACAATTATAAAGAAATGGCAATTCTCGCATCTACATGCCACCCTGATGGAAGATGCCATAAAGGTCAGGCCTAGGAGGGTAGACCCATGGGCACCATGAGAGGTGACCCCATACACCAATCTCGGGAATGAGAAGGTGGTCTATGATGCATGACTATGGAGCACTATGAGAGGTGACTCCCAGGCACCAAGCTCGGGATTGGGAAGGTGGCCTTAAGTCAATGGAAAAAGGGAAACCCTAGAGGGGTATGCTAGGGTTAGGGCAAAAGCAGTGGAGAATGACACATTGAAAATGTAAATTGGCTTGTTAAATAATTTGATTGTGATTATTAAATTGTTAGCCATATTTGCAAGATTTTGGTTGTTCCCACATACCAGTATATTTCGATATACTGACCGACGTTTTGTTTGTCGGCATTTTAGGAACAACAATTGAAAGAACAAACAGTAAAGTGACACATTGTGGAAATAAGAAATAAAGTGCAAGGAGGATTAGATAGAATAATTCAAGCTCTGGTTAGATAGATTTCCAAAGTTTTCAAAGGTAAGTAAAGTTTTAATTTTATACCAAATTCTAGTTAGTTAGTAGAATTTCATAATTATTATTGATTATTGGTCGAACCTTTGATCCTGTTAATTGAATAACGGCTCTAACCTTCAGGTCTCCCTTAATTGGGGGTTACCGGGAGGTGGGGTCGTTACATAAGGGGTGGAGAATAGTCGGATGATAATATATATGATCCAATTTAGAGAACAAAACCCTGTTAAGGAGTGGAGTGTTGTAACTAACCCAAACTTATAATCATATCTTTTTCCTTGGTTAGGGAGATAGTGCACTTGGTTTCTTAGATTTGACCATGAAATAACAAAGATATACCATAATGAATATTATTTGCATTAAGTGGCTTAAAGTTATATAATCAACATCCCATATTAACATAATAACATGTATATTTGTTAACAAGTAAATAAGTTCATAAAATATATCACATGGGTTGCCTTTTTATAACTAATATGCACATAATGTCTAAAATATGATTGAAAAAAAGTATAATGTGCTTTGGAATAACAATTGGTATTTTCATTTCCTTAATAAAAAATGTACAATTATCTAAACAAATATTGAATTAGTCAACTTAATAGGTGAAAAAAGCAAAAATAAGGAAGTTGTACAACATTATACAACCTGACTTGCTTGATAATGAAATGAAGATATTAAAACTCAAAATAATAAATATTGATGATACATGTTAACATGTAATGCTAAATATGACATGATATCCTAAACCCTAATTGTATTAGAACGCATATAAGGAAGTCCTAAAAGTAAAATATAATATTAAAGTCAGATTCTCTAGGTCTTAATTATCCTATTGCAAAGTTTCATCTTAATTGGTGTCTGGTAACCCATTTGGAAGAGGAAAGAAAAAGTGTTAAAATTATCATGATATGTTTAATATTGTGTCGATTTCCCTATGTTATAATTTAATACATTTGACACATGATTTTATGCATGTCACACTATTGTTTGGTTGACCTGCCTCCCTCCCTTATGTGGCTTCAAATACATCCTTCAGATTCATATTGGATGACTTGTAGCTCGTCATCTACATCCATTCAAATAGTGAATCAGTTTGCACATTGATTCCTCTCTTCCTTCATTTTTATCTTTAATTTTTATCAATGCACACTTTATTCCAATTTTTTCTTGAACAAATTCCTCGTGAGTTTTGGCATCATCTAATCCCAACTTTCCCTACTCGTTTTGCCACTAGAAGAAACCTCTGAAACCCCCTTATACGCTTCTTATTTCAGAAGCCTCTATGCTTAACCCTAGGTATAAAAGAGGATACTAAGTGGTGTCATCCCTGGTGTAGCTTCTTTCCCCTCTCAATTTACCTAGGACACAATGTATGCTCAAACTCTAAGGTCATCTTCAACCTTGGACTGACTATTTGGGGGTAAGCTCCTGAGATCACCTCGTCTCAATTCCTCTCGTTCACACCACCATTGCACTTGTCCAAATTGTTTCCACCTAGTATTGTGTGTGGATTGATGTATGATTCCTCTCCCAAACTTAGTTTTTTGGTGGCTTCAGGGGTACATCATGGTGGGAGACATCAGTTACTCAAATAGCATAGGTTAGGATCTGGTTCAGTTTTGTATCTTCAACCGAAGGTTTTTGATACACCAATTCGACGTGAAAGGATGCATTTCTCTAATTTCATGTTTTAATTCCTCACCTCTTTTTTTCATGGTGGAAAGTTCCTTTATGGTTTATGATCTTGGAAAATCCTGACCATAGAGACTTTGGGTCGGCAGAGAGCCATCAAAGTAGTATTGGGGGGGGGGCTCCGTACTACATGGATGCACATGGGTGAGTTCTGCAATGCCATCCAGGACTTGGTGAGTCGACCATGGCATGAGTCATGAGTAAGATGGGAAGAAAATCCCTTTGACACATTTACATGTGTGTACTTCTGACTCTTTTCCCCTTTTTTTTCATCTGGGGTGTTTTTGTCTTAACAACCTAGGTTTTCTTGTGATCGAGGTACTTTTGGTTTGCTGAAAGCCCAATCGCTTGGAAAACCTTGATTGGGCCACTTTAGTAGGGCCTTATTTTAGAACGGATAATGTATTATTACTTGGTATTTCTCTATTTTCTTGATTGGTTGTTATTTCCAAAATTCATATTAACTATTTCATAGCTTAGAAAAATAAAATAAAATATGTTTTACAATAAAAAAATTATTCTCTATATAATGGGGTAGTTTTTATCATTTTACTCCAATATAAAAATAAGCAATTTTTATGAATTTATAAAATTAGTTAGATTTGTAAAAAGTCATAAGTTATAATCCATAAGTCAAAAAAAGGAAAAAAAGTATACTATGAATTCAAGAAAAGGTAACTTATATTGAGAAGTGGTTTAGTTAACCTAATTCAATAATAATAAAAAGGCAACTCTTAGGGTTTATACAATTAATGTAAAACTAACCCTAATTTTATGTGTTCCTTTAATAGGTTCCTTATGGACTGATATGGAACTAGGGTTTTGACTCAGGCATGTGTAGACTTCATGTGAGGTATGTTGCATCCCATCAATCATACTGAGCAATTGGTCTACTTCTCATTATCTTGATGCGTGTTGCATTCCCTATCTATCTTATTCAGCAAATCACCCAGATTTATCTCTCCCTCTTTGTCCTCTATTACATACTACCCTTTACACATATTCTCTCTCTTTTGAAAAAAAAATCATGTGAAAGATTCTATTTGATTTTGAGCTTGTGAGCATATTACATTGTTTATTGGACTCTTATTGATATCTTGTGGTCTTATGATGTATCTTACATTGCGGACATGATTGGATATTTGTTATGGGTCCTCTAACCCCACATGATAATTATTGGATGCTCTCATACGTTATTTGATCATAAATACACTTTATCTTTCCTGTGCTATTTGCATGTGTGACTGACTAGTCCTAAATAGAAGTAGTGACACCATATAGGTACTGGTTTTATTCCCCTACCGTGTTTGATATTTTGGCACAGGGTTCTATTCCCCTGGAAGGCACTAGGTTTATTCCCCTATCACTTATGATATTAGGTATTGGGTATTATCCCCTTCCATGCATTTGGTTTTATTCTCCTACAAACTACTATATTTGTTTGGCATTGAGGTTGTAGTCATGCTGCCCTATGGTATGAAATACATATTGGTTCCTACCCTACTTCTTAGTGCATGCCAGTTTGATTATTATTCACCTTGAAGCTATTTATGTTTTGTTATATTATTATTGTGACATTGTTTTAAAGTAAAAAATCTCATTGGTATTCATATTCTTTTGATGCCTACTTGGGTGGTACTTTCCTCTTCTATGGAAAGCCTTGTTATATTTGTTGTCCTTTTCTTTTATATTGCTCAATCCCATATTTATAAGCTCATATCAGATTGTATTCAGCAAATTTCCATCTTTTGTCTTCTCTTTTGGGGTATGCTTCCAACCCTAGGTGTATGACATGGAGGACATGACATGCAGACGTGGACCTAGCTTATGGAGATGACTCCAAATGGGAGATAGTTTCTAGATAGTTGGATATTCATCTACTTAGGTCCCGATGGTGTTATACTTTCATGTAAGCCCATAAGTGGAGAATATTATAAAGTTTGATAATTTGAATATAGCCATAAAATATTATTCTACTGCTATACTTTGGTCTTTTTGCATATCATTATATGAGAATTGAACATTTTACATCTACTCCAGCATACCTTATTAGTGTGTTCAGAATAGATGGATGCATTCCTCAAATTCAGTAGGAAGTGGATCCCCTCTTGGGTCCCACTCCTTACACTGACCTTTATTTTCAATCACCTAAGGCCACTCATCAAAGATTTTTTGACAAACCTTGTGGAGGGTAGAAAGCGTATGTGATATCTTTTCCTTCTAAGGATGAGTTGGTGAAATAGCCATTTATAACTAAAATAACATTGGTCATAAATGATTTCTCTAGATTAAAGGTAGCCTTTGACTTACACATTTACCTATATCCGACCAATCATTTTCCCTTGAAGTTTTGATTATCCACTTGAAGGTTATTGGACACAAAAGTGACTATCATCATCACTTCAGTTCTTATGTTAGAATGTTTTTTTCTCTCACCAACTCATGCCTTTGTGAGAAAAACGTGGATGTGAAAAAAGTAAATGAGGTTGGCGATGAGGATTTGTCAAAAGTTGATAAGATCAAGAGTCAATCATAATGAAAAATAGTTGTAATTGCTTTGTATGTAAGAAAATTTTGTGAAAAAGTAATCATCCATTTTCCTCCACATATTTATTTTTTATTTTCTTTGGAGTGGGCCAATTCAGAGTTAGGACTAGAATTCTAAAAAAGGTACAATATGGGGATTTTTCTTATCTGGGATAGAACATGGATCGTCGAGATGGCGATTGAGTGTTATACAAGCACCCAGACTTAAGGTGACATTTTGGCCAGTGATTGTATCTACCAGTTGTATACACTTAATTAAGGCGAGACTTGGACATTTAGGTGACTATCCAGTGAAAGGTGGCCTCCATAATGTGTTCCTAAATTGTTTCATCATATGCCCCCTAAATCATTAATGTGTGAATATCCTCGACTCTCTAGTTCTCATTTTTGGAGGTTTCAGGTTTGAGTCATAACTGAGGCTCATAAGGATCAAGTCATGATCCAAGATTGTCAAAGGATGTGTGTCTAAAAGCAAAGTTGATTCCCTATTCATGATTTGAGGTCATTTAGAAGATTTAAAAGGTAGTTTATAGTCTAGGACCCTATGTATATCTAAAAATTAAGCTTTGAGTTGCTCAGTTTTAGGTCATGATCTGGGACCCAAAAATATTGGAAGTTACATAGATTCATCTTTTATTTTATTATTATAATTTCAGAACAAGAGGCTTAGTCTTAGATTCTTATGATTAGATTTCATTCCATATACTTTTATCTTCCTTTTGTAAGAACAATTATTGAGAATTTTAGTAATTATGCTTTTTAGATTCATCATATTATTGTGAGGGATTATAGGTCTATGTAATGCCTCCTCTAGTGAACAAGTTATGGATAACTATGTGTTGTTTCTTTTGTGTGCATGTGTGTGATAGGGGAGGGTGTTATAGACAAATTCTATGTACATCACTCATAGTGATCCACATGTGTCACAATGCACCAAAGAACTACTTGTATGGTAACCATTATTCGAGGTCACATTGAGTAGCGTTAAAGTACACTGGACAACATGTAATCATAGAGTGACTTCTTGTCTGAGAACTACAAACACCACTATTACATAGAGATATGATTCTGACTATCATTTTTGACCCCATGTATCATACTCAATTTGGTTTTTTCTAATACAGTTATTTATAACAGATACTTATTTGTTTGACTTGAGATCCAATATCATGACTAATAAGACGTAGTCATTATTCAATAAACATACTAGTGTTAATGTATTACTGTCGTCTTAATTTGCAAAATAATATTCAACTAGAGACTTGGAAACAAATGAATACGCTTAGCATATACATGATGTAATGTTCATGTACGCAACCTAAATCAAATGTCATTGACTCATATATTCTTAGGAAGTCATTGTATTCATTTTTTTATCGCATATTGAGGAAAAAATAAGGAATGGATTACTAATAGTCCATTCAATAACAAGTGTGTCATACAATTGGTGTATGACTCGCTTTCAGGGAATACTACCAATAGGACAAAATACATGATTTTTGAAAACATTGATAGCTAAACTTGTCCTATAAATAGTCCACGGTCTTCATGCTAGGGGTTCTCTTTTTGGATGGTTCCGAGTTATGATAGGTTTAGGGAGATTCCTTTACCTCTCCACATCATCCTCACCTCCATTTTAACCCCAAAGCAACATTTATATCTCAATACACCTTCCCATGTATGATTCCACTCCCATTTCCAATAGCCAAATCCTTCCCTCCATGTACCCATTCACCCCCTTCCATTTCCATCCACCAAAATTATTGTTTGGGGTAGACTCAGTGAAGGAGACAAATGATGCTATAATAAGAAATAAGAAATGACCCTTTCAACACGGGTCAGGCTCTAGTGATCATGATCGTGATCTAGCAACACCCCCACCATGTGGTGTCCCTTCTTGGGGGAGGGGCATGCCACATCCCCCCCATGCCTCTTCTTCTTGGCATGCCTGATAAATGTATATTTATCCCTTTTATTTATATATTTTTGATATTTTTTAGGATTATTTTGTTATTTATTCTCTTAGTTTCATAATTAATTACGTTATTTTATATTTTTCTCTTTAATTAGAGTTTTAATTCTAGTTACTTGGGTTTTGTAGGAAAATTACACAATTTGCAATAGTCGTGAAATTCATATATACCCTCCATCAAAAGTGACATCACTCTTGCATTCGAACTCCAAATTGAGTGTACAAGTATTCATTGGAAAGAGAATTTAATTTCCTAAAATAAAACTATTATTTGGACCGCTTTTATGCATTTTACGGGAGATAAATATGTTCGAAATTACTGCTATGGGAATCTGCATTAAAGGGAGTTACATTTTCAAGATAATTAAAGACAACCAACTTTCGATTTGACCAGATCTAGAAAATTCAAAAATTGGTCTCCCTCTATTTTCCCCCCTCTTTTGAGGGCAGCCTACCCCTTCCCTCTCCTATAAAAGGAGGGACTCTTCACTTGTAAAAGAATTCCATTCTTCATTCCATTTAATCCGATTTTTAATTGTAGACCACATCTGGTATAATGTTGGATCTCATTTTAGTTTGTGTTTCTTCCAGTCTTGTTATGTCTGAGTAAATTTCTCTGGGGCATGGGAGTAGCCCCTTAGCCCGGTTCTATTCAATATAATAAGTCATATTACTTCATCAAAAAATGTCTTCGTTGTGGTTATTTGGATGATATGATATATTCTTATGGAGTGATATGACCGTGGATCTCTATAAGAATGAAACAATAGTCACTTAATTGTGATTATTAACTTTTTATCTATTTAATCTTATTCTTGTTATAATCCTTGGTGATGCGACCACCTGAGCCTTGGGTTTGAACGCCAATTTGAATTCACATACTTTTTGATATGACCGTGGATAATTGCATGTTGGACGGTTGAGTAATGATCTGTGAATGCCGAGACCAACGGGTTCACGGGAAGTCTGACCGTTGTGAGTTTGTCTATAAGGACATATAAACACAAGATCCTGATTTGATCCTTGGATTTTAGAATTTGATTAATTGAATGGGAACGTGGTTTTTGTGGTGATCTTCCAGACCCCAGATCTTTATTTCTTGATTAGTTAAATTTTATTTCGGCACTTTTATTTTTGTTCTTAGTATTAACAACTCTCTCATATCGGGATTTAATTCTTGTACTTATGATCGGATTTGGATTTCGACTTTTCTTTTCTACCGTCTGTTGGATTGATACCTATCTATACTAATTTGACTTGTTGTTCGCAACAAGTTGACAACTGGGTTAGAAGGTTAAACTTTAGGAATTTTCCTAGTGATTGTTGCATGTACAACGACGCACATCAATTTGGCGCCATTGCCGGGGACTGCACAGTTATTTTTCAGATATGGTTAACTGTATATCTTGTATAATCCTTGTTCATATTCTCTAACATTCATAACTTTAGTCTTTTTTATAATTTCTTTTAGATTTTTGTAATTTCTTTTTGCCTTCCGAGCACGATTCTGGAAGTGTATCTCCTCTTTCTGTTGAGTTTCCATTCCAGCAGTACTGCTTTCTAGTTACTTTTTTTTAATTTTAGTTATTTCATAATTTCTTAGATTTATAATTTTTAGTTCTATTTGTAATTTTGACTAACCTTTTATCTCGCAATCTTTCTTCTCTTGTTCGTTGATTGACATATCTTTCAGGAACTTTTCTTTTCAAATGGAGTGGACATCCCAATATCCCCCACAATGTTATTATTGTGGTTTTTACCACCATGAATCTCTTGCCTATCCGACTTTACCCCATGCGTATAATAGCACCCCTTTTAATTACAAGCCCTTTCATCTTGGTGGGTACAATGTGAATCCACATTTTTTCATCTTGGTGGGTACAATGTGAATCCACATTTTTCTGAGAACCATTATGGGGAACCTTTCTATCCATATTCTAATTGGGGATATGATAAACAAAATTTTTTGGGATGTAACCAACAAAACCTTGGGGGTTATGAGCATTTTTATGAAACCCAATGTAAAATTCAACAAGAAGAGAGACTTACGGCCCTAGAGAAGATAGCAGTAGAAGGAGAAACAAAACTAAAAGCCAGCCAAGCCTTCGTAACCGCCTTGCTAGAAGCCCAAACCCAAAATATAGATTGTTCACATATGTTTCCTCATGATTTGGTTACACCTTATAATATTGAATCTTCCTACTAAGATGGATGCAATGGAAATTACAATCCACCATCTTCTGGAGATTATTATGAGGAGTAATGCCACCCAAAACAATATGAGGAGTATTATGACCAAGGACACTATGGGGAGTGTGGCGAGGATGGCCAAAATTTTGGGGTGTATAAATCATATGGTGAAATGCAAATTAATCTTGAACTGGAAGAGAGACTTAAGGCCCTAGAAAAGATTGTAGTAGAAGGACAAGCAAAACTTGAATCCAGTCAAGCCATGTTAGCTACCTTACTAGAGGATCAATCACAAACTCCCCCTATAGATATTGAGCAACCCAAGATGGTTCTTCCTGACGACGATGATGATGATCCTTATTTTGTGTCATATATGTCAGATCCTAAAGAAATAGAACAAACCATGGAGCCATATTTTGAGTGTGATGAGGACGTTGGTATCCCTATCTTTCCTTTAGAGACTCTATTACTTGAATATGAAATGTCAAAGTAGGAGAGTTATTCTAAAGATCCAACAACTCCTCCCATCCTCAACATAAATCTAAATGATACCATAGACCAATACCCTTCTTTTGAGTCTATTTTGGATAATGAGCATCTAATCCCCTTTATGATTCTTCCCAAGCCGTCATATCCAATTTCCATCCCACACATGGATGATCTAGAAGGGGAGATGCCACCGTTGGAAGAGGCCCAAACACCCCCTTCTGTTGTTTGCAAGGAAGACATCATCGTCCCTCCTAAATACTTGGGGAACCCTTTTACAATAGTATTAGAGACATATGTTATATTAACATTGAAACTTACCAAACCCAATGTTGATGGCATTAATTTTAAGAAGAAGTAAAACACTTTTATAAATGATTTTAAATTTTTTGTATTAGCATCAATTCTCCCATATGTAGGTCATCATGATCGTGGAAAACCTGAACCAGATCCTCCACCTGACTCAGTTCGTCATGCTCTATTGGCATTACTGGTTGGGTACCCACCAACTTCCCCCAATCCACATCCATCTTCAACACTTCCCTTGCTATCGAAGGAAGATCTATGGATATTATTGGAGGGAATGCGAGATGAAAGAAAACATGAGCACCCCACTAAGATTCTACAATTACCCTATCATAGGGTACATTATGAAGCTCCTCAGATAAAGGTCCCAGCCCTCATACACATCCCCTTTAGCTGGACGTTTTTTGAGCTACCTGGGCCACCTGGAAATCCTCGCTCTTCTCTTCCCTCCATCTTGGGTTTAGATTTTGCTCGGGACAAGCAAAAATCTAAGTCTGGGGTGGAGGTGGGTGGTATGTTTCTATTCCACCCCCTTATCTTTTTTATTCTTGTATTATTTCTACCTTTTTTTCATATAGTTGCTTTGTTCATGGCCATTATCTAGTTGGCCATGTTTTTATTTCTTTTGTTGCAAAATGGCCTTTATCTAGTCGGCCAATATGAATAGATGTTTATCATTGTATACCCCTTTGAGTTTTGTTAAATATTTTGCAAAAAATTGTTACAAATTGCCATGTCTGAAACCACCATGTCACCTAGGATCCCAAAATAGCATCACTCCTTGGAAAAGTTGGCAAGCCGTTTGGAATCAATCAAAACCAAACACAAATTTGCTCTATTTTTAAACATTGATTAACTTGATATAAATCTTATATAATGTGATTTACATGAATGTTCTTTCTGATGTAATGACACTTTCATAAAAAAAGGGAGAAAATAAATATGTGAAGTTATACGCACAAGGACACCTTTTGTTTCTCCCTTATTTTCTCTCTAAAAAAATAGAAGCAAAGAATCACCACCAGACAAAAATCAAGTCCGGGGTGGCATGCTTCCCATTAAAAAAAAATTTCATACCCCACAAAGGGGTGTACATCAAAAGATGCCAAAAGTGCACATGAAAAAATATTGTGACCAATGTATCCACAACTCCACAAATCTAAATCCCAAGTTGAATGGAGGAGGGATAAAAAAAATTCATCACTTCCTTCTTTGTTTTCACACCCCCTAATTTCATCTTGTTCTTGTGCAACAACTCACCAAAAAAAATACATTTATAAAAATGAGAGTGTCAAAGTAAAAGTAAGATGAAGCATGTTTTTCTACAAAATCTTGATTTAGAACCAAGATATGATATTTATTTTTAATATGGAATATAGAATTTTGTGCTTTGCGGTTTTAGGAGATTGAGTTGCTTAGCCAAATTTGGAGGTAAGGAATAAAGTGATGTTATAAGAGAGAGGATAGACATGTTGTTAGTATAAATTGGAATAATTTGTGATTTTATTTGTTTGTGGACAAACAAAGATTCAAGTCTGGGGTATTTTGAAAAATGTATATTTATCCCTTTTATTTATATATTTTTGATATTTGTTTGGGATTGTTTTGTTATTTATTCTCATAGTTTCATAATGAATTGTGTTCTTTTAGATTTTTATCTTTAATTAGAGTTTTAATTCTATTTTCTTGGGTTTTGTACAATTTGCAGCAGTCCTGAAATTCATATATACTCTCCACCAAAAGTGACATAACTCTTACATTCGAAATCCAAATTGAGTGTACAAGTATTCGTTGGAAGGGAATTTAATTTCATAAAATAAAATCCTATTATTTGGACCGCTTTTGTGCTTTTTATGGGACAAAAATATGTTCTAAATCGCTGCTATGAGAATCTGCATTAAAGGGAGTTACATGGTCAAGATAATTAAAGACAACCAACTTTTGATTTGACCAGATCTAAAAAATTAAAAAATTGGTCTCCCTCTATTTTCCCCCCTCTTTTGAGGACAACATACCCCCTCCCCCTCCTATAAAAGGAGATGCTCTTCACTTGTAAAAGCATTCCATTCTTCATTCAATTTCATCCAATTTTTAGTTGTAGACCACATCTTGTATAATGTTGGATCTCATTTTAGTTTGTGTTTCTTCTAGTCTTGTTATGTCTGAGTAAATTTCTCTGGGGCATGGGAGTAGCCCCTTAGCCTGGTTCTATACAATATAATAAGTCATATTCCTTCATCGAACAAATGTCTTCTCTCTATTTCTTTGTGGTTATTTGGATGATCTGATATATATTCTTATAGAGTGATATGACCATGGATCTCTGTAAGAACGAAACAATAGTCCCTTAATTGCGATTATCATCTTTTCATCTATTTAATATTATTCTTGTTATAATCCTTGGTGACACGACCACATGAGCCTTGGGTTTGAAGGCTAGTCTGAATTCACATGTTTTTTGATATGACCGTGGATAATTGCATGTTGGATGGTTGGGTAATGATCCATGAACGTCGGGACCAATGGGTTTCGGGAAGTCCGACCCTTGTGAGTTTGTCCATAAGGACATGTAAACACAAGGTCTTGATTTGATCCTTGGAGTTTAGAATTTGATTAGTTGAATAGGAACGTGGCTTTGGTAGTGATCTTTCGGACCCCAGATCTTTATTTCTTGATTACTTAAATTTTATTTCAGCACATTTATTTTTGTTCTTAGTATTAACAACTCTCTCAAATCGGGATTTAATTCTTGTACTTACGATCAGATTTGGATTTTGACTTTTCTTTTCTGCCATCCCTTGGATCAATACCAATCTATACTAAGTTGACTTGTTGTGCACAACAAGTTGACAACCGGGTTAGAAGGTTAAACTCTTGGACTTTTCCTAGTGATTGTTGCGTGTACAACGGCGCGCATCACTGCCTCTTCTCCATTTTCAACCGCAAGCTTCTTCTCCAAGCATGCCTTGGTCTCTCCACCTCAAGGTGGCATCTATGGAAAATTTGGGTCTCCGATCTAGATCTATCGTTTCTATAGATCAGGGTGGCAAGCTAGAAGGTTAGCATTTTGAGGTTATACTTCTGGATCTGGTAGAGGTGGCACCCTTCTCCCCCCATCTTGGTGTTGTTTTTTATCCAGTCTTTTATTTGTTTGATGCTTAGTTTAGGGCAGTTTGTTTGCCTCTTTGAGTGTCCTGGATCGGCATTATTTAGTTCTTAGGTTGTTAAGATTTGGTAGTCCTTCCATCTGTGGAGGTTTTTGGTTGGTACTAGTTCCCCCACCTTGTTCATCTCAATTGGGGCTTCCCTTTCTTATTTCAGGGTCTGTTGTTAGATTTGTCATTCTTGCACTATCCTACTAATATCAGATATAACTGAAGGTTTCAAAATTGGTAGTCTATCTTGCTATAGCCTTGAAAGAGTGGTATCAGTATGCAGAGGCAATTCATTGTGGTTTGATCCTAGTTAATAGCTCCATGTTTGAGGGATTCAGTGTGGCATCCAGGCTGAAAAGTTTTAGTTGTATCCAATCTTGTCTGGTTATGGTTGTTGTAATTATCTTTTTCTAGCTATTATGTACAAGTGAGGTTTCCTATATAGATGTCGTATGGCTTTTGTCTAATCAATGACAATAGTTTACCCTTCAAAAAAGATCAAGGGATGGATATCCACAAGTGCTCCACATTCTATCTCTTTCTCTTCTCTCTTTTGCTATTGTTCTAATTCTTCTTGTGAAAATGATGCATTTATACCATATTTCAGTGCCAACTATACTTTTATACGGCTATTTATGTTCCTTCTAGTCTATGTAGCCCATTTTTTGTTTGTTTATATATCTTAATGCCATGTGATGCATTTCTACTAATGGTGTTACTCACTACTCAATTGGGGTTTGAATATATGCAACTCCGCAAGCAAACAACACTTTGGATCTTTCAAAATTTATATAAGGGACCTAGTCTAACACGCCGACTTAAACTATTCACACTTCACCCGCAAGCACATGGGGTCATGTTGTAGTATAGGCATGTGTCAAGAGAAGGGTTTATCCATAGGTAGAGGGGGCACTAAAGATAAGTTACTGTGAGCTACATTCCTAAATAGGAGTGTAGGGTTTTTAGGGTTGAAAGGTGGTTTTGATTGATTACACTAAGACTGCAAGCAATAAGGGCAAGATGAAAACTAGTTTACCAGAAACCCTAAATTATCCTAAACAAGTTAAATATAAGAAGCAAAACAAAACAAGTAACTAAGAAAGAACAAAGAACTACAAATGGCTACACTATATTAGGAATGCATATTATCAACTAAGAAACAAATTAAGCACTAGTGCAAACAAGGGTTTAGGTTATCACTAACTAACAAGATTAACACTAGCAAGCTCAAAGGAGCACTAACTACCTAATAAAGTCGTAACTATTAAAAACTAAGCAATTAACTAAGAAGCAATTAAGAACAACCAACTAACTAGCAAACAAGGTGGATTTTAAGCAATAATATGGATAGGTGGGCCTTTTAGGAATGAAACTAATATATTAGTTGGGGGGTTAACATAGCATGCAATTCTTATAGTTTCAATCTAGATTGCCAAACCAAAAAACAAGGCAAGTGTTATTTGTATCTACCCCATGCTACTAGTTCAAAAACTAGGGCTAGGTGTAATTCTAATAGGACTTGGTTTCTAGGATAAGGGGTATAGGGAAATTGAGAGCCAAGGGTAGGAATGATGGTAGAGATGAGGGTGTTTCACCTCATGTTACTCACCATCTAGACTTTAGAAAACTCTAGTCAATTGCACTAATCACTCTTACACTAGCTACTTAGATATTACACCTACTTGTCGGAGAAGGGAGTTGTATGTAGGAACATAGGATGCTATCTAGGGATCCACTAATTGGACCTAGGAGAAATACCTAAGATAGCCACATACAATCCATTTTCCCCTAGAAGCTAGGTGTTTTCAAGCATCCTACAACAAGCAATTCATGTTTAAAAGCAAAAATCACAAGTAAGATATTAGGAAATGAGATATAAGCAAGAGAGAATCATCATAGAATGGAAATATGTTCATTGAAAACTTATTTTACCCCAACACAGTATCAAAGTAACATTTTAACCCCAAACAACCAACCACAAGGGGCTTAGCTACACATGACTATACAAAAGAGCAAAGAAAAGTGAGGAAAGAGGTAGACATCCATGGAGCTCATGGCAGATCTTCCTCCTTCAGCTCCTAGTAGTAGTAGGATGTGTCATCTCCTTAAAGATGGATCAATAGCATGGAAATATGGAGGATTATGGTAGAAAACCTAGAAACCTAGGGTTCTATGGTGGAAATGGTGTAGAAATGGAAGGTGGGAGGTAGGTGAGTGGTTAGAATGCAATAAAATGGCTAAGGATTAGTTAGAGAAGTTGTAGGGGTGCTAACCTCGAGCTCTAGTCTCCCCCCAAGTATATATAGGTGTAGGGGAAGCATTAGGTCAAGTAGGGGTAAAGCGGGGTGTAGTGCAAAAGTAGCTAAATTTTTGTTAGTAGCACGTCCGTGGTGGTCACCAAGATCGTGATGGAGTGGAATGAGAATCGCTGTGGTGTTGTGGAACGACCATGGTGAAAATCATAGTAACTTGGTCAATTTTTTGCATGAAGTAGAAGGATGGTGGTTACCACGACCGTGGTGGATTGGATGTGTCTTCCCATTCTCTTCTCCATGGTTGTTTTGCATCAGCTGTCACACTGTCATGCAAGGTGGCACGACTATTTTGGGTCCATCCACCATGACCATTCTGAGTGGCACGGCCGTGGTGATTCTTGCATTGCTTGAAGCTGACTCTATTAATTTTGGATGAGCCATCACGACTGTTCTGATGTACCACAGCTGTGGTGGTCTCTGTTGTAGTACTTTGACTTGATTCCTTAGATTTTCTTGGACATCTTTTCTTCAAATGAGCTTTGTCCACTAGGGGTAGGTTGAGGGAGCCTCAGACTTCACTTAGACCTCTACAAGAGTAGAGAAACCCTAGGATGTATCCTCCTCTCTCTTTTCCATCCAAGTGTGGTCCAAATGCCTGAAATACATGCAAATAATGTCGATAAGTACAATTTACACAAATATGCATATTATGGGAAATAACATATTATTTAATATGTATAGATGTGATTGAAATGCAATATGACACAATATGAAGCCCTAAAATAGGGCTACATCACCACCCCATACTTAAAACATACTTGTCCTCAAGTGTGCTCCAACTCAATCTCTCTGCAATTTTTCCATTATCAAGAAATGACAAATGTAATGCAATAGATGAATATTGACTAAACAGGCTCAAATATGACTAGGTACGTTCTCTCCATCTCTCTCCTCTCCTCCTTCAAATACCAATCATGATTAGAGCACTGAGCCTACAAACTTCAGATATAAAGCATAAAAAACATAATCTATATGGTTGTCATATCACTCTAAGTAAATCATTTCATGGTAGCAAAGGTAAAAAATGACTAATTTTGTTGTTTTACATTCATGCATTCAATCTCACATGTCCATCCACACTAAGTAACCTAATTGTCTATGAGAAAGGGAAAAATGAGTTAGGTTTGGCATTTTATAGCTCCATAGGCATGTAAAAGGAAGAAAGGGTTGTGGTAAGAGTTTCGAGTGCTTTTATAGACTCATCTTTTATTTGCTTAGATACTCTTAAATAGGATAATCTTTTATTTTTCTCTTTACATATTTTTTAACTTTTTCTTTTTCTTTGTCCTTGATGTGGATATGGCACATGATGATGAGAGTGAAGTGGGGGTATGGATATGGCCACCCCAAACTTTTGGATGTGGCCAAGTCTGAATGTGTGCACTTTGGCTTCCTTTCATGAGAGGAGAGGTAAGAACATGGTAGAGGAAAAGGGTGTCAAAGAGGGGATGCTAGTTTGGAGATCAACATGAGATCTCATGCATGAAATTTACTCCAAAAATTTCATCAAGCAATGACATACCACATGAATGAGCTATATTAAGACCACATTTCTATCATGAGATTCTATAAAACTCTTAGAGCTTCCATCTTTCTTCAATCACAATTCAACCAAACAGTTCACAAGCATGAGAGAAGTGATACACTTATAAAAAGTCAAAACTGAGGTCATTTCATAATAAACCATGATAATTCACTTGCATTTGTCAAAGGTTGTTATTTTCAATATGAAAAGTAGAGATTGGGTCAAAACAAACTTTTGATACAAGAAATTCTAAATTTGGGCAAGATTGACCAAAATAGCGCCAAATTGCCTTCAATCACATGTAGGCCTTCATTATGGAAAATAAAGTGGGAAATAAGCAAATCCTAGCTAAAACATGCCAAAAACTGACAAAAAGTAAACTACATGATATACAGACATGCAAATCAAGTAAAATCAAATCCAGATAGAAAAAGCAACAAAACATAACTAAATGGAAGGAGAAATGCAAAAAGAGTGAAACGAGAAAAGGGCATACAACCCTACCACCCCAAACTGTTAAATCATGTTGTCCTCAGTATGACACTAAAGTATTGGAGTGATAGGGTAGATGATCATTGTGTTGGCTACTGTGGTGGTCCTCCCAGTGGTGGAGGATGTTGGTAGTAAGTGCCCCAGTAGTCTGACTATGGTGTCCGATAGGAATCTTGGTATGCAGAGAGTGTGCCCCACCAATCTCCCCCCCAATGGGAGTTCCTGTATGCCTAGGCATACTGAAACTGAGACATGTGGTTCATCTGATAGTGCATATGTTGATGATCCAACCACATTGCATCTTGTGCACGTTGATATCCCTCATGTGCCCTCAAAATTCTATCTTGTGTACTCTAAATGCCCTCGAGTTGCGCATGTATGGTCGACATGTCGTATGCATTCACTGAAGGCTGATGCAACTATTGTGGCTGATGTGATGTCTCCACCTCTCGCCACCTCACCCTACGCGTCTCTGTCTCCTCAATTGTCCTCCTTCTCTCAGAGGCTTCCTATTACTCTCCAAGTCCTTCAGGTAGATCGCTGGGTCGTTTCCGCCACTCTCTAGGATGTTCCTCTTCCCACCCCCTCAAGGTATCAAAAAAATCTGTATATGGACCACACCCCTCTAAGAGAGGTGTGGCATGGTAAGGGAGCTCCAATGAAACTCCTACATAAGGAGGGCTAACTTGGTAGAAATTCTTCAGATCAATCACTAAAATCATGGATGAGAGAGTCAAGTAGTGCATGTCCATGAGATTCCCTCCTACTATTTTGTTGTAACCAGATACAACATGATCCAGGGCTACGGCAATTGAAGTCACAATCCCTCCAATAATAAAAGGATTCTTGCTCTTGGATGGGATTGTCTTCATGTGATCAATGATGAGTGACCCCTGATTTACATGCTTACCCTGCACCATCCATCCCAACACAAAGAGGTCTTTCTTTGTACAACTACCTTGATTCTCATACCGGGCGAAGATGGTGTTTGCCAAGACCTTATGAATGTATCTCAAGATGGGATTATGAATCAGACTTGTGTTCAATTTTCCCACCACAATGTTTCTTTGCCCTGTAATCCTCTTCCACATGGTGGAATAGTTCACAATGTTTTCTCTATCTATGCTTCCTTGATCAAGTAATTTTTCTTCCTTGGGGTGGGAGTGAAAATTCCATTGAGAAAAGATGTAGTGACAAGGTAAGTTCCATTCCCCGATGTGACACTAATGGAATCCTGTGAGACTTTCTATAAGGTTGCAAACAACTGTAATGTAAGCTTCACATAAGTCTCATGGGATGTTGTCAACACCTCAAATAACCTAACGGGTTCCAAGATATCCTTAAAAATCAAATATGCCAAAAGTCTCCATCATTTCTTGGCAAGCGTAGCGAGTGGCAATCACTCAACCTGTCAGACACTATAGGTGCTTTGACTTCTTCACCTTCTTTCTCTTACCCTCATGTGTCATTTTATGATGTGCCTTAGGTGCATCCTCCTGTTGTGCATCTAGCATTTCTTCATCTTCATCATCTAAAAGTAGTTGTCATCATGGTCTCAGTTGTGACTGAGGTGCTGCAGATGTCGATCGACAGGTCAAAGTCGATGCCCAAGCCGCTAAAGTAGATGGTCGAGGCAGTGATGGCGGTAGTGCTTCTCTGGAGGAAATAGATTGGCGAGATACTATCCCACCTCTTCTAGGTAATCTAGAGGACTCCTCCATTATGGGATCCATTGACGCACCATATGGGGTGATTCTCCATGTGAACCAGAGGCTTCCGATGGTGGTGGAAGAGCTAGGGATGCCAAAGGAGTTGAAGATGACACATTCTTGGGCTGACGTTCGTAGGAGATGATCTCCTTGGTTTTAGACATGACTTTCTTAGCCATTTTCTTCATCTTTGACTGAAACTGGTGGAGAAACATGGGGTTTTAGATATTTTTGTAGATCTACATATCTGGAGCATAATGGAGAGAAAGTAGAGAAATTGGTGGGTGAAATAGGGTGAATTTGATGAATGGAGGTAGGAAAAATGGTAAGGAGATGATTTGGGATAGACTGGGGGTGATTTCATGAGGAATCAGGGGTGGAAGAAGGCTGGTGTAGTACTGCATGGCAACTTTGTGTGTCGCATGGGTGTTTTGTTTGTGCAAGGGTGAATGAGCAATTGAAATGAACCAAATTGGGTTGCTGACTTAGGTGTTGGGTAGGGTTGTAGCATGATCGTGCTACATGGCATGGTCGTGTTGGCTCACCTACTGCATGACCGTGGAGATCCACATGGCTATTTTGACTAAGTAGCTACACAGTCGTACTGCCTTGCATGACTATGTTGTATATGTTCCTCAATTCTTCAATTTCTTGATGTATCTGTTGATTTGAGTGTACCACCTCAGCCGTTCCATGGAACCACGTTCGTGGTGAGTACATGGCAGTTCATTTCAACATGAATCTCATGAAAACATCAATTCTTCGATCCAAAATGATTTTCATGAATTCTTTGTTCAAATTTCATCTAATTTTCCTCATTTCAACCTGTTTTCACCTGTACATCTTAAAACTAAACAAAAACAATTAGAAATAAGAGTGTGTGTGTATTTTCTTAGAAAAGTGTAAAAATAATCAAAAGTATCAAAAATGGAAGGTGGGGTGAAAAATTCCCAAACCTATATGGGTACCTCCCACAAGCGGTGAGTTTCATGCATGTAGCTGGGTTTCTTGGAGATTCTTGTATCACTCATACATTTGGAGTTCTCATGTGTCCATTCTTGCAATAAATGCATCACTCATTGGCACTTAACCTATGATCAACATCCCTTTGATCACCAAAGTTGTCATCAAATCTTTATCCAGATCTCCTTTCAAATGACCAATCAGACTCTTGAAGTGACCATGTCCAATATCCTCATCTCAAACTCACCGGGTTAAGTACTTGTATATGTTGATCTTTATCTTCATGTCTATGAAAGAGACTATCAATATGCCATTGCGAACATGTACCTCAGCATCAATTGTAGATAAAAATGGTCTTCCCAAGATGATGGGAATCTTCTTATCATCTGGCTCCATGTCAAGAACAATGAAATCAGTCAGGAACACTACTCCTCTTTCCTTGTCAATCATCACCAAAACAGCATGCACTCTATCTCTTGACACTTTGATGGAACAGCCTGGCAATTAGAGAGTGTAATGAGCCGGTTGCAACTTACCTAAGCCCAACTCAACATAAAAACTATATGGCATCAAATTCATACTTCTATGCAATGTCCCCCAATGTATCTAGGTATGAGTGGGATTCCTAGGTCTTTCCTCTTCATAGGGAGTGATTGTTGGAGTATTGAGCTCACTTGTTTGGTCAACTTGGATTTCTTTGGTATTCTCCATGTTGACCTTCTCTTAACAATGCATAATTTCTTAAGAAACTTATCATATGATTGGATCTTCTTAATAGCATCTAATAATAGAATGTTGACCTTCACTTGGCAAAACACCTCAAGAATGTCAACATTGTACTTTTGTCTCCTCCTTACTTCTGACGGCTCATCTAATGCTTCAACGAATGGTGTCTCACTTTCTTTGGCATTGCTTACATCAACATGAGGTGGAGAACTAGGGATGGTGGGACCTAAGAATGGAACATGAGGTGAAGCACATGGTATCTCAAACCCCACAGGAGGTATCACAGAATCATCTTTGGCAATCTCAATCACAATATCACCATTAGGTTGCCTTTGTTTTGCTTTATCAACCTTTCTTTGACTCATGGGCTGCCCAAGAAATTTCACACTCCTTAGAACTGTCACATCACTTCCTTTCTCATGGCGGAGAGGGGGAGCTAGTTGTGGATGTGGTGGAGGTGGCACTTGGTTTTGAAATTGAGATGGAGGGGAGAATTCAGGTTGGATGGTGAATTGTTGAGAAAGTTGTGGTGATGGAGGGGGACAAGGTGTATAAGGCTTTAGATGGCATTGTATGTGGTACATGGGTTGCACATGCATAGGAGGTGGACTATAGATAACTTGTGAGGAAGGCATTAGTCCCCTTAATTCATTAAAACTCATTATGGGCTTTGAAGAAAACTTGTCTTCTTAGAGAGCAAGTATGGAAGATATCTACTCTATTCTTTCCTCAAGTCTTATAACATTCATTTGTATGTCACTAAAGATCTTCAACCTAGAGAGAATCTCTTCCTCAAACCTTGAACTATATCTTGGACTATGTGGTTTAGTGCAGCTATAGGAGTGAGGTGTATTATTTCCTTCACCATAGAACTCAATAGAATTGACCGAGTGGCAAGAGACATTTGTCCCTTGGTTCTTCTTGAAGCACACCACGTCACCAAGAATCTTCATCACTTGCGGGCTTGAGTCACTATGACTTGAAGATGTCACATCAAAGGGGTGATCTAGTCATTCATCATGCTAGAAGTTTAGATTCTTGAACCCTCTTCCAGGTGCTCATATAATGGCCATATCTCCTCAGGTGGCCTGGCCATGAAAACTCCTCCACAAAAAGAATCCACTGAAGCTTGACTCTTTGGAGATAGATTGGAGTAAAAGGAATAAACTAGATGCCACAAAGGGATCTCATGGTGCGAGAACTCTCCCAACATCTTAAATCTCTTCCAAGAATTGTGAAACTACTCATTGCCCACTCGCTATGGCACACCACATTTGTATCAACCTCGCAATAGAGTAGAATTGCCTTAAGAAGGCATTGTTCCTCTCTTCCCAACTCATGATGTCTCTTCTTGAATCATACCAATATTTGTCCTTGTCTTTGAGGGACAAGAGAACAAGGTCAACCAGATTGTATCATCATTGGCCATCGACATCCAGAAGATGGACCAACTGCTTGTAGGGGTTCTCACTCTTTAAGCCGTAGAAGGCGGGCAGGAGCCCAACAAGACCTGGAGGGATGGAGAATTGCTCCCCTGGCATTTGATCAACCCTACTAGCAATTGGTGATTTGTAGTTTCTAGGCATGAAGTAGTCTTGAAGTGTCTTGTGAGGTGCATTTTTGTCGTCCATCTTGTCTTCCCCGAATGGCTTGTCACGTGCACAAGGCACAACGAAACAAAAGAGAAAAAGTTAGCAAACCAATAAGCACAAAAAATGCAAAAAATAAAGAATAAATAAAGCAATGATGAGGGCAGTAGGAAAAGATTAAAGAAAATCTAACTAGCTAGGCCAAGCACCTTTCTCCCTGACAACGACCCCAGAAATTTTAGTGCATTTATGCTAATGGTGTTACACACTACCTAATTGGGGTTTCAATAGAAGCAACTTCGTGAGCAAACAACACTATGGATCTTTCAAAATTTATATGACGGACCTAGTCTAACATACCAGCTAGACTATTCTTACTTCACCCACAAGCGCACAAGGTCGTGTTGTAGGATAGGAAAGTGGCAAGAGAAGGGTCGATCCATAGGGAGAGGGGGACACTAGAGATAAGTTAATGTGAGCTATGTTCCTAAAGCAAAGTGTAGGGTTTTTAGGGTTTAAAGGTGGTTTTGATTGATTACACTAAGATTGCAAGAAATTAAGGGCAAGAATAAAACTAGATTATCAGAAACCTAAATAATCCTAAACAAGTTAAATCTAAGAAGCAAGGCAAAATAGTAACTAAGCAAGAGAAGAGAACTACAACTGGCTACACTAGACTAGCAATGTAAATGATCAACTAAGAGACAAGTTAACCACTAGAGAAAACAAGGATGTAGGTTATCACTAACTAACAATATTGACACTAGAAAGCTCAAAGGAGCACGAACTACCCAAGCAAGTCCTAGCTATCAAAAACAAAGCAATTAACTAAGAAGCAATTAAGAACAAGAAACTAACTAGCATTAACAAGCTAACTTAATAAGGCGGGTTTTAAGAAATGATATGGATAGGTGGGTCATTTGGAATGAAACAAAGATATTTGTTAGGGGGTTAACATGGCATGCAATTCTTATATTTTCAATCTATATTGCCAAACTAAACAACAAGGCAAGTGCTATTGAATCTACACTATGCTACTAATTGGGAAACTAAAACTAGGAGTAATTATAATAGGACTTGGAAAGTCTAAGTTTCTAGGGTAAGGGGTATTAGGGTAATTGAGAGCCAAGGGTAGGAATGGGGGTAGTGATGAGGGTATTTCACCTCATGTTACTCACCATCTAGCCTTTAGAAAACTCTAGTCAATTGTACTAATCACTCTTTCACTAGATACTTAGATCTCATACCTACTTGTAGGAGAAGGGAGTTGTATGTAGGAACATGGGGTGCTAACTAGGGATCCACTAATTTGACCTAGGAGCGATTCCTAAGATAGCCACACACAATCCATTTTCCCCTAGAAGTTAGGTGTTTTAAAGCATCATACAACAAACAATTCATGTTTAAAATCACAAATCACAAGTAAGATAATGGGAAATGAGATATAAGCAAGAGACAATCATCTTAGAATGGGAATATGTTCATTACAAGTTATTTTTCCCAAACATGGTATCAAAGTAACATTTAGCCCCAAACATTCCACCACAAGGGGCTTAGCTACACATGAGTACACAAAAGAGTAAACAAAAGAGAAAAAAGAGGTAGAAATCCATGGAGATCATGGTATATCTTCCTACTTCACCTCCTAGAAGTTGTACGATGTGGCACCTCCTCCAAGATGGATAAATAGCATGGAAATATGTGGGATTATGGTAGAAAACCTAGAAAACTAGGGTTTTATGGTGAAAATGGAGTGGAAATTGAAGGTGGGGGTAGGTGAGTGGCTTGAATGCAAGGAAATGGCTAAGGAGTATCTAGATCAGTTGTAGGGGTCCTAACTTTGAGCTCCAGCCGCCCCCAAGTATACATAGGTGGTGGAGAAGCAATAAGTCAAGTAGGTGTAAAGTGGAAAATGCAGTGCAAAAGTAACTAGGTTTTTGTGAGTAGCACAACCGTGGTGGAGTGGGATGAGAGAGGTCGTGGTCATGTGGAATGACCGTAGTGAAAAATGGGGAAAAATCATAGTAACTTGGTCAATTTTGTGCATGAAGTAGCACGGCCGTGATGGGGCTGGGGTAGCATGACCGTAGTGGCTTGGATGTGTCTTCTCGTTCTCTGCTCCATGACCGTTTTGGATCAGCTTCCTGGAACGGCCGTTCTGGGTCCATGTAACATAGTCATTCTGAGTGGCACGACCGACCGAGGTCCATCTACCACGGTCATCTGAGTGGAACGGTCATGGTGATTCTTGCATTGCTTGAAGCTGACTCTGTTGATTTTGGATGAGCTAACACAACTATTATGATTTACCACAGTCGTGGTGATCTTTGTTGCAGTACTTTGACTTGATTCCTTAGATTTTCTTGGATATCTTTTCTTCAATAAAGATTTGGCAACTAAGGTAGGTTGAGGGAGCCTCTGACTTCACTTTAGGCCTCTCCAAGAGTAAAGAAACCCTAGTATCACTCCTCCTCCTCTCTCTCTTCCATCCAAGCATGGTCCAATTACCTGGAATACATGCAAATAATGCCCATAAGTACAATTTACACGAATATGTGTATTAGGGGAAATAACACGTAATCGAACAAGTATAGATGTGATTGAAATGTAATATGACACAAGATGAAGCCCTAAAATATGACTGGATCACCATGTTAGTAATTAATAATATGATTTATTAGCTACCTCTTTTGATAAATCCCTAGAGAAAAGTGGACAAATATGAGGTGAGAAGCAAGTATGGACCCAAAACAATATGAGAGGATAGTTGAGCCGGGTAGACACAACTGATATCTTGCCTGAAACAATTCATCGTGTTTAGTCTCAATGCATGGAACTCAATCAGATTTCCCAATGTGTCAAATTTGGCTGGCATCTCCCTTAGCTCTACATGAACTCACTTATGCAAAGTTATTGGATTCCAAACACATCACTGCCAGGTTCACATGATTCCAAATCATCTTGGACCCGAGAGGCAATCCTGGGTAGTTTGAGGTATTTATCTGTGTTCTTCAAGGGAGGTTTTATGGCACAGTCACATCACATATCCTGAGAGCAAGCGATATTACTCTACATCTATAGCTACCATGATTCATGCTAGGTTTAGGATCTTAGTTGTTGGCTTAGTGGTATGAGGGTTGTCTACGTTGATATTATCCTGTTAATCATAAAAAGATACATTAAGATAAAAAAGGATGAACTTTGCACATAATTAGTTTAATTTAGAGTTTACTGTGCATAAATATGCTTCAATGAGCTTTAATGGGCCTTGAAACCCTAATGTTAGTTATTGTGACTCTTAATGGCTTTAATTGTTCAAATTCATGATTAAAGTTTAGATATGATGGATCTAAACTATTTTGAGTATAAAAGTTCCTAATTATGAATAAAGACCCTTAATATGGAAATTAGGGTTTTCTAATGGTTAAAGGTAGAATTAATGACAAATAGAGTTCAAATGTGAATTAGACCATAATGAACTATAAATTGATGATAAATGGGCATAATGATCTTGTCATGGATTAAAAGGATAAAAATGGTAGCTTTAATGTAAAGGAGTCTTAATGGACTTAATTGTGCCTTTAATCTGAAATTAGGGTTATATTTTGTTAAAAGGTAACCTTAATATCTTTCATGAAGAGTAGATTAGTTAACTAGGGTTTGTAAGTAATTGTATAAAATTACGGTTTAAAATAGTAAAAATGCAGTGAAACTCTAATTGCAATGGAAACCCTAAAAGTGGACTATAAACCCTAGGAAGCGAGCTAGGTTTAATAGATCTTGATGGCATGATCAATAATAGGAAATTGTATGTATATTTCAGGATCTCATTGTGTGCTTGCTTGCCTATTTAGATTTCTTGATTGATTGGATTATTCTGTCTCAAATCAGCCTGACATGTATGTGGTTACGCTTATGGATAATTGCTTTAGTTTCACAGTGATTCCCAGAAGTTTTATTGGTTGCCTGAAAATAACTACTTCGATGACTTTTATTTCATGCAACTATAAAGTGACTATGATTATCACTATAAATATGTATATATAACTGGCTTAGGTCCGGGTCCTCCTCTGTGGCATTACAAAGGCTAAAAAGGGTAACCTAGAGCAAGGTCTAGGCTATCATGAGTTAGAAATTGGGCTACCTACGTGTAGTACCATGAGACTCTATAGCACACCATGGGTTAAGGAGTGGGCTACCTACGGGTAGTTCCATGTGACTCAACCCTAGAAATTGATTCACCTGTTAGGTAGGATCATGAGGGGTTTAATGGGGATCTACCATAAGGAAGGCAGCATCTAGGTCCACTGTAGGGATAGCGCAGAGGGTAGGGTATTTATGGATTGTGCAGTTATATTTAAAACGTAAAGTTGTTTGTTAAACTGCAATTGACTGTAATATGTTGTTATGGTTAATTACACAATTATTGTTTCCCCCACATACCAACTTTATTCTGATCGACGTTTTGTTTGTCGGTGTTTTAGGTACAAGTGAAAAGAACAAACAATAAAGTGGCATATGTAGTATTGAATAAGAGTTAAAGTACAAAGAAGGATTAGTTAGAATAGAATCCAGATGTGGATAGAAGTAGATATCCAAGTTTTTGAAAAAGGTATGCAAAGTTTAATTTTATTACAGCCTTTCAGTTTAGTTTGTAGAATTTGATAATTATTATTGATTATTTGTCGAATCCTTGATCCGAAAATTGGGATAATGAATCTGACCTCTTGGTCTCCCTTAATTGGGGTTTACTGGGAGGCGGGGTCATTACATTTGGTATCAGATCATAGGTTCCTCATTTAATCTGTAATAATTATTAAATTTTACAAACTCTGTAGAACCCAAGGGAGTTATTAGAGGATTTTCCGAAATATAAAGGTGTCTAGAAAAGGATCACGTCCGGGGGCTGGCAAGATTTTCCTCTGCACCGCTAGTCGGAATATGAGGACTCCCAAATTAGTGTGAATTCCTGGCCAAAGTCTTAGGATTTGACTCGAAATAAGATAGCTTTAGGACTCTCTCATCTTGTTCCTCCCTTCTCAACTCAAATGATGTTGAGGACCTTAAGTATTAGGGCTTTCTCTCTTTTCCTCACCCTCTTAAGGTATGGGTAAGGTTGATAAGGTTTAAGGAATCCTCCACCAGATTAATGAAAAGCATGTAAATAAGATGTCATGGACATAAGCTTAATAGTTTAAGCATAAACTAAATAATGGATACATGCTTAAGTCGTATGACATGAGTTGTCATGCCCTCAGGAGAGAACTGAGGCTAGACCTTCTTGTCAGGAGGATGAGTAGAGATAGTTGGTCATGGAGGTAGAGATCTCCATTAAAAGTAGAGACATGGTTCATCCTCTAAGGATGATGCTAACCCTAACCCTAAGTGGTTGTTAGAGAGAGAGATGGCATTATGAGTTATATGTCATAATAGACCAGGTGTGTGGACGTGCTTTTGGATGCCCATGATGTTATGATCCATGTGAGGTTGGATGACCTAGTGCCTTTGGTGACCCAACCCTGGGAAGGGTCGTGTATGTTAGAGAGAAGGATAGCTCCTTCAATGATGAGGTTATAGAAGAACCTATAGAAACCATATGGGCATATGCGAGTAGGGCATAGCATGTAGAGTACATCAGTAGTGTAGTAGGATGTAACCCTGGCCAGAAGGGCATGATGGAAGGCTTATGAGATAAGCATAAGGGGCTATGGATAATCATGATCAACATAATTTAAACATAGGCTTCATGCATGTAGGGGTATGCTTGTGATCTTGATCCATATTCATGGAGAGAGGATCTCTAATAGTGAGGCCGGTTGTATGTTTATCTTTAGAGAGAGAGAGCAAGATCCAAGCAAGAAGGTTGGAAGCCTAGACTCCGAGATATGAGGAAAAGTGGGGATTTGAGGATGATGCGACCTAAGTGGATGATAGTGATTGCCTCATGCTTGATCCCTGGAGGTTGATCATATCTTGGTTGCCATTAGAGGAACCAAACCCTAGAGAGAGGATGAGGCTTCTGGTACCTATGTGCCTATGGTATTGATGTTTACCTTTTGAGATATGTAGAAGAGTTCCTTAGACCCTGAAGAGGTTTAGTAACAGGTTGTGAGGCCTTATACCTTGTTGGTGGTCTGTGAGGAGGACTCCACTCTGAAGTATTGTTCAAGTAAGAGGATCATGGGAAGTGTGTGTCATACCCAGTACATGCTTGGCTCATGGTTAAAAGTTGAGTAGGAAGTTGGTCATCAGAAAGGTGAACGTAGGGTTTCTAGGCCTAAGAGGGGAAGTCGCGTACCCAATGCTCATGATGAGATTTGAGTTTCTCTAGATTCTATCATGGTACTCCTCATGTTTAGAGGAAAAGGAAACCCCTTAAGTTTAAGGTATGTTTGATGAACCCCTCACGGCTAAGTTGATGACATGGGAAGGTATGATCTGGATCTAATGTTGAGGAATGAGAACAAGTATGACCTAGCATGGTTTAGTAGGTGGTCTTCTTGTTCCTTAGTAGCTTTCTAGGGTTAAGCATAATCATGTGGATGTAAACCCTAAACCTAAGGATGTTTGTGACCTTTGTTGTCAAGAGATAGTTTCCTCCCATCCTGGGAGAGGGACCCTTTTGTAGGGGGTATACCAATTTCTGTTGGTTTTGAAGTAAGCTAAGAAGGTCTCATAGGATCTTGGGAAGCTAAGTGAAAGTACATGGTATGAGAAATTTGTAGACCCATAGATAACCATCTCTGAGTGTAGGTGGATGGGTTACCATGGAGGTAATTGGTATGGGGCCTGACCAAGGTAGACAGGTCACCATGACCCATATGAAAGGATGAAAGACAGCCCATGAATGTAGAGAGAGATGATGAAGGCTTGGGTAAGGTTCTAAGTTCACTACTACAGAAACAGCGTTCAGTGTCTCTTTTTTGGGCGTCAGTTATTTAGGAAAACCGACGACTATAATATTGGATGTCGGTTATTTATGCAAACCGACGTCTATATTCGAAGACCAGCCAGACACGGGTACCGCTTTGTATTCAGCGTCGGCTGGTTATAACAGACCGACGCCTAAAATCGCGCGCAAAATCCAATTTTCGAGCGAAAACATTTTAGGTTACCTACATCATCGGTCTTTTAACAATTCACCGATGCCTATTTAAAATGAAAATTTGCGCGAAAAGTCTGACTTTCAGTGTTGGTTATCCTTCGATAACCGACGTTGATAATGGTTCCTGCCAAATAATTTAGGGTAAAGGTTGTCTAGTTGGGCATCGGTGTTTTACTATCAACCGACGCTAAATCATAATAGGTGTCAGTTTTATAGATAACCGACGTCGTTGACCAACTTAATAATCTCGATCACCTGGCTCTTCCCCCTTTCTTCCTATTTCATCGTGATATTGTTGTGTTGTTGTCGCCGCTCTCCTGAAATCGCCCGACGACCCCGCTGCTGCTCGCCGCCACTACTGCTAGTGCTTCTCCGCTCGCCGCCGCCACTGCTGCTGGTGTGTCGCTGCTGCTGGTGCACCTCTACTCGCCGCTGCTGCTACTGCTCTGCTCATTCCCGGCACCGCTGCTGCTGGTTCACCGCCCGCCGCTCTGCTCTCTCTTCTTCCTCTGCCACTACTCCCGCCGCTCGCCACCACGCTTTCAACACTAGCTCCAGGTAGCGCTACCTTTTTGCTTCCTTCTCCCTAGCTATTTACCAACATGCAAGCACGGCCATGGGTGTGTTGGCCTACCACGGACGTGCTGGACAGCACGGCTGTGGTAACGGTCTTGGTTGTGTTGCCCTACCACGGTCGTGCTGGACAGCACGGCCATGGTAGGGCAACACAACCATGGTAGGCCAACACAGCCACGACCGTGCTTGCTATTGGTAAGGATATGAACAAATTTTTATGTAATGCTTTATGTAAATCCTAGGATATGAACAAATTTTTTTCTTGCATATATTTGTGCTTCTAATCCTAATGTTTGACTTAATTCAGTAAATTTTGATGCATGTTGAAATAAGATTTAAACTTGTCAATTCTAGCATCCTAATTTGATTTGATTAAACCTAACATTGATGAAACACAAACATCAATTGTGATGAAACCCTAACATTAATTGTGATGAAAGCCTAACATGTACATATCTATTATTGTGTTTGTTGGCCTAGAAACCCGTCCAAGATTTACTCATTAGGAGTAAATCTTGGATAGTCCCCGGTTTGGGACTGTTCTTGAACACCTAATCTCACTTAGGATGTAAGTGTATAATGTGTATTGGGTTTTCGAGAAAATTTCGGTAGCATTTCCCCGTTTGTTCTCTAAGTACATATGTACTTAGAGAATAGCGGGGAAATGCTGTCGAAATTTTCTTGAAAATCCAATACACATTATACACTTACTAGTGAGATTAGGTGTTCAAGGATGGGATAGGTGGTACACATTTATTATATATAAGAATGACATCACATGTGTTTGTTGGCCTAGAAACCCGTCCAAGATTTACTCATTAGGAGTAAATCTTGGATAGTCCCCGATTTGGGACTGTTCTTGAACACCTAATCTCACTTAGGATGTAAGTGTATAATGTGTATTGGGTTTTTGAGAAAATTTCAGTAGCATTTCCCCATTTGTTCTCTAAGTACATATGTACTTAGAGAACAGTGGGGAAATGCTGCTGAAATTTTCTTGAAAACCCAATACACATTATACACTTACTAGTGAGATTAGGTGTTCAAGGATGGGATAGGTGGTACGCATTTATTATATATAAGAATGACATCACATGTGTTTGTTGGCCTAGAAAGTGAACAATCATTGTTCTTTATATTACTTGTACATTGGTATAAATTAGAATGAACAATCACTAAATTATATACTGTTTGTATGGAGTCCGGCTTCATTGTACATAATAGGAGTAAATCTTGGATAGGATGTAAGTGTATACCCTAATCTTGTCCTAATATATACTTGTTTTCTCTTTAATCATAGAATGGATAGATCATGGATGTCCATTCGCAATCGCTGCACCCCAGAGTTTATATCTGGTCTTGATTAGTTTATTAGATTTGCCAAGGAACATAGGAAAAAACCTACATATAGGTTCTACTGTCCATGTAGGCATTGCGGTAACAATTTGAAAGTTAACACTGGTGAGGAAATCAAAAGTCATGTCATGTGCAACGGGATTGTACAAGGCTATACAGAATGGCACTGGCATGGAGAGATTTCAAACTCAAAACCAGTAGATGTCGATAGCAGTGCTTGGTTGGAAGAAGAAATTGCCTCTGATGACGTAGATGTGAACGAACCAGTTCCAGTAGACATCGTTGATGTGATGCTGGATAGTTGTAGGGTAGAGCACACCGATCCACCTCCTATCTTTAGAAACATTGTGCATGATGCTGAGATACCGTTATTCATAGGTTGTGCTAAGTTTATGAAGCTTAGCGCTGTGTTGAGATTGTATAAGTTGAAAGCTAACAATAAATGGAGCGACAAAAGCTTCACTTCACTGTTGACTTTGTTGAAAGAAATGCTTCCCGAAGAAAACGAGCTGCCAATCTCAACATACCGGGTAAAGAAAATGTTGTGCCCAATGGGAATGGAGGCCAAGAAGATACACGCATGCCCGAATGATTATGTATTATTTCAAAAGGACTATGTAGATTTGAAAGATTGTCCAAAATGTGGTGCGTCACGGTATAAATTGACGACTTCGGGGGAGTCCAAAACTGGTTCTCCTGCCAAGGTGTTGTGGTATCTACCTATAATATCACGGTTTCAACGCTTGTTTGCCAATCCGAAAGATGCAAAGAATTTGAGGTGGCATGCAGATGTTAAGAAAAATAATGATGGGATCCTACGGCATGCGTCCGATTCCCCACAGTGGAAGAAGATTGATCTATTGTACCCCAAATTTGGTGAAGAAGATAGGAATCTAAGACTTGGGCTTTGTACAGATGGGATGAATCCGTACGAGACATTGAGCAACCAACATAGCACTTGGCCATTCATGCTTGTTATTTACAATCTTCATCCCTGGATGTGTATGAAAAATAAATATGTTATGTTGTTGTTGTTGATATCAGGCCCTAAACAACCCGGAAATGATATCGATGTTTATCTTGAACCTTTGATTGATGACTTAAAGAAACTTTGGGCTGAAGGTGTGATGACCTATGATGCTTCAAGAAGAGAGACATTTCATTTGCATGCTATGTTGTTTTGCACTATGAATGACTTTCCAGCATATGGGAATTTGTCTGGATATAGTGTCAAAGGAGCTAAAGCGTGTCCTATATGTGAAGAAAACACTGATTCAATAAGACTAAAACATGGCGGAAAGACTGTATATCTTGGCCATCGAAGGTTTCTTTCAAAATTCCATCTGTATCGTAGGAAGCGCAAAGCATTCAATGGATGGAATGATGAACGGAGTGCACCTAAACCTATACCAGGGGATGTTGTTAATGAAAGAGTAAAAGACATTGTCAATGAATTTGGTAAGAAATCACAATGTAGTATGGCCACACGGAGTGACAATTCTTCATTCAAGAAGAAGTCAATATTTTGGGATCTTCCTTATTGGAGTTCTTTGACAGTCAGGCATTGTATCGATGTAATGCACGTTGAGAAAAATGTCTGTGATAGCATCATTGGTACTCTGTTAAATATACCAGGTAAGACTAAAGATGGGATAAAATCCATACTGGACCTACGTGAAATGGGAATAAGGTCAGAATTAAAAGAATTACGTGAAATGGGTAATAAAAGAGCATACTTACCTCGTGCTTGTTACACGTTTTCTAGAAAGGAGAAGAAAGCTTTTTGTGAATGCTTGGTAAATGTTAAGGTGCCACATGGTTACTCATCCAACATCTATAGATTGGTATCAATGAAAGATCTGAAGTTGATAGGTCTTAAATCTCATGATTGTTACACTCTAATGCAACAAATATTGCCCGTGGAAATTCGATCTATATTGCCAAAGCATGTAAGGTTTGCAATCACCAGACTTTGTTTCTTTTTCAACAGTCTATGCAGCAAAGTTATTGACCCTGATACTCTCGATAATTTGCAAAGAGAAGTGGTTGTTACCCTATGTCAGCTTGATATGTATTTCCCTCCTTCGTTCTTTGACATCATGGTACATCTTGTTGTCCACTTGACTAGGGAAGTTAAAATGTTGGGACCAGTTTTCTTGCATTGGATGTATCCCTTTGAACGATACATGAGCATTTTTAAAGGTGATGTTCGAAACTGTTATCGGCCTGAATGGAGTATTATTGAAGGTTATGTGGCGAGAGAGGTTATGGATTTTTGCAATGACTTTCTGAGTGGTAATAACACTCCTGTTAATGACAAGAATATTGAGGAGGGCAAAGGAATTTTGGGATCACGGGTGAAAGTAATTAGCCGTGAGCAGTTGGAACAAGCTCACTTGTATATTTTACACAACATGGACGAAGTGAGTGTTTATATCGAGGAACATACCAATTTCATCAAGAGACAACATCCTCGAGCAAGTTCAATGTGTCTTGCTAGAGAGCATAATAAGACTTTTACTAAGTGGTTTGAAGATAAAGTCTTACATCAACTATCTCAAACACCAAATGATATTACAAAAACTATCAAATGCCTCACCTTTAAACCAAAACTGAATGTTATGTCTTATGAAGGGTTTGACATTAATGGGTTCACATATTACAAAAAGTGCCAAGATGATAAGTGTGTCATCCAAAATAGTGGGGTCACACTTCAAACGTCGACTATGTATTTTGCAAGTGCAAAGGATAAGAGTCCACGTGAAGCTAAAATGTCATATTATGGTTTCATTGAAGACATATGGGAGTTTGACTACATAGATTTCATAATTCCACTCTTTAAATGTAATTGGGTTGATAACACCAAAGGAGTTATAGTGGATGAATTGGGTTTCACTTTGGTGAACTTTGAAAATATTGGCGAGAAGGGCGAGCCATTCATATTGGCATCACAGGCGAAACAAATATTCTATATCGATGATCCTGCAAATGATAAATGGTCGGTTGTTCTTCATGGTAAAAGACAGTTCATTGAAGATCCTATAGATGAAGAAGAGTACTATGATAAGTATGATGACTCCAGTCCATTCTCAGTTGGGTTGCCAACTCCACAAAATATTGAAGCTAATGATGAATTATATGTGCGCGGAGATCACAATGAAGGATTGTTAATTGATAAAAGATCACAATTTAGAGACATGTATGTTTATATTTTTTTACAAATGCTAGTTAATACAAATGCTAAATGTTTGCCTTTTTCTGTTTAATACAAATGCTAAATGTTTGCCTTTTTCTAGTTAATACAAATGCTAAATGTTTGCCTTTTTCTGGTTAATACAAATGCTAAATGTTTGCCTTTTTCTAGTTAATACAAATGCTAAATGTTTGCCTTTTTCTGGTTAATACAAATGCTAAATGTTTGACTTTTTCTAGTTAAGACAAATGCTAAATGTTTTCCTTTTTAATGACATTTTCAGATGGCTGACCATGATGAGCATGATGTCCATGATGAGCATGAAGTCCATGATGAGCATGATTTCCATGACGAGCATGGCGAGGATACCAATGTAAGTTCTAAAAACATATCCTGTATTTCTATAAAATTCATTATCTTCTAGTTATGTCATATATCCCATATTTCTATATTGCGCTAATTCAGTGGGTTTATTTTTGTCAAATTTTAGGTTGATGATGCACATGTACCCACTAAAGCACTAGAGTAACTTGATGCACAACACCAAACACTTAACAAGAAAAGGGGCATCACTCTGTTGAAGAAGTTAATAGCGTTGAGTGGTAGTGGGTCCAAATTGGTTGTGGAGTTTGATAATGGAGGAAATGCAATTGGAGTGAACTGCAATAATTTTGTAAACTATCTTGGGTGTGTCACTCGAAGCCATTGTGGTGTTAAGTATGATAATTGGCATAAAGTTCCTCAGGGGAAGAAAAACTTGATATGGAAGGATTTATGTGTGAGTTATTATTATTTGCAATTCTATTTTGTAGATTACAAATTATATTATTTGCAATTTTATTTTTGGATAGTAGTTAATAAGAATTCTATTTTACAGAATCTGTTTGCATTGGATGAGAATTTGCATCGTAAAAGCGTGATGCAATGCACTGGAAAGATGCTTAGGAACTATAGGACAAATCTGAACATAGAATACATAAAAGATGGTGATAAGAAGAAGAAGTCAGCCCTTGAGCAGTGGAACTTCTTGGACAAAGAAGATTGGGACAATTTTGTTGATTCAAGAAAATTTGAAGAATTCAAGGTATTAGGCGTCACTCCCAATTTAATTAATATATGTTGTATTCACCTATTCAAGATTAAAATTTAGTGCTACTAACCAAATCATTAATGTGCATACTAACTAGGCCCTCAGTGACGCGCGAAAAGCAAGGCGTGCACTGAATGTGCATGACCACACTATGGGTCCAAAGGGCTATGCAAGCATTCGCCAAAGACTACAGGCGGAGTCTGCGGCTACTCAGGAGTCTGCTCCTACTCAGGAGTCTGCCACACCCATGCCTCATCATGATATCTGGATAGCTGGGAGGCAAAACAAGAAGGGTGAAATAAAGAAGCCCGTAACTGTTGAGGCGGCTGCGAAAATGGTAAAATACAACTCTTAGAGCAATCGTTTGAATATTGATTATTTGTGGTGTTAACTTACCAATTTTTGTTGATGGTGATTAGCGGGAGCTGCACGAGCAGAGGAAACAAGGCACGTTCATCCCTCAGGGCACAAGGGATGAATTGACAGTTGCTCTGGGTAACCCAGAGCATCCTGGACGTGTTAGGGGTGCATGCGCTGGTGTGGGCATCAAAGCATTCTTTGGGCCATCCCAGCGCAAACCCAGAGTAGGACTTTCACAAGAAGAGGTAACCTATTCTTTTTTTAGAATGTTACTGCAAAAGGGAATTCAATAATAAGAAGCTAATGTTTCTTTTATCCATGTATAGGAGAATAAGAGAGTCGAGGATATAGTTGCTAATAAGGTCAATGATATAGTTGTTGAGAAGGTCAAGGAAGAAATAGTGCAATGGCAGGCATCTCAAGCTTCCAATCAGCCTATGGCGACCCACTCTTCTCCTGATGCACAGACTGCGAGTAATCCTGGAGACCCATCGCCTAGCACATCTGCTGTAAGTATTATTGATGACATTGTAGCTAGTCTTTTCAAGATGATATGTTCGAAAGGTGATATGTATATATGTATAACATTCTTTACGTAAATTTGTAGGCATTGAAGCCATGCCGCTTAAGAATGCAAGACTATGTTGTTGCATAGGCGCATGCTTACCAGTCCCTTCTTGGGGCAACGTTTCATGGGACTCCAATGCCGCAGGGCTACGTTTGTGTGAGCCCGATATGTGTATTACCCGATTGGAGGGAAGCTGCATTGCCATATGCCCACCCAGATATTGATACACTTGGTGAGGCAGAAGGCAGGGTGATATTGTGGCCCAAAGTAGATGTCGTCTACACTACTGAAATTGTAAGATAAATTTACATTACTTTAGATTGTTAATGTGTATATATGAGGTCAACTGATCTGAAATTATATATACAGGTTAAAAAGAAGACACCCGGAGCATCTAGGCCTCCACCTCCACTTCCTGCATTACCAAGTTGGGTTCCAACTGACCTAAAATACTCGTTAGGTCCTTCTTGTAGGGGAATGGCATGTTGGCTACGGGCACATAATATACATTGCCCTATAATTGTTTCTTTAGAAGAAGATTATGTAGGTCAATCATATGATAGCTCTTTATTTATACAAGATATTATTGAGTTGTTTATGTATGATTGGATGAATACATCAATGATAGAGACATGGATAAGGTGAGATCTTATTTATACATCCATATACCTTGTGTAAGATTCAGTGATCTGGTTTCTTATATATTAATGCATACGTAATACATGTTTTGCAGCTACTTAGTCGAAGATCAATGCAAACAATTTGCATTTGATCATGTGGGATTTTCGATTCCATCATTGATTAGTATGGTAGCTAAAGACCCTGATAGTGTTCAACAATACTGTATAGATGCTTTTACAGTTTTCGGTCAGCAAAAGAAGACGATAATAATAGCTCCATTCAATGTCAAGTAAGTTTACTTTATTTATAATTTGGACTTAAGAAAATTCCATTTTTATTGTGCATTTTGAGTTATTAATTTTTAACTTTTTTACCTCTAGCGGTAGACATTGGGAGTTACTAGTTATTGTCCCCGGGACGTTCACTATTTATTATCTAGATCCTACGGGAAGTACATTGAACACTAAAATTGGACACATATTGAGAATGACATTATTCTGGTGAGAAATATTTTATTTTTATATTCGTTAACATATGTTATTACATTACTATTTAATTATACAATTTACTGTGTTACATTAACATGTAGGGGTTTAGATGCATTAAAAAATGATGGAGGAAATGTCCCAAGGAGAAAGAACCAGCCAATAATTTGGGAGAACGTAAAAGTAAGTTCCCGACTCCAATGTATATATTATTTATGTGAATTGTGCTTAGTTGTATTTTTTAATATTTTGTATGTTTCAATTTATAGTGTGCTACACAAGACAACGGCTGGGCATGCACATACTATGTGATGTGATTTATGCATGTGATTATCCGACATGTCGCATTGGATATTAATACTATACATGAGGTATTATATATAGTCTCATTAGTTAGTATGAAATATATCAATCTTATTTTTATATTATTACTTATATATTTACATCATTCTCTTTGCAGGTGTTTAAAACTGACCACACTATAGGTAAACGCTTAAAAAATGTACATGCTCCATATACGATGGAAGCATTAAATGAAATAAGAGAAGAATGGGCAAAGGTCATACAAGCAATGGCGATTGTAAGATATAATTGGGATGCTGATAGCGATGCTGAATGATATTTTGTAAATGAATATTTCTGAATGTTTATACATGTGTGAATGTTTCTACATGTATTTGAATGTTTCTACATGTGTGAATGTGAGAATTGAATTGATGTCTGGATGTATCTACTTGTGTGAAAAAATATTTGTTGATTTTGTAGGTTTGTGGCCTGTTTGTAGGCTGATATCAATGGATGTCGTAAACCTGTAGTTCAGAAAACTGAACTGCAGGTTCTCATCCTGCTAACCAGCCACAGCAGGCCTGCAAACTAATAAGAAAAAAAAAATTAAAGTATAGGCGTCGGTTATTTATAGAACACCGTCATCAAAGGCATACAGCGTCGGTTATTTGATAAAAACCGACGCCTAATAGGAAAAACAACCCGACCGTGCAGGAAAGCACGGCCGTGGTAGAAAAGGTGTCGCTTATTAGTATAAAACCGACGCCTATAGTACTAAACACGGCCGTGCTTCGCCGTGTCATCTGGGTGTATGGCGTCGGTTGTTAAGTTGTTAACCGACGCAGAAAGTGTCCTAGGTGGTGCTCTTTTTTGTGCCACGAACCTTATAGACATCGACCAACTATATATAAACGACGCCTATATGTCATATAGGCATCGGTTAGAAAACTGACGCCGAAGAGTTTGACCTTTAGCGGCGCCCACATAGGCGTCGCTTGAAAACTGTCGCCAAAGGGGGTTAAACAACCGACGCCAAAGGCTGTTTCTGTAGTAGTGGTTGGACATGTACTATGTTAGAATCCTAAGTGTATCCTAGGGTCAGGTAGGGATAAGACCGATGGAAGTAGGAGTTGCCTAATTCTCTAGTTGCACATGACCATAAGGTTAGGAGGTAACAACTATCTTTGTCTGAGGGCCATGGGTTAGGAGATAGATCACCTTCATGAACTCATGGGACTTAAAGGGCAGATGAGTAGGACACTCTCTGGATGCACAAGGGAAGAGGGATGACTCCAAAAGTGTCGGCACCCTATAGACCTATAGGAGATGACCAAGGAATGTGTGTGGACCCAAGTAGGTTCGAGACCAATTTTCCATGGAAGTAACTTTGATATCAAGATGATTGTGATGTAGAGACAGATGAGGCACGTTTCAACTTAGATTTAAAGGTGTACTGGCACGGTGGGATGCACCATCTCTACTCTTAGAATAGGAAGAACTCTGTATTTGGACTGCAACCAAATGCTTATTTCCTCTTGTTATGGGAGTGAGAGATTGGACAGTATGTGTGCCATACATCAAGGATAAGGATGATGTGAATTGGAACGTTGCTATGAGGTATGAGGAAAGTGATGAGAACATACCCTTGGGGAGTGAACGATATGTGGATGGTTTGCAAACACTAAGACTATTAAGGTAATCATCTTGTGAGGATGTTTTAACATGAGCTATGTGGAATTCACAAGTGATACAAGGTTGAGTTTGATAACCAAGAAGATGAGCTCAGAGTTCCTTGATGAAGATAGACTTAGACTTTAAGCTGAGATAATAGATGGAGGTGTATGTCTTCAACATTACCTAACACCTAGGGATGTGAAGTGGTAATGGATGCTCTAGTTGAGATGTAGCTACCTAGTATAGCTAGAGGCTAGATGAGGTTGTTAGGTTAACCCTAAGTTTGAAAAAGGAGATATGTTTGGCTAACACTCAGATGTAATGAAGTTAGTAGTTGTTTGGTTAGCCAGCCTAGGCCTTGTTGCCATGAAAGGATAGTTGTAGAACATCAGATGCACTTCTTTAGAAAAGAAGGTGATAAAACCCTAATGAGAGTGGTTTAGGGTTTCTGAGGAATTGATCTTGAGGAATCGTGACATATAGGAGATCATGATTTAGTTTCATCATACACTGTGGTACTAATAAGATAGTAAGTTACAGTAGTATTTTTGATACCTAAGATGAAAAGTGTACAAAGATGCACGTGGCTTGTCGCCATGCATTTGAAGAGGTGAAGGACGAACACCAGTTTCCCAGTGTAGTGATATAGAGGATAAAGAGTCCCCGAGAGGGAATGGGAGTGGATTACTATGGATGTTGTGGTAAGTCTCCCCTAGACCAAGGAAGGTCAAAATGCAATATGGGTCATGGTAGATCGCCTTACCTAGATGACACAAGAAAGAAAAGAGTACTTCCAAGGGACAAATCTGGCTGAACTACATATGAAAGAAAGATAGTTCAACTACACCATGATGCGAGTTCAAAGGTTCTTGAGTTTGACCTCAAGGTTCACTTCCATAAGGTGGAAGAACTCGATGTTATTATAGTTTATCACCCCTAACTAATGGTTAGTACGATCCAGACTAGAGGGTCTGATGAGAGCATGTGTGCTCATTCAGGGTGATACATGGAGACAGTTCTTGTCTTCGGTAAGATGTGATGATAACCACCATATCCAGTATCGGGTTGTAAAGAAGCTTTGTAAGGGAGGTTGTGTCGGTCACCACTTCATTAAGGTGATGTTGGTGGAGGGACTTCACGAAGGTCAGAAAAAGACCACAATGTGTGTAGATGAAGTCGCTTTGATCGTGCAATGGCTAAAAGGAGCCCAAGGACGACATGAGTCATAGACTAATGCAAAGTAGACTGACATACAGTTCACTGTGGGAGAATATGTGATATGAAAATTCGACCCCTCTGAGCTATAGCTGAGACAGATAAGTCTCTGATACCTGGGCCCACTTGAGATGGATTGGTGGAGAAGGTTAAGTTTTACCTTACCTCTCAGGATAAAGTAATGTGTGATGAGTTCCCTGTGTCCAATTTAGAGCACTATGTGAGGTACCCGAACCATATGCGGAGCAATGAACCTAGTGAGCCCCAAGGGAGGCTAAAATGACCTCAGTCACATGTGAGGTTTATAGATGCCAAGGTGAAAGAACTCAGAGAAAAGAACATGTGATGATAAAGGTTCTTTAGAAGTGCCATGGATAAGGTAAAGCCACATAGGGGCCAATGATGGATATGGAAATATCTTATCCTGAATTGTTTGTTTGCTTGATGGAATTTTGAGGGCAAAATTCCTATAAGAGGGGAAGGATGTTACAAACTCAGTTTTTGGGTTCTTTTGGTGAGAAATGTAATTTCTCCTATTAAATATATTTGAACAAATAATGATGTAATTTGTTTTGCATAAATGGATTTCGTTTACAATAGCCTTGTTGGTTGTTTTGTGGGCTTTATTGGCTATTGGGCACAATAACCAAAAAAGACAAAAGAAACTCCATTATTAAATGAGTAAATAAGAAAATGAAGAAAAGAAAGATGTAGAAACCTCTAGAAGGAAAAAGAATGTTATCTAAAGTTGGATTTCGTGCCTCTTGGGTTCCTTGGGTCCCAAGGAGTCCAAAGTTGCAAAGATGATGCAATAAGAAAAGAAAAGAACAAACAATAAAGTGGCATATGTGGTATTAAATAAGAATTAAAGTACAAAGGAGGATTAGATAGAATAGACTCTAGATGTGGATAGAAGTATATATCCAAGTTTTTAAAAAAGGATGCAAAGTTTAATTTTATTACAGCCTTTCAATTTAGTTGTTAGAATTTGATAATTATTATTGATTATTTATCAAACTCTTGATCCAGAAATTGAGATAATGGCTCTGACTTCTTAGTCTCCCTTAATTAGGGGTTACTGGGAGGTAGGATCGTTACATACATCGTTATACACGCCACAACCTCCTGTCGACCAAATAACAACCTAAAAATAGATACCAATGTAAAGTTTTCGGATGTAGGATTTGTTAGTCCATGTGAATACGGAGTAACCTAAAACCCCTAGGCCATGTTTCGTGACCATTCAATCCGAATCAACCTATTTAATTGCTTTAACACATGTCAGAAGATAATCAAAAGGTGTAACACATTCTGTGTTCATACTGGGTGTATCAAAATCTGAACTCTAATTCTTGATTATATGATACACGCATGACAATACTGCAATTTAGCAGCCATTTTTTCTGTTTTATTACGTTCCCGGCTAACTTTTTTTTTTTACTGCTACCTAAATAAAACCGATCTGAAACTAGACTAAACTCCCAAATAACAAGTGCTTAGGTATCCAACCAATTACATCGCTACTCTAGTACTGATAGAAAGCTCTTGTCTTTGCTAGTGTTATTATTCTAATTCAAATCGGCTTCTTGCATGCATGATGGAAATGCTGGCTGGTCAGTGTCTATGTAATGCTTGCCACCTACATGCTACTCACATGAAACAAATCCGAAAACGTGTTGTCTGGTGTGTCACGGGTTTCTAGCTAATTCCAACTAATCTCAGTGCTATTATTCATTAAGAAAAAAGAAGCAAGTTTGTTCCTTTTTAACTCACAAAATAGCAAGTTCATTTCTTTTCGTTATCATGAATAATTGAATGCATACTAATTACTTGCACCCCCCCCCCAACCCTCTTCTTTCATATCTACCGTAGAAACGCGCATGTGTTATCTGAGCGGAACAAATGTCGAACATGTATATAAATCTACTATCTACCGTACTAAGGGCATGTTTGCTTGTTGGGATTCCACTGGATTACAAGGATTTCCAGAACAAATTCTGGGATTCTTGAAATTCTATAAACAGGCATTTTATGTTTGTTTGTCATGAATGGGTAGACCAGCATTTTGTATTTATTGTAGAGCTGGGTCATGTCTTTCGTGCACGGAATGGAGTGAGAGCAAGCAAATATAATGACGCCCTGTGCTGGACGGCGGGCGTCCCACCGATTTGAAAAGGAAACTTGAATCCCGCAGCAGTCGTACAACTGGAAAAAGCAGGATTCTTCAATTTCTCCTCCTCCGGCAAACCAGACTCAGAGTTTCAGTTGCTGCATCAGCAAATGCAATCCAATGCTGCAGATTACAGAAAAACAAATGTGCCCTAAATGTGAAGACTCATTTCTGTCTTCCCCTAGAGTGCTATCATCTTAATACTTCTCTTCTTCCGTCACGTAACAAATACATATTCTACTTCTATCTATAGAGTCTGGTTGTCTTAAAACATTTCTTTCCGTAGTCTTAAAACTTATCTTTGTGTGTCACGTAGAGGAAGAGTAAATAAACACTCAATTACTTGATACCGCCATGCTCAACGTGACTGCACAAGAAACATCACCAATGACTAGGGCTCAAACTCATCGGGGCTTCTTCTGCACACCTAGCGTTATGACAGACATATCGCTCCGGTGATGGTTCAAGCAGATCGATGTTTGGTGTCTGGACTCCCCCAACTTGAACGGTCTTTTTGTTGTTCCATTCAACACAATGCCAACTTTGTCGACCGTGGATCTTAACTTCTACAGCGGAGACACAATGACAATATTGCCGCAGTTGACATGCTACTACAATATTCCTGTCAAGAAGACTAGCAGGTAACGCAATCCTTATGCTTCCAGTATCGAGGCGTCACATTCTACGGAAAAGTCAGTTCTGCAGCTAAGTATGTGTAGCAACTCAGTAATCTTCTCTCCCATTGTCGACACTGAGAGATCGTCGGCTGTGGCAGGGTCACACGAGTTAATTGGGACAATGTTTTATGGGATTTCTTCAAATGAATAATCTCATGTACCTACGTGATAGATATTCCAACAAATTGTAATATATCTCCAAGATGTTTGAGATGACATCTTGAAGCAATTGAATCTGGATAGTGCTCAAGGTTTTGTAGTGGTAAGATATTTAAGGTGAGAAGAAATCATATTTCAGTCAAACTACATATGTATCTGATTATATTCATTTTATACATTCTTTGCACTTTTTTTTACCAACCAAATATCCATTCTTGTAAATTAACATACCACCCTACTTTCTACTTATGTTGTCGATCCATTTGCGTCTGCAATGACCCTTTCACGTGGACAAAATCTTAACTTTGTGTATATGCTACGGATTCATTATCAGATGGCGTTTCTCTATGAGCTAAACGTGAAGATCTAGAAGATGAAGCGATGGGAAGCTAGCCCAACCTGCTTCCTTTAATCATTATGTAAATCAGAATTAATGTAGATGTATATGGGACATTTCCAGTGTGCAACGATGGGAAACTATTGTGGACTATCTAGGACAAAGAGTATCACGCCATGGAGAATACAACTTCCACGAGTCACACCGGAGTAAGTACTTCATAATTAATTAAACAATTTTTATTATAGATTCAACAAATAGTAGTCAGTTTTAGTAATAACATGCTTGTACTGCCAAATTGAATCAAAATAAGTGTTGCATTTTTTTGCTTTATTGGAAGAAAAAAATAAGAGAATATAAAAAACCAACTGAAAACATTACACTTTGAAACTCATGTACCTCATGTAAGCATTCTCATGCGTGAGTGCTTGACCCATTGAACATTTGGACTATAATATTTTGATTGAACTAGCATCTTATTATGGTTCTAACTGAGAATCTTCAAGTTATCAATCACACAATACAACCAATTATAAAATGGAAACAAGCCATTAATGTCGATTTTGATATTGATTCGAGCAAACGATATGAAATTATAGTGTTACTAAATCTACATTAAACATCCATATTTTTTATTGTATATATTAATCTCAATGATTATCAAAGCGTGATACTTGATAAAAAGAACAAGTAAAAAACATTAAAGTAAAGTCCTCATGGATTCTATGATGTGTGTAATCCAAACGTGGGAAGGGGTCACCCAGCCGTCCATCCTCCACTTATACCGCCCTATCTCATCCTCTTCTATATTCCAACTAAATCTTTTGATGTGAGCCAAGTATTTAATTTCATGAACATTTTTTGAGAGTACATATAGTTCATGTCCTATATGTAACATGGGATAGAGGAAAACTAATGAAAGTGAGAAATATGGTTAGGAAGATCATTCGAATTTAGCCATCTGTTCTTTGTCACTTCCACCCAACTAAAGAGAAAAGGGGTTTTTCCTACACATTGTTTAGTCGAACATCTTTGGGAACCATGGGTTCCCATTTGATTGAGCCATCAAAGGACAAGGTCATTTTTGAGTTGGAATATATCTTTCAGGTTTTAACACATATCGAGCCTATAGGAACAAATTGAATGTTGTCTTCAATTTTAGGAGAAACTAGGCACATATAATGATAGTCCTCTCCCTTCATATTTTTTTGTCCAATCCTCCTTCATCGATGTGACTATTTAACACGTCTATGACAATAATTGCATATATTTGAGCCATTCATTATTTTTGGAACTAGTTATTTAGAGTTGCTCCCAACTATAAGCTTGTCATTTTTCCCTGATGTGTCCAAGTATTCGTCATTTGAATGAGAGGTTTCACACTCACCTTCAATCTATAACAATCTCTATACAATTATGACATCATCTAACACATTATTCCAATTATTCTTCTATTTATGTGTAGTCCATTTTATTTTTTCACCTACTTCCTTGAATCATATTTGGTTCATTTACATGTCACATAAACGTGTAACTCATCTTGTCCACATACACTCTGCTAGACTCTATTCTACTTTTGTTTTGTTGATTCTTACAGAACTCAATCATGGATCTATGCATATTTCCTCCATATAGTGTGTGAAGTAGTGTTTTATGACTAGAAAAATAACTCTATCTTACCCTATACACATGAAATTTAGTCTCCCAAAAAGATGATGCTTTGTTCAACAATCTAATGTGGGAACGCCTCTTCTAAACTTTTAAATTTTGATATTCTATATTTTTTGTAATCTTGGCTCGATTGAGAGTTATAAATCATGGTGTGTGCTCAAATTTTTCCCTCCATCTTTCAGCATGTTCCAACTCATGATACTCTTCTCCAACATGTTTTGGCCCACTTTATTTTACTTCTCACTTTGTAATAAAAGTGCCTATGTAGCTTTCTTAATCACATTATTCTTTGGCACACATTTTCATATACCATTGAGAATTAATGAAAATAGCATTGATAGTGATGTGACTACCAAACTACACACTAAAAGAGAAAACAATATATGGGTGAAGGGGACATGTGCACATTGTAGTAAAATATTACATTGGTAAAATAGAAATTGTAAATTTGTTTAGATGGTGGGTGATGGTTTGTATGCTCTCAACTTTAAGGAGTGGTGAACATGGTATCCCCTTGCCTCTTGTGTATGTTGTACATGATGTTCTATAAGGTATTTACAATTGAAGGGGAGGAAGATCATTGGTAATTAAATAGTTATTGTGTAGCATAGTAATGGTAAAAAACACTCAAAACACAAATAATATGTTTGTCAGTCTTTGTTTGAGTATAATAATTGCACATAGTTCTAAGGAAATATTATTTATAATGTCTTAGGAAAACTACTAATAGGTGGGAAACTATTGATAAGAAAAAATTGGTACAAATAAGCTATTAAATGTTAGTTCAATTTTCACTTTGGCATACACACATTGGGATTTACCATCATGCTTCATAATAGACATATGGAGACAAGAAACCATGGTAATTTGTAGATGATGTTGACCAACAAAATATGTGATTGGTTAATTTCATGCATTGACACATAGGTATAGTTGTTACCCTACACAACTAGATATTAATCCACTTGCACTTATGATATTCATAATATCTTTTTATCCATGTATGCCACACATAAATGTCACCTCATATTCTATACATAGGACACACTCTCATCTTCATTGTCGTGATTAAAGAAAAATATTATTTACAATATATCTTAGGAAAACTATTGATATGTGGGAAACTATTGATAGAAAATTTTGGTACAAATTAGCTATTAATTGTTAGTTCAATTTTCTCTTTGGAATACACACATTAGGATTTACTATCATGTTTCATAATAGACATATGGAGACAAGAAACCATGGTAATATGTATATTATGTTGACCAACAAAGATGTGGTCGATTAATGTCATGCGCCACCACATATGTATAGTTGTTACCCTACACAATCAGATAGTGATCCCTTGTACATATGATATTCATAATATTTTTTTATCCATGTATACCACACATAAATGTCACCTCATATGTTATACATAGGACACACTCTCATCTTCAATGTCATGACTAAGCAAAATATTATTTATGATAAATCTTATTATTACATGGTCATGTTATAGTTGAGCTGGAAAGATTTTGATTGTACAATTCCAAACCTATCTGATTTTGGAAACTCACAAGTACGTGGAAGACTAAAAGGATCTAATATGTTATTTTGAGACCACATACTCAACATGGGTGCTTGGGTTTACATATTGTAAGCTCCAATGTAAGAATAGATTCCAAGGGCATATTTTCAATCGGTTAGTAATTATACTGGGATTACAACAATCTTGATTTTGCATATTAGGTGTTTGGGAATTCAATCCAATTCAACCATAAATGCATTTGAATGACAAGTTGTAGAATAGATTCTAATGTGGTATGATTATGAAAATATTTCATGTCAGTAAAAACACCACTATTGTCATCATGCATAAGGTCATACAAAACCCAGAGGATTATGTGGATCCTATCTACAAAAAATTGAGTGGGTTAAGGACAAAAGATTCTATTAGTATTAACAACCTCCACAACTTCATCTATGTCCCTCTTTAGCCAAACAATCAATGGTTCAAATTTGGATTTTTTTTAATGTGGAACAAAAGAACAGAGATTAGGGTTTACTACTTCAGCAAACAAGGGTTATTAGATGGAAGAACATTATGTTCATATATAGAAAATAACAAATTATCAGGTTATGGCCATATACAATGCAACAAAGTATGAGTATAAATAGTTTGACAAGTTCAATAATAAGATATTAGATATACAATGTTTTGTTCAACTCATTTCAATCATGCAATTTAATCATGCATTAATTTATATATTTTAGCATTCTAATAAATAAATCCCTTTAACAAAGGAAATTTCTTGTGATGAAACTTTCTTTCTCATGTTTGTCTGAGTCCCTTTACAAATGTGATTGTCATGACTGAATCTACAATTTTGTCATGACTAATATGGTTGATTCGGTCAGAAAGTGATATATGGGCATCATGTCACTCGCAATGTCCTTTATTGTTGACACGTAGCAAAAAGAAAGGATATGTCAATTTCAATTATGTAAATGATAACCTCCAATTTTGTGATGTTATCATAGTAATTTTCTTCAGTTTTCACACTCTTTCTCAAATAAATTAGACAGAATCCCTAACTATCCTTTCTTATTACAAATATACTGTTAGATTAACTTTTCTCCTTTTTACTTACATAAAAAGACACAAAAAAATCACAAAAGACTCTACTGGTCCCAAAACCGCATGAAGCCAACAAGTCCCAAGACTGTATGGACTCACACGGTCCCAAGACCGCATGAAGCCAACAAATCCCAAGACTGCATGGACTCACACGGTCCCAAGACCGCATGAAGCCAACAGGTCCCAAGACCGCATGGACTCACACGGTCCCAAGACCGCACGAAGCCAACCGGTCCCAAGACCGCATGGGGTCACACGATCCCAAGACCGCATGAAGCCAACCGGTCCCAAGACCGCGTGGAGTCACACGGTCCTAAGACCGCATGAAGCTAACTGATCACAAGACCGCATGGAGTCACACGGTCCCAAGACCGCAAGAATCCAACCGGTTCCAAGACCTCATGGAGTCACACGGTCCCAAGACCGCATGAAGTCCAAACAGTCTCGGGGTCCAAACGGTCTCGGGGTCCAAACGGTCTCAGAGTCCAAACGGTCTTCAGGACCATTTGGACCCAAAACTGACCAAACCGTTTGGACTTCACTTTAGGCCTATAAATAAGACCCAAGGGGTCCTCCTAAAATCATCAAGTTTTCAGATGCCCAGAGGCTGCCTCTACTATTCCAGGGCTATTCCAACCTCCATCCTCTACCCAAAGGCTGCCAGTCTGAGATTCACGCTCCATCCTAAAGTTGCTCTTTCTCTCTTAGCCAAAGAAGGTGGGAAGAGGAGATCTCATCATCGAGCAACCTGTGAAGTTTGAAGATCGTCACTCTCTCTCTTTCCAAGGGGTTGACTTTCCTCTCTGCTTTGTGGGGATGACGTTCTCTCTCTCTCTTCTCGCCTCCTTCTTTGTCCTAGCTATGTGCGAGTAGTCTCTTTCACTAGGGTGTGGGGAGTAGCCCCACTACCCATGTTTTCATTTCATGTAATGTAATCCATAGTTTGCAATATAGAGAAGCTTTCTTTTTAGTTCAACATCAATCGTTTAATGAATGCTTGTTGCTTGATCACCAACTTGTGTTATCTTTTATCTTTTAGTATGAATTGTCTATGTTTGTACTATTAGATTCGAATCTCGATTGAATGTTGGTTCTTGATGCATGTATCCACCATGCATCTTTTTCAGTATCTAGGAGTGTTTTCAAGAAGTGGAGTAAACTCACTTCATCATTGGACTTCCATACTACGAAATGGAATCAGTTGACGTATGAAAGTACAACCTTGGTAAGTCGAGGAACGCACTGCGAAGGGAATGATATAAAGTAGGTGACCATTTGTTCGTAGATGGCTGCCATTGCAACATTCTCACACTTCTCGTAGTTAGTTCTCCGAAAGGAAACTAAATCTACAAAGATACTAACTGTTTAGACTCTTATTGCAGGTTATGTTTTATGTTGCATGTTTTGATCCATGTGTAGTGGCGGTGAAAGCCGATCACATACTAGTGGCTCCTTATCATTGGTAAACATCCCTAAATTTACTTACTTGCTTTACTTCACTTGATCTTAGTTTAAAAACAACCAAACCAACCTTTTGATTTAAATACCAACTATTAATAGATTAAGTGAAATTCTAACGTTTTCCAACTTGTTGCTCCCAACAAGACCGTTGTCCCGTGGATTTGACCCTTAACTATACTGCGATAAGACTTCCACGTATCTTAGCATATGAGGGGTGGAGTTCTCGATCTAGTATAAGTCAGGCTAAACTTAAAGACTTACCATCTTTAGGATTTTTAGTGGTGCACGCAATTCCACATGAGTGGAAGCTCCATCAAAAATTGGTGTCATTGCCGGTCTTGAAACCGTTTGGAGCCAAACGGTCACTAAACCGTTTGGAGCCAAATAGTCCTGAAACCGTTTGGAGCCAAATGGTCTTGAAACTGTTTGGAGCCAAACGGTTGCTAAACCGTTTGGAGCCAAACTGTCCTGAAACCGTTTGGAGCCAAATGATCGCTAAACCGTTTGGAGCCAAACGGTCTCGAAACCATTTGGAGTCCAAAATGTCGCTAAACCGTTTGACCTAGGGATTTTGTAAGGTCAACCCCCAAATCCTATAAATACAACCCTATCCCCTCTCCTTTTTCTTTCTTTCGATTCCCGATTTTCCTTAAACCCTCGCTCGCGCTCCCTGCTCCCACACAACCTTTGACGCAAGTCTTCTCCGTCGTCGTCACTCCATCTTCCGTGTGTCTTCATGATGATCATGACTCGACCGCTGCTGCATTTCCTTTTATCGTCGTCTTCCTTACCCACAACTGCAAGGTAGACACGCCGCCATCACCGACGACTGCAACGCCTCCGCGGCTCCCTAATCTATCGCACAATCGTCCTTTTCTCCTCCGCCATCGTCTTTACCATCGCCGACATCTTCGGCGCCGCCGCGGCACCCTATTCATAGCCATCGTTGTCCTTATCGCTGGCCGTTCCCCGACGCTTCACCTTCCAAACGGTCTTGAAACTGTTTGGAACCAAACAGTCTTCAAACCGTTTGGGGACCAAACGGTCTTCAAACCGTTTGGAACCGAATGATCTTCAAACCGATTGGGACCGAACAGTCTTCAAACCGTTTGGCACCGAATGGTCTTCAAACCGTTTGGGACCAAACGGTCTACAAACTGATTGGGACCAAATGGTCTTCAAACCGTTTGGCACCGAATGGTCTTCAAACCGTTTGAGACCAAACAGTCTTCAAACCGTTTGGCTTTTCAAAACCGTCTGCTTTTCGTTAAAACATGAAAATATATAAACACATACAAAATCAAAAATTTTCCCTTTAATAAACTTGTTATTTTGACACATGCCTTTCCATTTTCAGAAATGGCTTCACCACCAAAGAACACTTTCATCGCCCCACCTTCAGCCACAAGTGCCCTCAACAGATATGCGAGTCGAACGATTGTGGTTTCCACATCCTCTACTGGATATACACCATCACAACACTTGGAAGACCAGTAGAAGACATGACAGAAGTGGATTATTACGCATTACGAGGGAAGTTTGCCGCTAATCTCCTCCGCACACATGATGCCAATAAAGGATTAACAAAAGCCTGATGCCCTTGTCCTTGTACTTCTCAAACTATCACTTTGACACTTTGAGGACAGAGTGAGTGATAAGTTGGGGGGGAGTACACTGACAAGGGTGAGGTATCATTTTCAAAACCCTCCCCTGTCTACATATTCTTTCAACTCTATATAAAATTTTACAGTTTTCTTTGCGCATTTAATTTTTGTTTTAAAAGCATTTTCCCTGTTAAAATAAACTTCGCACATAAAGAAGAACATCCCTTTTGGAACAAAGTCACCCTCAGCTAACTTTAGAATCATGTTAGTCCTCAAAAGTAATAACAATAATAGCACTTAGACATATAATGGCGACTTAATAATGTCTCTCCACTATTGATTTTCATGCTTTTGTTTCACTTCTACATCTGACTCTCCACAGGTCAATATCAAGGCCGAAATAAGCCAAGCCCTCAAGGATGAAAGGGGCATCAGGCGACATCCAAATCAAGAAGTCTCGCAAGTGGACCATTAAAAAGAAATCAAATAAGTGCATGTTGAAAAACTCTAATAACAGCTTTCCTATCTTCAAATAAAAGAGGCTTGGCCACCCAAAATAAATTCCCTAAAAACCCCAAATCCTAAGCTTGTGAGTCTACGAATAAAAGCCAGAGAGTTGAATAAAACTATGAGAGTTGTGCCATAAATAAGGATCTATATAAAGAACCAATGAAGGTCTCACCCGACCGGTACATTCAGCTGCCCTCACGAAGGCAGATGTGTCGTGCCCGGTAGTGGAACCCTAAGGTATCTAAATATATGAAAGGCATATAAAGGACTCACCCGGCTGATACATTCAGCTGCCCTCACGAAGGCAGATGTGTCATGCCCGGTAGTGAGATCCTAAAAGCATAGACAACCACTCCCCCACTTGAAGGGGGAGTTACACATCAAGCCTTTAGCCAACCCTCATACCCACTCTAGCTTCCAGTAGGTTTTTCAGAGAGGTATAAAGCTGATTAGAGTCAACAACATGCACAGAATAAAAAGTGGTCCCAATGCAGGCTACGAGATACGGAAGAAACCTGAGACCCAAGCAACACTCAATACCTGAAAGAGTTAAAGCAAGCAATAAGACCCGATACGACCTTAGGAGAGCTCGGGTTTATAATTGAAGCAAGAGTATGGAAATCTTAACTAAATAAAATTGCGTCGCCATTACATGCCTCAGCTCTATCTAACTTGAGGACAAGCTAGATTATAAGTTAAGGGGGGTGATAACCTCCAATTTTTTGATGTTATCTTAGTAATTTTCTTCAGTTTTCCACACTCTTTCTCAGATAAATTAGACAGAATCCCTAACTATCCTCTCTTTTTGCAAATATACTGTTAGATTAATTTTTTTCCTTTTTACTTACAGAAAAAGACACAAAAAATAACAAAAGACTCAACCGGTCCCAAGACCGCATGAAGACAACAAGTCCCAAGACTGCATGGACTCACACGGTCCCAAGACCGCATGAAGCCAACAGGTCCCAAGACCGCATGGACTCAAACGGTCCAAAGACCGCATGAAGCCAACAGGTCCTAAGACTGCATCGACTCACACGGTCCCAAAACCGCATGAATCCAATCGGTCCCAAGACCGCATGGAGTCATATGGTCCCAAGACCGCATGAAGCCAACCGGTCCCAAGACCGCATGGACTCACACAGTCCCAGGAATGTATGAAGCCAACCAGTCCCAAGACCGCATGGAGTCACACGGTCCCAAGACCACATGAAGCCAATAGGTTCCAATACCGCATGGAGTCACACGGTCCTAAGACCGCATGAAGTCCAAACGGTCTCGGGGTCCAAACGGTCTCGGAGTCCAAACGGTCTTCAGGACCATCTGGACCTAAAACTGACTAAACCGTTTGGACTTTACTTAAGGCCTATAAATAAGACCCAAGGGGTCCTCCCAAAATCATCAAGTTTTCAGACGCCCAGAGGCTGCCTCTACTACTCCAGAGCTATTCCAACCTCCATCCTCTACCCAAAGGCTGCCGATCTGAGATTCACGCTTCATCCTGAAGTTGCTTTCTCTCTCTTTGCCAAAGAAGGTGGGAAGAGGAGATCTCATCATCGAGCAACCTGTGAAGTTTGAAGATCATCACTCTCTCTCTTTCCAAGGGGGTGACTTTCCTCTCTCCTTTGTGGGGATGACGTTCTCTCTCTCTCTTCTTGCCTCCTTCTTTGTCCTAGCTATGAGCGAATAGTCTCTTTCACTAGGGTGCGGGGAGTAGCCCCTCTACCCATGTTTTCATTTCATGTAATGTAATCCATAGTTTGCAATATAGAGAAGTTTTCTTTTCAGTTCAACATCAATCGTTTAATGAATGCTTGTTGCTTGATCACCAACTTGTGTTATCTTTTATCTTTTAGTATGAATTGTCTATGTTTGTACTATTAGATTTGAATCTCGATTGAATGTTGGTTCTTGATGCATGTATCCACCATGCATCTGTTTCGGTATCTAGGAGTGTTTTCAAGAAATGGAGTAAACTCACTTCATCGTTGTACTTCCATACTATGAAATGGAATCAGTTGACGTATGAAAGTACAACCTTGGTAAGTCGAGGAACACACTTTGCGAAGGGAATGATGTAAAGTAGGTGACCACTCATTCGGGGATGGTTGGCATTGCAACATTCCCACACTTATCGTAGTTAGTTCTCTGAAAGGAAACTAAATCTACAAAGATACTAACTGTTTAGACTCTTATTGCAGGTTATGTTTTATGTTGCATGTTTTGATCCATGTGTAGTGGCGGTGAAAGCCGATCACATCCTAGTGGCTCCTTATCATTGCTAAACACCCTTAAATTTACTTACTTGCTTTACTTCACTTGCTCTTAGTTTAAAAACAACCAAACCAACCTTTTGATTTAAATACCAACTATTAAGATATTAAGTGAAATTCTAACGTTTTCCATCTTGTTGCTCCCAACAAGACCGTTGTCCCGTGGATTCGACCCTTAACTATACTACGATAAGACTTCCACGTATCTTATCATACATGAGTGGAGTTCTCGATCTAGTATAAGCAAGGCTAAACTTAAATACTTACCATCTTTAGGATTTTTAGTGGTGCATGCAATTCCACGTGAGTGGAAGCTCCATCAAAGCATTGTTCTTGTATATACTAGGTCCATTGCTAATGACTTCCTTTAAAGCATTGTTCTTGTATATACATTTTCTCTTTTTAACTTAATTTATATCCACTAAAGTAATGGATTGGAAGAATTTTGTAAGATAAGTCAAATATTTATGATCAGCTTTAGACTATTGCAAAGACCATTGGCCATAAAGATCGATATGTCGAAGGCTTACGACAAAATGGACTGTGGATTCATGAGAGATACTCTAGAATGAACCTATCTGCCAAGAAACATTATTAACTTTATCATGTCTTCCATTTCTAGAGGCATGGCCACCATAGCTTGGAATGGGAAAAACTCGGTCCCTTTTAAACCAGCACACAGCCTCAGGCAGGGCGACCCTCTTAGCCCGTCTTCTCTTTGTTCTTTTCTTGGAGCAGCTTAGTCAGATGATCCAGGAGTGTGTCAACAACCGAGAGTGGCACCCTATCTAGATGGGCAGAGGAGGTCTGCGCATTTCCCACCTGTACTTTTTGGATGACATTGTCATGTTTGCTAAGGCAGACGTGAATAATATAGCAACTATCCTGAACTATTTTAAAAATTTTGAGAAAGCTTCAGGGCAGGCCATTTCCATGGAGAAAACATGGGTGTTCTTTTCTAGAAGTGTATGGAGAGTTGAGGCTGATCATATTTGCAGGTTAAGTGGCCTTGAGAGAACTGAAAACCTGGGAAAGTACCTAGGTATCCCCATTATACACTCTAGAGTGACAAAATCTACTTATAGTGAAGTTCTGGACAAAGTCACTAGCAGAGTTAACTTTTGGGCTGCGAGGACCCTTTCTCTTGCAGGTCGAGTTCGCTTGGTAAAAAGTACCCTAATGGCTATTCCCACCTACATTATGCAAACTGAAAAACTCCCTTTGAGGCTATGTGATAGAATAGATAGCACGGTTCATAATTTCGTGTGGACTGGAGGTGGCAATAGGAAAGGGATACACCTCCTATCCTGGGAAAGGATCAATAGAAAGAAGGAACACGGCGGCCTCGGCCTCAAAAGTATGCACGATTGGAACACAGCTTTGCTTATGAAGAATAGCTGGGACGTTCTCAATAAATGTATGTCTATATGGTGTGCAACCATGACAGAAAAAGTTGTGAACAAAGACAGCAATAGCTGCTCCAACTTGTCGAGACTAGAGAAGTTTGTAGTTAAATCCAAACACTTTATATAAGACAATTCCTACTTATTGCCACTTAGCATATAGTCGATTAAACTAGGGGAGGATCGTTGGCTTCCGGAGGGTCCCATGATCAAGGACTAAGTTCTACAACTAGTCCAAAAGGATCTCATGGACTTAAAAGTTTGTAGCCTTGTTAATCTTGATAGTAAATGGGACTTAGACTTCCTGAAAATCTAGTGCCTAGCACACATTATTGCTCAGATTGAGAAGATCCAAATACCTTCCCAACATAATGTAAAGGACATTAGAGTTTAGAGGCTAACTGACAATGGATTGTACTCTACCAATCTTCCTACTCGGCTATCCTCCAGGGTAAAGAAGTTTGAAGACAAGGTCAATGGTCCTTAATCTGGGAAGCTAAAGTAGCTGCAAGGGTCAAGATATTCATGTGGCTAGCTACTAATAATGCTATCCTTAGTAATGTGATGAGAGCTAAGAGACATATGACTATGATCACCACATGTACTAGACGTAACTAGGAGGAGGAAATGAACCTACATGCCATTCGAGATTGTCTTCAACCAAAAACTATATGGCAGTTAGTGTTATCTGCATCCCCTATCCCCACGAAGTTCTGGAGTGAGTTCTACTGGGAAGCGTGGATTAACCTGAATCTCAGGTTCAATAATACACATCGGGCAACTTTTCTAATTACTTGTTGGAACATTTAGAAGCAACGCAAGCACTTCATTTTTGAAGGGATCAACTGCACCACTGAGCAGCAAGTGTACCTAATAAGGAAGGAGGCCAACCTTAGCATGGAAGTTTGGCACCAGATTGAGATGACCATCGTGAATAACCATGAGGATATCTGGCTTCCACCGATGCCAAACAACATTAAGATTAATATTGATGCTTCGTTCAAGAGGAGGAAAGGTGAGGTAGATGTCATTGCAAGAGACCATACTCATGCATGGCATGGGGGATTTGGACAATCCATTAGTGCAGGCTGCCCCCTTAGGCCGAACTCAAAGCCATCATCTTAGCTTCTCACGTGGCCAAGACCTGTAACAATAGAAATATTGAGATTGAAACTGACTATCTTCAGGCGGTCAAGATGATAGAACAAGAGCATACTATGAATCCTCTCTATGCAAACTTAATTTGGGAGATACAACGACACATCCCTAAGTCGATGATTATCAGATATTGTAGATAAGAAGTATAACAACCCTGCCTCCCGGTAACCCCCAATTAAGGGAGACCAAGAGGTCAGAGCCATTATCTCAATTAACAGGATCAAAGGTTCGACAAATAATCAATAACAATTATCAAATTCTACCAACTAAACTGAAAGGTTGTAATAAAATTAAACTTTGCATACCTTTTTCAAAAACTTGGATATCTACTTCTATCGACATCTAGAGTCTATTCTAACTAATCCTCCTTTGTACTTTAACTCTTATTTAATTTCACATATGCCACTTTACTGTTTGTCCTTTTCAATCTTGTACCTAAAATGCCGACAAATAAAACATCGGTTAGCATATCAAAATATGTTGGTACGTGGGGACAACCAAAATTTTGCAAATATGGCTAACAATCTAAATATCACAATCAAGTTAATTAACAAGCCAAATTATGCTTTCAATGTGACATTCTCCACCGCTTTTTCCCTAACCCTGGCATACCCACCATAGGGTTTCTCTTTTTCCATTGACTTAAGGCCACCTTCTCAATCCCAAGCTTGGTGTCGAGGGTCACCCTTCATGGTGCCCTTCAGTTATGCAATATCATAGGCCACACTAGTACATAAATGGGTTATAACGTCCCTATGTGTAGGGTCGGTTTTACCAAATAACCGACCTTATATGTCTAAAAAAAACGCGGGCACCACTTAAGACCTCTTGGGTCGGTTTTCTTAAAAAAACCGACCTTGTAGTGTATCTTTATAGGGTCGGTTTTCCAAATAACCGACCTTATATGTCTATAAAAAATGCAGGCACCACTTAAGACCTGTTGGGTCACTTTTCTTAAAATAACCGACCTTGTAGTGCATCTCTATATGGTCAGTTTTTATAAAATAAGCGACCTTATAGATAATTGGTTTCGAAATTCATTTACAAGTTTCCCGTGGCAAAAATTTGCTTGATTTTTGGTTTCGTGCCTCGATCTATAGGGTCGGTTTTTCCTTATAACCGACCCTAAAGGGCTCCTCGGTCGACAAATTCGTCGACCGAATAAGAGCTGGATTTCACGTATACGAGCACTTTTAGGGTCGGTTTTATCCTTATAACCGACCCTAAAGTCCTCTTCAGTTCTGCACCTCTAAGGTCGGTTTTTATTTTAAAACCGACCCTAAAGGATCGTCGGTTGACAAATTCGTCGACCGACAACAATTTTGGATCCAGTTTACTTCACGCATGTATAAGCACCTCTAGCATCGGATTTGTACTTATAACCGACCTTAGAGCTTTTCTCGGTCGACAAATTCAACGACCGATAAAGAGTCAGATTTCAAGTGTATAAGCAACTTTTAGGGTCGGTTTTTTGCTTATAACCAACCTTAGAAGTCTATTCGGTTGCAATATTGTCGACCGAATTGGACTTTAGGGTCGGTTATAAGCAAAAAACTGACCCTAAAGGTACTTATACGAATGAAATCTGGTTGTTTCTCAGTCAACGAATTTGTCGACCGAGAGAGAGCCAGATTCGTTCGTATAAGCTCCTGTAGCATCGATTTTCCTTTATAACCGACCCTAGAGGGTCGAAAAATTCAATGACCGATAAAGAGTCAGATTTCAAGTGTATAAGTAACTTTTAGGGTCGGTTTTTTGCTTATAACCGACCTTAGAAGTCTATTCGGTCGACAATATTGTCAACCGAATTGGACTTTAGGGTCAGTTATAAGCAAAAAACTGACCCTAATGGTACTTATACGAATGAAATCTGGCTGTTTCTCGGTCGACGAATTTGTCGACCGAGAGAGAGCCAGATTCGTTCGTATAAGCTCCTGTAGTGTCGGTTTTCCTTTATAACTGACCCTAGAGGGTTTTTCAGTCGACAATATTGTCGACCGAAATAAACTTAGGATCCAGTTTAGTATTTCACACATGAATAAGTACCTCTAGGGTCAGTTTTAAGGAAAAAACCGACCCTAGAGGTACTTATACGAAGGAAATCTGGCTCTTTGTCGGTCGAGGAATTATTCGACTGAGACAAAATTGGTCGACAAATTGTTCGACCGAGGCCAACCCTGTGAACCTCCATTTGCTTGAATTAAAAAGGCAATATTCTGATTAAAATATAAATTGTAACGGCTAGAAAATCGACCGTCGTAACGGCAGACGACCGTTGCGGGCGTCGGTCGACAAATTGTCGACCGAAATGGCTAGAAAATCGACCGTCATAACGGCCAGAAAATCGACCGCCGTAACGGCTAGTTCGATTGACTGTTGGCCGACAGGGAGACGACTGTTGCGGGCGTCGGTCGACAAATTGTCGACCAAAATGGCTAGAAAACCGACCGTCATAACGGCTAGAAAATCGACCGTCGTAACTGCTAGTTCGATCGACCGTTGGCTGACCGTGAGACGACCGAAATGGGCTCTGTTTTGCTATAAATAGCACCCAAAATGATCCATTTCTTCACACCTTCACATTCTCACTTCTCTAGCTCCTCTCTAGTGTATTCTTGTGAAAATCTTTAGCTTCTCTACATCCAAGTCTTACTTGCTACTTCTCCATTTCAAAGAAACAAGATGGCTTACTCATCAACGCGTGGAAAGAAGCAAGTTGCAGACAAGAAAGGAAGGACGGTCTCTGATCCCCTGTCGTTCATCAATGACGTCCCCTTCAAAGACGCAGCTGTAGGCGACCGCTATCTCAGGCTCTCCTCAAAAACTCCTCTTCCATGACGGCCAGTCGACGTCATGGACTTCCACAGCATTGTCGATTTGGAAGAACTCTTTAAGGTGCAACATTTGACTGATTTTTTTATCCCCTCATTCCATTCCTACTCCTCCAAAGTAGTTAATGAATTCTATGCCAATTTAACCCCACATCCTGACCATGATTCCTTCTCCTCTATGGTTGGTGGGTATGGATTCCATTTTACTGAGGAGGATATTCTTGATATGCTTGACATAAACATAGAAGAATATAAAGATTTTGTTGATCTCACCATAGGAAATCCACTCAACAAACTCTCCCAAGATGACACTACAACTAGCCTTAGTGATGTCAAAAAAGCCATCTTTCAATCAAATATGACTTGCCATGAAGATAGGGGTACCTATTATGCCATAAACTTAAAACCTGAAGCTAGCATCATAAATCTCATTGTTGCCACCAATATCCATCCTAGAGCAAACAAATCTGAAGTACCCACCTTTCGTATGTGCCTTATCTATGCCATTCTCAAAGGTATTCCCATAAACTTTATTTGTATCATCCTTAAGAATATGCTTGATTTTTCTGGCAATCCACCTTATGCTGACTTTGTATGCCAAATCACTCAACATTTTCTTAAGAAGAATATTGAGGACGACTTAGGTTACACATGGGATAGAAAACCCCAAAAGATAAGTAAAAATATGGTGGAAAAGATGGGAATCGACTTTGGCCACAAAAGGGCTAGGACTGAAGGGGAGACATCCACCCAAGACATACCTCCACCACCTCCTCCTACCAACCTACCCCATGATCCTATTACAAACACCTAGACATACATTGTTGGATCCCAATATCACCTAAGTAGGCAATTGGATTATAATCACCATGGCATGACTTATTTAAACCAAAGGATGCAAGCTCTCTCTCCTAACCAACCTAATGAATATCCCTATTCCCTTAATCCTAGAATGATAAATCCATACAATCCTTCCTACAACTACTATCAAATTCCACCTCACCATCTCCTGATCTCACACATACTCAGTTTTCCCCAATTCAACTTCAAGACATTGCTTCCCACTTTTGCTTTGATCGTGTTCCCACCTTCTTGGAGGCTTATGTTGTTGGGTTTTAGGGGAGACAGAGAAGGCAGCGGAAACAAAAATTTTCTCCCCAAACCCATACCGAAGAAACGCGTCAACGTCTATATAATAGGAAAGGATGGTTTGCGGAATCATACCTTGTCCCGAGGCTTGCTCGGCGACAATACCTCGCGCAATGCGCGGTCTTCAACTCCGGACTTCGACGGTGTCTGTGCAGCTCCTGGTCGCACCGGGACTCACAACTCCTACTCGAACCGGACTGTCGGATGATAGTTGTCCTCCTAAGTGGCAGTGTCCTCCCACCTCTGTAGTAGTCCACACGGACCACCTGGAACTCCACTCTCCTTGTCCCACAAGGAAGTGGAAGGAGTCACACCCTCCTGTTGACGTACTAGTCGCCAACACGCTCTCCTGCCTCCTATTGCAACTGCAGTTGTCCTTCCCTTGCTGCACCTCCCTTTTGCGGGAAGCACTTGCTCGGGCTCTCTCACGGTTACCAAAACCAGAGAGAATGACAACTTGTAGAGCAACTGGTTGCACTGAGCTGTACTTTGAGAAGCCCCCAATACCCCTATATATATAGGACAGTCATGGGACAGGGTTCTCCATCCCGGGCAATGCGGGACTAAAGCAGGAGTAGAAGGGTTCGAGAATTTTCCACAAAAAGCAACCGGTTCGCAACTTGAAATGATCGGTTCACAACTGAACCGATCGGTTCGGCCAATGAGCCGATCGGTTGGACCTGAGTCGATCGTTTGGGGCACTCCAACCGATCGGTTGGTGCCCTGAACCGATCGGTTCATGGTCCTAATCCGGCTCAAAAAGACTTTCCTTGTTTCTTTCCCAATTGGTATCGAATACCAATATTATTCCCAATCGAATTGGGCAATTTGAAACGAAAGGAAAATCCTTGCCGACATGACTTTCCCAACTGGTCGGTTGCACCAGTTGAGCCGATCGGTTCAACTCTTGAACCAGTCGTTTCAACCTGGGCATGAGCCGATCGGCCTGGACACTCCAGCCGACTGGTTCAGCAACCTCAGCCGACCGGTTCATCACATGAACCGATCGGTTGGGAGCACAGGTTGGGCAAAATCAATCAATTGCGATTTCAATCAATCTGATACTCCAATCAATGCGTCCAACACCTTGAACCATACAATATTGAGCCATCGACTGATTGAGTGTTTAATTGAACTACTAAACTCCTTTAGTAATCAATCTAAACATTGCTTTGTGGACAAAACTCCTCTTCCAGGTTAAATCCTATGTGTGTGACCCTGCAGGTCCATTTCACGTTGGCAGTGAAATTCCATAACACTTATGACTTCACAAGCAAAGAGCGGTGCCTAGTCACACATCAGTGCTACCCAAGTGAAAGTAGAAAGTTGGAGAACAACTTTCATCCTATAATCCGTGAATGGTGTTACAGGGAATGTATAATTCCTTTGTCACTGATATCCCGAATGAACTCGAGGCATGGAACAGTCATCCTGTCAACGTTCATTCACTTCCTTGATCTCAGAGTAGACTGGAAGAGATATGTATGACATCAGTATCATATACTGATTCACACATGCGTGCACGCCTTTCTCAATCCTACTCATCAAGTGGCCATGGATATCAAACTCCCTCAGGAGGGACAAATCCCATATCTATCACTCACCCCTCAAAAGCCCCATGTGTCAAAGCCACCCAATCATCACCTTTATAAAAACCCATGTTTCAGGACTGCGTTTGATGATGTCACAGTGTGCCCAACGACATGTGTTGAGTGCAGTGATTTTAGGTCTAAGAATCACACTCACCACCATCACTGTGAGTACTGACTGTGACTACCATCTCATGGTTCCATGTGTCAAACTCACGGTGGGTCTGTCCGGTACCTTGTTCTCTAACAAGTACCTATGTGTTTGGTTTGATATCTCTATATCATGACTAATGAGATTCTGTCATCAACCAACACCACAATCTAGTCTTGTGTGTCATTGCTGTCTATCTACCTTCCACAATGACATCCGACTAGGGACATAACAAGAATGTACAAACTCTTACCATTTGTATGATCTCATCGTTCAGGTCCTCAACCTGAAGGCATACGTCGTTGAGTACTGTCATTCTCTAGACATTCAATCTGTTCTATCACTATCTCGTATGACTGAACCAGAAAGAATTGGAAGCTTGCCTTTGATGTTTATCAAATCAATCTTATTGTATCCCACCAATCATCACATGATTGGCTCTCAGGGCATACATACCAACAGACTCCCACTTGCACTGCGAGCCAATCACCCATGAATCATATTCATAGTGATTTTCAAACATGTCCCACATGTTACTGTGTTGTAGTGCCTACATAGTAAGTAATGGCAACACCTTGCCAAAGTCTGTATAAATTGCATGTCTCTCATCTCTTCGATGTACGTCACACGTATGAGATGGAGTTGCCGTAATATGCGATCTTGTATTCCATTTGCTAACCTTTAGCCACATTGCATGATCAAGGATTCCAGACTTGTCATCAATGAGTGGAATATAAGTTCATCTCATGAACTTTCAGATCCATATAGTATCCACTCCTGTTCACTAACACATAGATACTCGGCTTTTCCCCTTTTCAAATGGCTTTATTGGAACACTTCCAATTATCAACAAACATTCTCTTTTATACATCTTATGTATATTTTGCGATTAATTTTCTATCCTTTCGGAAGTTCGCATCAATGTAACTCTTTACATCGAACTCTTCCTTATCTCCATAGAACTAGTACTTCACAAGCATTTATCAAGTTCTCATGGTATTCCAGTAACCGTTACTGGAAGTAGACAGGCATCCACTCGTCATGTCCTACATTCGAGTTATCAGGATGAGCACATCATATTGCCATGTCCCACATGCAAGATGATGAATGCATTTTATTCTTGCCATGTCATACATGCAAGATAATGGGATGATTACATTCATGATAGATCCATATCTATTCTTAGTGTTCCCATTCTTCATAAGAATTGGACACTTGGCCTTGGGATACTAACTCCATGTAACATGGACAAGTTTTCTCCCACTTAATCTGTACATACTGAACACTTCAGTACAGATTGCCAATGTATGCTCTCTCTTTCCAGGTCAAAAGATTTTCGAGAACTATCTCTATAGATCTCTATTCCTATCACATAGGAAACATCTCTATCTTCCTTAAAGATAATTTCCACATTCAGATTTCCAATCTAGAACATTTCCATTTCACATCAATATGTGGAATGTGAATAGGCTCCCACTAAATCATAGATCCCTTCTTTATCTTTGACATATCAGTCAAATCCTTTGACTATATCATCAAAGTAAAGATCCAATTTTGAGTTGCTTGTACTCAATCAATCACATTGATTAGTCCATTGTAACTTATAGACTTCATTTGCATTAGTGGATTCATAAACCTTATAGGCTGTGTCACGTACACATCCTATTTTTATTCCTCATAGGAATGCGGTTTTAGTATCCATATGCCAAATGTCTTAGTCATTAAGTTGCAATCAACAAGCATCATCCTTGTCAAAATGTTATCCATGTGTCTTAACACTTAAGACTTATTTGCACTTATGGATATGATCCAATGAGTGCTACCATCAAGGTCATACCTTATGGTTCACATGGAAGTCATTTAGGATGTAATGGTTTCATAAACCATAACTCAAGATTCCGTTCCTCATATTCATCTTGATAGTTGACTCATCACATGAACAACTCATCACATAGATAATTGAGGTGTATTTTTTAAAGATATAAGAACTCACAACCCTTGTGATTCTTAATTTTTTTCATTAGTGTGGGGTATTCTTTTATTAAGAAGAATTCAGTTATTTGATAATCATTCTCTAACTCCTTAGAGTATGATTCCTTCTTGATTCAGACATCACCATGCCTTAATCATGAGTTCACTATGATACACTATCATAATCACTCATAAGGATCTCAAACATTTGGTCCAAGTATTTCATTCCTTGATCTCATCAGGAATTAATACTTTACCAAATTTGTACTTCATTTATGATAATCTTGAACACTTCAAGATATTCATATTGGTATTTCTCTAAACACCATTTGAAGTATTAGCATTTATTCCAATAGGTATGTAAATACATCACATGTATTATACCTAATAGGATAATCACTCTCCCACTACATTAGTGAAGATTGATTAATCATGTCCAAGATATTCATGTCTCTTACTGGTTCTATAACCAAAAGAGTCTAGATTTATCCATCACATGGAAACTAGAAATGAATTTCTCATGATTAATGCTAATTAAATTGTTTGAGTTATCTATAACTTTTAGGTATCATTTTATCTTATGCATACCATGTATCACAAGATAAACAAGGCATTGCCACAAAGATCATATCTTTATAAATTGAAACATCTCTTTATTAATTGCCATCATTGTCATACAATATGCAAAAATAAAGTGTTTCTATCTATTGGCAAGTATGAAATAGCAGTTCATAACTGTATTACATGCCTTATTGGCTGAAAATAAACTAAAGTATTCCTATCTATAAAGGCAACACTTGCCCCAAGTAAGAATGCTTTACACTTTACATCTTGATATCATATATCTCAAAAAGTGTTACAAGTTTATTTACATGACACCTTCAAGTAGACGCTTCAGTCGCCTCCTTCTTCTTTTGTTCTTCCAGGTAGAGAGGACAATTCCTTTTCCAATGTCCTGGCTTTTGACAATGGTGGCAATTTCCTTTCTTGGTCATGCCTCCCTTGGCCTTGAGAGCTGAAGATGGCTTGGACTCCTGGCTAGCTTCAGAACCTTTCTTAGCTTTGCCCTTGCCCTTGCGCTTGGACTTGCCTTTCTTGCTCGTGATCACCATCACGGACTTAGGCTTGTCCTTCTTCATATGTAACTCGGCTGTCCTCAACATGCCCAACAACTCTGACAGTGGCCTATCAAAGTTGTTCATGTTGTAGTTCATCACAAACTGACTGTAAGATTCTGGCAACGATTGCAGTATCACGTCAGTAGCCAACTCTTGGCTCAGTGGAAATCCCAGTCTCTGCAGGTTCTCCACATACCCAATCATCTTGAGTGTGTGAGGACCAACTGGATCTCCTTCTGTCATGACGCACTTGAACAGCACCCTAGAAACATTGTACCTCTCTTGCCATGCCTGATCTTCATACATGTTCCTGAGATGCAGAATCATCTCTATGACACCCATGTTCTCATGTTGCCTTTGCAACTCATGGTTCATTGAACATAGCATCAAGCACTTTGCATCAATGGCATCATCAGAATGCTTCTTGTAAGCATCCCTTTCTGTCCTTGGTGCATTAGGAGTGGGTTCCTCTGGAATTGGAGTATCCAGGACATAGAGCTTACGCTCTTGAGTGAGAACAATTCTCAATGTCCGATACCAGTCGTGGAAGTTTGTCCCATTTAGCTTGTCCTTGTCAAGGACCGATCGCAAAGAAAAGTTGTTGTTGTTTGTTGCCATTTGAACTACAAAAAGGAAAATATACAATTTTAGTCCAAAACTCATTTTTGACTTATTTGATTGATTTGAAAATTTGACGATATAATTAGGCCTTTAATTAATTATCGCTCCCACTATTTTACTTCAAATTGATAGACCTCACCATCAATTCGGAAGATTGTAGCGCACAACCTTCTAGTGGGCAAGATCCTGAAATCCTCTAAGTCATGGACCAGCTAGGGCTGTCACCCACAACATAGATCTCTCAGGTAGGCAACTTTTGCCAATTGCATCATATGCAACTCTTGATAAGATGTCATATACAACTCTTTGCAATGATCATCTCCATGCCTCAAGGCGCTAGATCCTATCTAGGTCACCTTGTTAAGTCCGACCCAAAGCAAACACGATGAACATGCACCCTGCTTGGGCAGACCCACACATTCATCCTTCACGCTTCCACGAGATAGACGGTGCACCACGCTTGGGCGTGCCCACACTTGGTCGATCAAGCTTTTCACGTGTGTCGCATTTGGAAGGCATCTAAAACTTAATATTTTAATGAGGGATTTGGTTTTATATACATATACATGTCCAATCACCACAATACATAGTACGTATCATATACATGCTATATCCCACAGAAAACATGCACAAAACGATAAAAGCGATGATTATGGCCATCCTAATGTGATTCCTCGAGCTAAGAGGAATCACGGTCATCTAGGTCAACATCACATGCAACCTGTACAAGATGAACTCTGTGCCTTGCCATCCGAGTTGATCAACTCATCACATGAATGATTTGTACTCTCCAGCCGGTTGTCTGGGTGCCACCAGTCGATCGGTTGGCTCCTCCAACCGATCGGTTCGCCTGGTCGTCGTGCATCTCGTCATGTCCACCACCCGCTCGTCTCGCTCCTCGAACCGGTCATCAACCGATCGGTTCACTCCTTGAACCGACCGTCTGGAACGTCAACCGATCGGTTCACGCCTTGAACCGATCGTTTCAGCTGTCGTCTTGATGTCCGCCGGTCTTTGACATAACAGGAAATAAAAATCTATCCTATTTATTACATTGCTTTAAGGAAGAAACCCCGAGTTACATTCGGGGGGAGCAAAGGTAGGAAAGAATCTCGAATTATTTCGAGTTACATCAAGAATAAGAGAGGGCAGATCGGTGCGCAGACCGAGATGCAAGCAACCACAAACAACCACACACAGATAGGGGTTTATAGGCCATAATCATGCTACACACATCCACCACAAAACTCGTTTAAGGGCGACGCGTATCGAGTGCATTAATAATACATATCATATATGTAATTAGGGATTTGTGGATTTAGGATTGGACATGCATAAAGCTGATATTATTCGCATCGCATGCAATAAATAAAGGCGACAAACCAAAATCGATCATATAGATATTCCTAAGACATAGAACAGTTGACGTGGCTCTGATACCACTGTTGGGTTTTAGGGGAGACAGAGAAGGCAGCGGAAACAAAAATTTTCTCCCCAAACCCATACCGAGGAAACGCGTCAACGTCAATATAATAGGAAAGGATGGTTTGCGGAATCATACCTTGTCCCGAGGCTTGCTCGGCGACAATACCTCGCGCAATGCGCGGTCTTCAACTCTGGACTTCGACGGTGTCTGTGCAGCTCCTGGTCGCACCGGGACTCACAACTCCTACTCGAACCGGACTGTCAGATGACAGTTGTCCTCCTAAGCGGCAGTGTCCTCCCGCCTCTGTAGTAGTCCACACGGACCACCTGGAACTCCACTCTCCTTGTCCCACAAGGAAGTGGAAGGAGTCGCACCCTCCTGTTGACGTACTAGTCGCCAACACGCTCTCCTGCCTCTTGTTGCAACTGCAGTTGTCCTTCCCTTGCTGCACCTCCCTTTTGCGGGAAGCACTTGCTCGGGCTCTCTCACGGTTACCAAAACCAGAGAGAACGACAACTTGCAGAGCAACTGGTTGCACTGAGTTGTACTTTGAGAAGCCCCCAATACCCCTATATATAGGAGAGTCATGGGACAGGGTTCTCCATCCTGGGCAATGCGGGACTAAAGCAGGAGTAGAAGGGTTCGAGAATTTTCCAAAAAAAGCAACCGGTTCGCAACTTGAAATGATCGGTTCACAACTGAACCGATCGGTTCGGCCATTGAGCCGATCGGTTGGACCTGAGCCGATCGTTTGGGGCACTCCAACCGATCGGTTGGTGCCCTGAACCGATCGGTTCATGGTCCTAATCCGGCTCAAAAAGACTTTCCTTGTTTCTTTCCCAATTGGTATTGAATACCAATATTATTCCCAATCGAATTGGGCAATTTGAAACGAAAGGAAAATCCTTGCCGACATGACTTTCCCAACTGGTCGGTTGCACCAGTTGAGCCGATCGGTTCAACTCTTGAACCGGTCGTTTCAACCTGGGCATGAGCCGATCGGCCTGGACACTCCAGCCGACCGGTTCAGCAACCTCAGCCGACCGATTCATCACATGAACCGATCGGTTGGGAGCACAGGTTGGGCAAAATCAGTCAATTGTGATTTCAATCAATCCGATACTCCAATCAATGCGTCCAACACCTTGAACCATATGATATTGAGCCATCGACTGATTGAGTGTTTAATTGAACTACTAAACTCCTTTAGTAATCAATCTAAACATTGCTTTGTGGACAAAACTCCTCTTCCAGGTTAAATCCTATGTGTGTGACCCTGCAGGTCCATTTCACGTTGGCAGTGAAAGTCCATAACACTTATGACTTCACAAGCAAAGAGCGGTGCCTAGTCACACATCAGTGCTACCCAAGTGAAAGTAGAAAGTTGGAGAACAACTTTCATCCTACAATCCGTGAATGGTGTTACAGCGAATGTATAATTCCTTTATCACTGATATCCCGAATGAACTCGAGGCATGGAACAGTCATCCTGTCAACGTTCATTCACTTCCTTGATCTCAGAGTAGACTGGAAGAGATATGTATGACATCAGTATCATATACTGATTCACACATGCGTGCACGCCTTTCTCAATCCTACTCATCAAGTGGCCATGGATATCAAACTCCCTCAGGAGGGACAAATCCCATATCTATCACTCACCCCTCAAAAGCCCCATGTGTCAAAGCCACCCAATCATCACCTTTATAACAACCCATGTTTCAGGACTGCGTTTGATGATGTCAAAGTGTGCCCAACGACATGTGTTGAGTGCAGTGATTTCAGGTCTAAGAATCACACTCACCACCATCACTGTGAGTACTGACTGTGACTACCATCTCATGGTTCCATGTGTCAAACTCACGGTGGGTCTGTCTGGTACCTTGTTCTCTAACAAGTACCTATGTGTTTGGTTTGATATCTCTATATCATGACTAATGAGATTCTGTCATCAACCAACACCACAATCTAGTCTTGTGTGTCATTGCTGTCTATCTACCTTCCACAATGACATCCGACTAGGGACATAACAAGAATGTACAAACTCTTACCATCCGTATGATCTCATCGTTCAGGTCCTCAACCTGAAGGCATACATCATTGAGTACTGTCATTCTCTAGACATTCAATCTGTTCTATCACTATCTCGTATGACTGAACCAGAAAGAATTGGAAGCTTGCCTTTGATGTTTATCAAATCAATCTTATTGTATCCCACCAATCATCACATGATTGGCTCTCAGGGCATACATACCAACATATGTCTTAACCAAGACAAGTGCCTTGGAGTGTCAGACACTGGTCAATTATTATGGAGCTGAGCCCTTTCTTGGAAAAGATCCAGACATTGATGTAATCCTTCGATCTTTTCAGTGAGATTATGAGATATCTTTGTAATGATTGTAATGGATATCTTTTTATAAAGTAAGTATGTCATGCTTCATCTTATAAAGTGTATGGGCATTAAATTGTTATGAATAAAAGTGTTTTCCATGGCTTCATTTGTACATATACATGCTATATAAGAATATTGTTATTTCAAATGATTGAAAAATAAATTATGGCTAAATTTGATAAAGCATCACTTGGTTTTAAAATTAAATATCTCTTTAAGGGAGAGCATAGCATAAAATTAAGAGGGATAACTAAAGAGTCATACAAAATGATTATATTGGATATCATGTAAAATCCTGTACAAGTATTTAATTTAAACATTGAAACAGGGTTAATCTCGGTCGAAAAACTACTCGACCGAGACATCTCGGTCGACATATTTGTCGACCGAGAATGAGAGCCAGATTTCCTTTCGTACGTGTACAAGCATCTCTAGGGTCGGTTTTTTCCTTTAAAACCGACCCTAGAAGGTCTCTCGGTCGACAAAATTGTCGACCGAAATGAGTTTTGGATCCAGTTTAGTTCACGCATGTATAAGAACCTCTAGGGTCGATTTTTTTACTTTTAACCGACCCTAAAGCTCCTCTCGGTCGACGAATTTGTCGACCGATATCATCTTGGTCGACAAATTTTTCGACCGATAATGAGAGCCAGATTTCCTTTGTGCGTGTATAAGCACCTCTAGGGTCAGTTTTTAAAACAAATCGACCCTAGAGAGTCTCTCGGTCGACAATATTGTCCACCGAGTGTAGTTTTGGATCCAGTTTATTTCACGCATGTATAAGAACCTCTAGGTTCGGTTTTTTAATTTTTTAACCGACCCTAGAGCTCCTTTCGGTCGACAAATTTATCGACCGGAAGAAGAGCCAGATTTCCTTTCGTGCGTGTATAAGAACCTCTAGGGTCGGTTTTTTCTTTAAAACCGATCCTAGAGAGTGTCTCGGTGGACAAATTCGTCGATCGAGAAGTATTTGTTGTTACCTCTAGGGTCAGTTTTAACCATATAACCGACCTTGTAGGAGGCATCCTCGGTCGACAATATTTTTGACCGAGAAGCTTGTTCGAGCATCGCTTACCTGTTAGGTCAGTTGTTTGCAAATAACCGACCCTACAGGTTTCGAGGGTAACAAACAGTCGGGGTCTCATTTTCCCTCCATTCTCGCTGCCAAAACCTAGTTCTTCTTTTCTCTTTTGCCTCCATTTTCGCACCGCCAAAGCTCATTTTCCCTCCATTCTCACTCGGCCAAAGCTTCTCCTTACCAAAAGAGCTGTCGCACCACCAAAGCTTTGCCAAGAAGGTCGTCATCGTGTTCGAAGGGAGCTCGTCGTCAAAGCCTTGCCTCCTCTCCGTGAAACCCTTGCCGCCTCTCCGCGTCGCCAAGCCTCCTCTCTGCGAAAAGTGCTCGTCGTCGCCGCCTCTCCACACTTCCACGAAGGTCGCCGCCTCTCCGGGAAGGTCGTCACATCCTCCACGAAGGTCGCCGTCATTTCCAAGTAAGGCCGCCACCTTGTTCCCTCATTCCCGAGTTCGTTCCCGCTGCCATGGAAGCGTCCAGGTCCAATCTCGGTCGACAATTTGTCGACCGAGAGCCCACCTGCACGCGGCGTCCAGGTCCACTCTCGGTCGATAATTTGTCGACTGAGGGTGGACCTGGACGCCGTGTGCAGGTGGGCTCTCGGTCGACAAATTGTCGGCCGAGATTGGACCTGGACTCCTTTAACTATACAGTTATATTGTTTTTCCATTTTATATGGTTTGATAACATCCCACTTCCTTAATCAATTGCTTAACACCCAATTTTGTTAGTTGCATGCTAGCCTAGCTCTCTTCTACTTTCCTTAGTGTTAATTTCTTAAAGAATTTTCTCTAGTTAGTGTTACTTAACCTGCTTTTAGTTGTTTAGTTAGTTGATTTCCTAGTTAGTGGATGATTTCTTTGTTTAGATAATTTCTCTAGTTAGTTGATAGATCAGGGTTTTACATTGATGAGCGTTGGGATTATCTCTGCAATTCCTTCGGCGGAGGAGGTTTGGGAGTGTATGAAAGGATTGGACCCTTATACTGCTCCTGGACCGGATGGTTTTACTCTCCCTTTCTACACTCACATGTGGGACTATATACAGGCTGATTTCATCTCCTTGGTCAGAGAATTCTTCCGAGGCCAGCAGTGTCATAGAAGTCTTTTTTGCTGCCACACAGTTTTGATACCGAAGAATGACTCTCATGTGGATTTACAGAAAGACTTCTGACCGATTTCCATTGAGAACTTGGCACTGAGAATTATAGCCAGGATTGTTAATAACAGGATGGTTGAGCTCCTTCCTAAGATAATTTTGCCTTTTCAGGGGGGCGTTTGTAAAGAACAGGGACATCTCTCATCTTATACGTCTTCTTCAAGAACTCGCCCATGATATTAGACAGGGTCCTCAACAGTAGAATATGATTATCAAATTAGATATGTCGAAAGCATATGACAGGGTATCTTGGGTCGTATTGGAGAAAATCATGGAGAAATTTGGCTTTATCAAAGACATTATAGACCTTTGTACCAGGTTCTTTAAAGAAGCATGGACGACGGTATTAGTTGGGGACTTCATTGATGGTTTTTTCTCTTTGAAGAAATGTCTCAAGCAAGGAAACGCTTTATCTCCCTCGTTGTTCATTATCTTTGAAGATATGCTGGCCAGAAGACTTGTCCATTTACAGGAAGAAGCTATCATTGATACTTACTTCACGAGGGGTCCCATAATCTCACCCCCGATTCTCATGTATGCAGACGACCTGGTGATGCTATTAGCTATGTCGAATGGATCAGTTGAGATCCTTAGACAGGTGATATATGACTATGAAAGGGCGACCGGTCAGAAGATTAATAGAGAAAAGTCTGTCTGTGTTTTAGGTAGATCGGATGATTTGTCGACGGACCGCATCAAAGAAGAGATTGGGATTGATCATATTACTGACTCGTTGACATACCTTGGTGTTCCAATTTCTATGGGGAGGGCCTTGAAGAGAGACTTTGAATACCTGACTGTGAGAATCCAACACAGGATGGCATCTTGGAAGGCGAGGATTCTATCGTTTACTGGTAGAAGATTGTTGATCAAGCATGTTCTGGCTAGTACAGCCATTCATACTGCATCGGCTGTAGGTATCCCTATTTCTACTTGCAACAAGCTAGAGATGATGATGTCTCGTTTCTTATGGGCTGACAGAGACAACCATGATAGAAGAGCATGGGTGGCTTGGAACAGGTTGTCCATCCCCACGAATGTTGGAGGACTGGGTTTTCACTCTCTTCGGATTACTAATCAAGCATTCATTGCCAAGGCTTGCTGGGAGATGCTTACAGGAGACTCTTTATGGGCTACTTTATGCAGACAGAAGTATGGTTCACAAACCAGAAATAATTCGGGTCTATACCCCCCCCCCCATTTGAAGAAAGGTGCCAGGGCGTCCCCTTATTGGAAGAAAATTTGGGAGATGTTTTCGTCCATTTATCCGAAATGTAGATGGATTATAGGAGCTAGTGACATACCTTTCTGGGACACCTATTGGTGTGAAAGCAGGATGGTTGATCACGCATTACATAGATCCGACAGAAGTATGAGATTCCTTGTCAAAGATTTCGATCTGAGGACCACAGATGGGACTGGCAGGCTCTGAGTATGATAATTGATGAAGAAGGCTTGGTGATTATCAAACGAACAGGTTGTTTTATCTCTGCCGATAAAGATTATCTCAGTTGGACGTTAACAGATAATGGAAAGTTTGATATTAAATCTGCTAAGAAGCTCTTGCTTAATCCACCTTCTTCAGATAGTATAGATCTTGAAAAGGTGTGGAAACTGGACTGCCCTAGAGCGAGTGCCATCATATGGAAGATGATGTATCGTGCCATTCCAATGGATGTGAATGTTAGAAGATGCAACATTCAGATTGCATCCAGGTGCTCGTGCTGTGAAGACCCCTCGTCGGAGAACGTTGCCCACCTTATGTTTGAGAGCCAGATAGAGAGGTATTTCTGGGACAAATACACATTTTTGGTTCAGGAACCCGCCCCACAGAACTTATCAAATCTAGTAGCTGTCTGCAGTTACATGCACACCCGATCGGCAAGAACTTGGTTAGGGAGCAGGTTGGCTGCCATCATCGTGGAGAGCATTTGGAGGATTTGATGTTTAAGTAGGTTTGAGAATTACAGAAGAAACCTGAACCTAGAATGGGAGTATCTGATTATGAGAATGAATATTATGATGAAGAAGAAGTACTTTGTGCTCGAAGAAGGGCCCAATTTTTTTCAGGCGTTAGCTGATAACAGGATGAATGAACCTTCGTGGAGAGTCAGGAATATTATGCTTCTGAGATGGAATCCGCCGGACATACATAGTCTCAAGCTGAACATCACCATTGGAAGAGCAGTCGATCCGGAAGGAAATCATCGTAGATGGGCGGCGGGTATAGTGAGAAATAGAAGAGGTCAGGTGTCGATGGCCTTCAGAACATGGTTGCAGGCAGAAGACTATACTCTTACATACATTCAAGCATGTATTGTGGGCCTTAAGATTCTTGAAGATAAATGTTTGAAGATTGCCACCATTGAGATAGATGATCAACGCACCTTCGACATCCTATGGGGGATTGCTGATGCACCATGGAAAGCTATGTCGATCTTCAGAGAACTGAGAAGAAAGATCATTACGGATGTGATTAATGGATCTATGGTTCACAAAGTGATAAATTATATCCCTAAAGAACTAGGATCATGGGGCTCGTACATGGAAGATATATACATCAGTTCTATCCCAGAAAATCTGCCACAAAAGATCAAGGGTATGTTGATTATGGAGAGGCGCAATATTCCTTATGTCCATGTGGATAAGGGTTGGAGTTGTAATTAATTGGGAGTGGTTTATGTATAGAGGTGTGTTATCTCTTTGCTTGGGGTGAATACCTGCAATTTATAAGCAGGAGTTGTAAATGTTTTTTCGGTGATTTTGCCTACACGAGGAGGGTAGGATGAATAAAAGCACCTACTGGCTTAACAAAAAAAAATGTATTTTATACAACAGTTAATACATGTTGTAGATCATTGAACACACCTATTGTAATAGGGGTGTCGTATATAACATGTTGAGACAAAAGGAAATACATCTAGACACAAGGTTTTGAACTTGAGACCACTTGGAAGTAAGGCACATCTCAAACCGCTGAACCAGTTTCATTTTATGCAACACATATATTCTTTGTTGTACATATACAACAAATGACGTGCAAACCTATTATGTGATTGTGGTTTATTACAACGGGTAACTATTACAATAAGTGAAAGCCTGTTGTGTAATTATAGTATACTACAACGGGTTATAGTATGTTGTGTAATGATGGTCTATTACAACGGGTTAACATATGCGACTATTACAACGGGTAGAGCATGTTGTGTAATTATGATCTTTTACAATGGGTTAGAGTATGTTGTGTAATGATGGTTTATTACAACGGGTTAACATACATGACTATTACAATGTGTTAGAGCATGTTGTGTAATTATGATATTTTACAACGGTTTAGAGTATGTTGTGTAATGATGATCTATTACAACAAATTAGCATAAGTGACTATTACAACGGGTTAGAGCATGTTGTGTAATTATGGTCTTTTACAATAGGTTTGAGTATGTTGTGATATTACAGTCTATTACAACAATTTAGCACATGTTGTAGTAATCACATATACTATAACGAGTTTGGCCTGTTGTATATAACTTGTGTTGTATAAAATATATAATTCACAACACACAAATAGACTTGTTGTAAAATATATGCTAACTACAACACAACCACCAAAACTGTTGTGTTTTTCCCATTATAAAAAGCATTTTCTGTAGTAGTGTGTATTGATCATTTCTTTCTTAGTCCATGATATCTAATTTGCCAGGGCTGGTCTAGATTTTAAAAATTTTCCTTCCATTTGCTTACATCTTAGTGTAAACAATCATACCCCCATTTAAACCATAAAAATTGTAGTTGTAGAAGTCTGGATAATGAATTCATGACTGGAAGGAAATCCTTAGATTATTAGGAGTAAACTTTGGATACTCCCAAATTGACACTTTAGGGTTGATGCATGAAATAATGCATTTATATATTAACTTAGAAACCCGTTCAAAATTTACTCATTATGAGTAAACTTTAGATAGTCCCCAGTTTGGGACTGTTTTTGGATATTTAATCTCACTTAGGATGTACCTGTATAATGTATGATTAGTTTTGTAGAAAATTTTAGTAGGATTTCTTCATTTGTTCTCTGGGTACATATGTGAGTGGTTATTTGCCATTTACATCGGTGTACTTGGAGAACTTAGGGGAAATGCTGCTGAAATTTTTTTCAAAGCTAAACATACATTATACAGTTACTAGTGAGATTAAATATTCAAAAATGGGATAGGTGGTACACTTTAGTATATAAGTAATTAACTTCCTATCAATAAAAACTTACAGATTATTATAGTATCAATATTAAACGACTAGTTTTATAATTAATTTTAATGTGATATAGAAAATGGATCAAAGTTGGATGTCTATCAAGAACCGTTGCAGTCCAGAGTTTGCCAAAGGTCTTGATGAATTTATCAGATTTGCTGAGGAACATAGGAAACTACCTACATATACGCTATATTGTCCATGTAGAAATTGTTGTAAAAATTTGAAAGTTGATACTGGTGAGGAAATTAAGAATCATGTCATATGCAATGGGATCATACAAGGTTATAATGAATGGTTTTGGCATGGAGAGAAATTGAATTTTGGATCAGAAAATGTCGATACTAATAGTTGTGGCATAGAAGATACAGATAATGATGACAATGTTAATGATGAACCGATTTAGGATGATATGGTTGATGAGATGCTACGTAGTTGTTGGGACAATGTCATTGATCCACCTTCTTTATTTGCAAACATTGTCCATGATGCTGAAAAACCATTATATAAGGGTTGTACTAAGTTCATGAGGTTGAGTGTTGTGATGCGATTATATACTCTTAAAGCTCAAAACCATTGGAGCGATAAGAGTTTCACTTCACTGTTGTCTTTGTTAAAGGAAATTCTTCCTGAAGGCAACGAGCTTCCAATTTCAACATATCAAGCAAAGAAAATAATGTGCCCAATGGGAATGGAGGCTAAGAAGATTCATGCATGTCCAAATGATTGTGTTATTTCAGAAGGACTATAGTAATTTGATAAATTATCCAAAATGTTGTGCGTCAAGGTATAAGAGTACAAATTCAGCTAAGGCTAAAAATGGCTCTCCTGCCAAGGTGATGTGGTATCTACTAATAATACCACGGTTTCAATGTTTATTTGCTAATACAGAAGATGCACAAAATTTGTCTTGGCATGGGGAGTTAAAGGTCAATGATGATGGCGTCCTATGACATGCATCTGATTCACCACAATGGAAGAAAATTGATTTATTATACCCTCAATTTGGTAAAGAACCAAGAAACCTAAGACTTGGGCTCTGTACAGATGGAATGAATCCCTATGGTACATTAAGCAGCCAACATAGCACGTGGCCTGTTATGATTGTTATATACAATCTTCCTCCTTGGTTGTGTATGAAAAATAAGTATGTGATGTTGTCAATATTGATATCAGGGCCCAAGCAACCTGGAAATGATATTGATGTTTACCTTCAACCTCTAATTAATGACCTAATGAAACTATGGGAAGAAGGTATTATGACATATGATGATTCACGTAAAGAGATCTTCAGTTTGTGTGCTATGTTATTTTGCACGATTAATGACTTTCCAGCTTATGGAAATTTGTCTGGATATAGCATAAAAGGATACAAAGCATGTCCTGTTTGTGAGAAAAATACTGATTCAATCAGACTGAAACATGGTGGTCAAATCATATATCTTGGTCATCAGAGATTTCTCCCACCAGTGCATCCTTATCGAAGGCAATGCAAAACCTTTAATGGGTCAACTGAGGAACGAAGTGCTCCTAAACCTATATCAGGAAATGTTGTATATGATAGGGTGAAACATATTGTTAATGAATTTGGAAAGAGTTCAAGTAGTCATACACTCGCATGTGACAAATCTCTATACAAGAAGAGGTCAATATTCTGGGATCTTCCTTATTGGAGATCTTTGGCAATTAGACACTGCATTGACGTAATGCATGTTGAAAAAAATATTTGTGATAGCATCATCGGTACGCTATTGAACATACCAGGAAAGACTAAAGATGGCATCAAATCTAGAAAAGATTTAGAATTAATGGGTATTAGAAAAGAATTATCAGTGGAGATTAGGGGTCACCACACATATTTACCACCGGCTTGTTACACTTTGTCAAAGAAAGAGAAAAATACTTTCTGTGAGTGCTTGTATAATATTAAGGTTCCACAAGGATACTCTTCTAATATTCGTAGATTGGTATCAATGAAGGATCTGAAACTAATAGGTCTCAAATCTCATGATTGTCACACCTTAATGCAAAAAAATTTACCTGTGGCTATTCGATCTATATTGTTGAAGCATGTAAGGTTTGCAATCACAAGACTCTGTTTCTTCTTCAATGAAATATGCAACAAAGTGATACATCCTGATACTCTTGATAAATTACAGAAAGATGTAATTATTACCATGTGTCAGCTTGAAATGTACTTTCCTCCTTCATTTTTTGATATCATGGTTCATCTTGTAGTACATATTACAAGGGAGGTGAAGATGTTGGGTCCAATTTTCTTACATTGGATGTATCCATTTGAACGCTACATGAGTGTTTTTAAAGGTGATGTTCAGAATCGTTATCATCCTGAAGGGAGTATTATTGAGGGTTATGTGGCTAGGGAGGTGATGGAATTTGCAATGATTTTTTGAATTGAAATGAAACTTCTAGCGATCTAAAAATTTCCATGACACTGAATCTTACTGTGGCAAAGGGACTCTGGGAGGATGAGTGAAAGGAAACAGTTGTGAGTTGTGTGAACAAGCATATTTGTATATTTTACACAACATCGATGAAGTTAGCAGCTACATCACATAACACAATGATCTTATCAAGAGAAATCATCCGCGATCCAGTTCAATGTGGTTTGCAAGAGAGCATAATCAAACATTTATTAGGTGGTTTGAAGAGAAAGTCTTTAATCAACTATCTGAATCACCAAATAATGTTGCTGAAAACATAAAATGGCTTGCCTTTAAGCCACAAAAATGGATGTCATGTTATATGAAGGTTATGACATCAACATATTTTCATACCAAATAAAGCGTCAAGATGAAAGTAGTGTAGTTCAAAATAGTGGGGTCACTGTTCAAGCTTGTTCGTTGTATTTTGCTAGTGCCAAAGATAAAAGACCACGCGAAGCTGAGATGTCATATTACGACGCCATTGAGGACATATGGGAATTGGACTATACAAATTTTAGAGTTCATATCTTTAGGTGTAATTGGGTTGACAATAACAAAGGAGTTTTAGTGGATGAGTTGGGTTTCAAATTAGTGAATTTTGAAAAGATTGGTGAGAAAGATGAGCCATTCATCATGGCAGACCAAGAAAAACAAGTATTCTATATTGATGACCCGACAAATAAAAATTGTTTTGTCGTTCTTAATGGAAAAAGACAGTTTACTGTAGATCCTATAAATGAAGAAGAATACTACAAAAAGTATGATGATTCCAGTCCATTCTCAGTTGGTTTGCCAAGTGTAAATGTTGAAGATAACACCGATGAATATTATAAACGTCAAGACCATGCTGAAGGAATTTTCCTTGACTAACAATTCAACCAATACTAAAGGAATGTATTCTTTGAATTATTTATTTTATTATCATGTATAACTTATCACTTGTGCTTTTATTATCACTTATTTTTTTATCATGTATACTTGCAGGTTCTAAAATGGCGAGTGAAGATGAACATTCTGAGCATGAGCACCATGAGGATGGTAATGGTGATGCTAAGAAACTTAGAGGTCCTACATTGATGCGTAGGTTGTAGGAGCTTAGGGCTAAAGGGGATAAATTGCCAGTCCAGTTTGATATGACAGGAGCACCTGTTGGGGAACATGCTAGTTCTTTCAAGCATTACATAGGGGCAACCGTGCGTAGTAAGGTAGCAATAGATATAGAAAATTGGCATGGTGTTCCTAATGCCAAAAAAGACCTCATATGGAAAGATATATCTGTGAGTGGAAGTGATATTATTTTAATATGTTTTTTATCTATTGATTCTAATTTAGTTTGCTTGGAATTAATTCCTTTTCAAAACAAAATTATTAATTGCTTCTTTTGTATGTATAGGGTGTTTTTCATCTAAATGAAAAAGATCACAAGAAAAGAGTGCTACAACGTTGTGTGTACGATGGAGGGGTTTTAAGACATATCTTGTAAGGTAATTTATAAATAATCCTAAACAAAAGAAGAAAGCTACAGATGTATATATTTTTATAGATCCTGAGGTGTGGGAAAGATTTGTTGCAGCTAGGAGATCAGAAGAGTTTCAGGTAATAAAGATTGGGATGTATTGTATGAATATTTAATTTTATACAATTAAGGAGGTGAATCTTTTTATACATGTTTTCCAAGTCTAAATTGCAATACCTCATTTTAAATGATCAAGCTATTCACCAGGCTCAAAAGGAAAGACGGGATAAAAATGTGCATAACCATCGCTTGGGGCCCGGTGGTTATGCCTTTCGCCGCCAACTACAAGAGAAGCAATCCTCTTCTGGAGAAGAATCTAGTACAACTCAAGTTGAGAGACCACCCTGACACATGACATGGATTCATGCTAGAAAGAATCGAGCAGGTGAAATTGTCAACCCTACAACTAAGGAGGTGGCACAAAATATGGTAGGTTTATCCCAACTAAGTATTTATATCTAATTGATATTGTGATTTAATATTTTTATTAACTATGAATAGATTGATCTCCACGTGCAAAGGAAGGAAGGACAGTTCATCCCAACTGGCTACATGGATGAACTAGCAGTTGCTCTTGGTACGAAGGAGCATCTTGGTCGTGTTAGGGGATTAGGAGCTGACATAGGATTCAAGACTTATTTTGGCCCTTCGCAATCTAAAAGAGGTCGTGTAGGAGGTCTTACACAAGAGGATCTTGAAGCATTAGTAGTGCAGAAAGTAAAAGAAATAATGTCTTCATTTCAGCCTACTCAATCTTCTCAAACTATTCATACTGCGCGTCTCTCAAGTGATGAGGTACAAGCCCATACTCCAGTTTTAGAAGGTCATGGGAGCACTCTCAATGACCCACCACAACAATCTGCAGTAAGTTTTTGTTCTATATGTTGTGTTATTAGTATGATAAATATATGATAATATATATATAGTTGTAACATGTATCTGTTCTATTGTTTCTTATATAACTTATATTATTTCAATCTAGGTTGGTATGAACTGTAAATTTGCAGTGGAGGTTCCATAATATAATGTTGTGGCAGTGGGCAAGGTGTACAACCTTGGTGGTACATTGCATTGCCAATAAATTACTAATGACATTTGTCGTGTGTCCATCCATCTTGTGTATGACGAAATGGGGGACAAACCACTACCCATACCTAATCCTGAATATAGTACAGTTGAAGAAGCTGAGGGTGCTATGGTGGGTTGGCCTAGACACTTGGTTATCAATGACAAGTTATACCTTATTTCTACCATATTTTTCATATTTGACTGCATATATGAACTCGTGTAATATAAGTATGTAATTTAATTAACAGGTTTGTAAACCAAAAAGTAAAAATTCTACTAGTCGTCCTCCTATGCCCAAGCCATCTTTCATTCCTGAAGCTACATTTGAAAAATTGGGAAGCAAATGTAAATGTTTGTGTCGATACTTAGCCAACCAAAGCTCAGGATTACAAATGTTGGTCAATTTAACAGAAGATGCAGTTGGGAGGGATTTTGAGAATTTAATTTTTCGTGATGATATTATAGAGTTGTTCCAGTATGATTGGCTAAATACTTCAGTAATAGAAGTATGGATAGGGTAATGATCTATAAATATATATATATCAAATTCCAATACACATTTTTAGCTTAGTTCTATATATGGAAATAATTACAAATGTTTTACAGCCATTTATATACTGAGATCACAAACTTTGATATAAAGAATGTTGGATTCTTAGTTCCTTCAATCACTAGTCAAGTGGAGATAAATTTTGAGGATGTGAATGAGTACTTCTCTACTGCATTCAAATATTTTGCTAGTGAAGGGAAGGAAATTATCCTAATTCCTTTTAACGTGTAGTAAGTATTATTATTCAATATAATTTTAATAATGAATAAAATTATTTATTTTAATGTTTGTTTTATTCTTACTCAGAGGTAGACATTGGGAATTAGTGGTGATTTCCCCTAAATTGATGACTCTTTATTATCTTGACCCAATGGGTAAAACAACAAGGAGTCACAAACTGAAATTGCCAGCTATGGAGTAAGTATAAATTTAGTCAATGCTTCAACATGATATTTCTATTTAGAATTTCTATTTTACCAACATCTAATTTAATTGATAGGGGTATAAAGGCTTTTTGTGATGTTGGAGGACAAATACCAACAAAATTAAAGACATTGACTTTGAAAAATGTCAAGTTAGCTACTTTGACAACTGCTTAGTCTTATATGTATTAATTTTTGATTCTAATATGTCAACTCTTATAGTGTTATCTCAACTGCTGTTTATAGTAGTTTACTAACATTAAGTATAATTCGTTATTTGTAGTGTCCTATGCAAAATAATGATTGGGCTTGTGGATACTATGTAATGAAATATATGCAAGCTATTGTCAAACAAGCATCACATGACATTCAGACTATAAGTTAGGTAATAAAGAATAACATCATAAATTTACAAGTGATTGTAGTCATTTTATAAAATAATAGCATGTGCATTTTCTGTTATAGATCTTTACAACTCAGCCTTACACCCTTTTGGACTTGAATGAATTCTGAGAAGAGTGGTCAGATTCTTTTCTAAATGAAGTCAATATAGCATTGGATTAAATATGTCAGCTCCATTTATGTATGTGGCCCTTTCATATTTACTTATGTATCTGATTAATATCATCTCAGACTTGCAATCTATCATTTTGTAAATTTTTATGTGATTATGAATCATTTTTGTCATGAATGTGTGGTTTTGAATGGTGACGGTTGAGCATCAATGCTCCCCTCTCCCAGAATATATGAATCTTCTTGTTCTTCTGTTCTATTTCATTTTCTGCAGAACTTTTTTAAAACAAATCGTAACTTCTAGCGTCAATTTTTTAAATAACCGACCCTAAATATTGAATGACCACTTCAGTGTGATCCTCGGTCGAGAACATTTTCGACCAAAAATATTTCGGTCGACAATTTTCTCGACCGAGAGAGTTTTACAGGGTCGGTTTTTTTGGAATAACTGACCCTAAAGATTGAATAAAAGACTTCAGAGTAATCTTTGGTCGAGAAATTTCTCGACTGAGGATTACTCTGAAGTCTTTTATTCAATCTTTAGGGTCGGTTTTTTAAATAACCGACCCTAAAGATTGAATGACCACTTCAGTGTGATCTTCGGTCGAGAACATTTTCGACCGAAAATATTTCGGTCGACAATTTTCTCGACCGAGATAGTTTTACAGGGTCGGTGTTTTTGGAATAACCGACCCTAAAGATTGAATAAAAGACTTTAGAGTAATCTTCGGTCAAGAAATTTCTCGGCCGAAGATTACTCTGAAGTCTTTTATTCAATCTTTAGGGTCGGTTATTCCAAAAAAACCGACCCTGTAAAACTATCTCGGTCGAGAAAATTGTCGACCGAAATAATTTTGGTCGAAAATGTTCTCGACTGAGGATCACACTGAAGTGGTCATTCAATCTTTAGGGTCGGTTATTCCAAAAAAACCGACCCTGTAAAACTTTCTCAGTTGAGAAAATTGTCGACCTAAAATATTTTGGTCGAAAATTTTCTCGACCGAGGATCACACTGAAGTGGTCATTCAATTTTTAGGGATGGTTATTCCAAAAAAACTGACCCTGTAAATGATATCGGTCGAGAAAATTGTCGACCGAGATCGTTACAGGGTCGGTTTTTTTGGGATAACGGACGCTATAGAGAAAATTCTATAGAGCAAATTCTTGCCTGGGTCGACGTTTTGCGTCGGTGTTTACTATGTAAGGTCAATTTTATTTGGTCAAATAAACTGACGCTATAGAGCAAACTCTATAGCGATGGCCACTTAGGCGTCGGTTATAAAGTGACGCTGCAGGCTTAAAAAAACCGACGCTACAGACCATTCCTGTACTAGTGCCACCTTCTCAATCCTGAGCTCGGTGCCTGGGGTCACCACTCATGGTGCCCATAGGTCTTCCCTCCTGGGGTTGACCTGTTGCATCATCCATTAGGGTGGCATGTAGGTGCGAGAATACACACTTCTATTATTATTGTGATAATCATAGTGACTTCATGATTTGCAAGTATGAACATCCAAACTGTTAAGTTGCATTCAGTGCGGTGAATCATCTAGGAAACTCTTCAGAAAACTAATGTGATTAACCATAATTAACCACATACCTATCATGCTGACTTGAGACATAATAATCCAATCAAGAAATCTAATTAGGCAAGCAATCACATAATGAGATCTTGAAATATGCATACAATTTCCTATTATCGGTCATGCCATCAAGATCTATTGAACCTAGCTCGCTTCCTAGGATTTCTAGTCCACTTTTAGGGTTTTCATTGCAATTAGGGTTTCTCTTCATTTATACTATTTTAAACCCTAATTTTATACAATTATTCACAAACCTTAATTATCTCATCTATTCTTCATAACAGATATTAAGGTTATCCTTTAACAACATTTGACCTTAATTTCGAATTAAAGGCACAATTAGCCATCAATTAAGTTCATTAAGCCTCTTTTACACCAGAGCTACCATTTTTATCCTTTTAATACATGACAAGATCATTATGCTCATTTATCATCAATTCATAGTTCATTATGTCCTAATTCATATATGAACTCTATTTGTCATTAATTCTACCTTTATCCATTAGAAAACCCTAATTTCCATATTAAGGATATTTATCCACAATTAGGAACTTTTATACTCGAAATATCTTAAAACATCATATCTCAACTTTATTCATGAATTTGAACAATTAAAGCTATTAAGAGTCATAATTATCATCATTAGGGTTGCAAGGCCCATTAAAGCTCATTCATGTACATGGAACTCTAAATTAATCCAATTACATACAAAGTTCATCATTTTTGTTCTTAATGTACCTTTTTATAATTAGCAGGCTAATATCAACTCTGATCATTCCTATAACCCTTCCCTAATCTTTATTCAACAAAGATTAGGTTTTTTCATTAGTTAAACTATTAAAAATAGCATTTTAACATACTTTTTGAATTGCAAGCAGAAAAAGGCTTCAACTATATTTTAATTGCATTCCTCGGGTTTTCTTGATCAATTTTCATGTATTGAGTTCCTTCATCTGACCTTCCTACTAATTACTACGCTTTTTGTAAGCAAAAGGCATTTTCTGGATTTTCTAGTTAGAGAGGCGAATTACCTGAGTTTTTCAAAATTTGACATCCGTCGGATCTTGGGTCTCCATTCACTGAACACGATCACATGACTCACAAAACTCGGGCCCACTAACGACTTACTGAAGTCGCAAAGAAACCAGGGTCGTTGATCCTTGCCTTTGGTCCATGGTCTTCGTCCTCTCCCGATTTAGCAGAGCCACCCGCGGTGGTGTCGTAGCCTGAAGCTCATCGAAGCATAGCCAATCCAAGGTTCTAGGACACAAGGGAAGAGGGAAAAAGGCCGGTTTGAGTGTGATATCCTTCCAAAGCCAGCCAGGATCCTATTTATAGGTTTGAGGGTCTATTCTAGGGTTTCCTAACCCCCACCGTCACCTGCCTTTTGAAGCAAATAGGCCTTTCTTCTTGATGCATCCATAGTTCTAAAAACTAGGGTCTATGATGCGTGGAAAGCCCTCCCAGATTCAACCATGAGATCTCTATCTTCGCACATTCGAAGATTCGCGGAAAAAATGGGTAGAAAGATCCTCTGTCCACTGCCTGAGTCCTAGTTCATTTAGAACTAGACGATCAGTGTCCTCTGTTGGATCAAAATATGACGGTCCATATCACCTATGCTCAAACAAAAGAGGGTCTAGTTTCTACTTTAAGAAAAACCCTTTTTATTTTAAGATAAATTGGAAAAACCATTACTCTCTAACCATGGCTCCATTTAATCCCAAATTTTGAGGGAAACTTAGTAACGATTTAATCTACCTCTCTGCCAAATTTGGGCTCATTGTCTAAAATAAATGGTGCCTTTTATTTAGGTGCAAGATATCACTTAATTATATATATTTCTCACCTATTTTTCTTTATTTTGCCATTAAATTATTATTCTGAGTTCCTTGAACCTCAAGGAACCTTAATGGCTTGAAATCCTATCTTGGGAATATCCCTTAGCCTTTTACTTATCTTTTATCCATTATTTCTCATTATCTTATTTATTTCTTATCGAAATAACTCTTTTCGAGGATTCCTCTTTATCTCTCTTTTTATTTTCCTTATTGGAATTCCTTTTAACATTAGAAACCTTATGGATACAAAAATCCACGAAAGATAACTCAATTATACCTCTTTCCACTTATTTTCCACATTTTATCATTGTTTTCAATTTCTTTCTTAATAATGAAATATTTAATTGATCTTTTCTTTTCTAGTTGCATTATCTTTGCAACTTTGGACTCCTTGGGACCCAAGGAACCCAAGAGGCACGAAATCCCCCTTTGTATTAGATACTTTTTCCTTCTAGAGGTTTCTACACCTTTCCTTTCTCCATTTCTTATTAATAATGGAGTTTTCTTTGTCTTTTCCTTATTATTGGGCCCAATAGCCAATAAAGCCCACAAAACAACCAACAAGGCTATTGTAAATGAAATCCATTTATTCAAAACAAATTATACCATTATTTGTTCAAATATCTTTAATAGGAGAAATTATTTTTTTCACCAAAAGAACCCAAAAATTAGGGTTGTAACATCCTTCCCCTCTTATAGGAATTTTGCCCCCAAAATTCCACCAAGCACACAAACAAATAGGATAAGTCTTTCCTTTGTCCATCATGGCTCCCATGTGGCCTCACCCTTTCCATGGTGCTTCCCAAGAACCTTAATCATCTCATATTCTTCCATATGAGCTCTTTCTTACCTTGGTATATCGTACCCTCATAGGTGACTCAGGACATTTCAGCCTCTCATAAAGTTGAATAGGTTCAGGGCTCAGCACATGGCTTAGGTACCTCACATAGTACTCTAGATTGGACTCATGGAATACATTATACATCATGTTATCCTGAGGGGTAAGGCTAAACACAACCATCTCCTCCAATCCATCTCGAATGGACCATGTAGTCGGGACTCATCTCTCTCTTAGCTATAACTTAGGGGTCGGATTTTCACATCACATACTCTCCCATAGTGAACTGCATGTCAGTCTACTTTGCATCATCTCATGACTCATGTCACCCTTGGCCTCTCTCCCAACCATTGCACGATCAAAGCGACTTCATCTGCACACACTATGGTTCTTTTCTGACCTTCGTGAGGCCCCTTCACCAACATCATCTCAATGAAGTGGTGACCGACACAACCTCCCTTGCATAGCTTTCTTGTATCCCGATATTAGCTATGGTGGTTATCATCACATCTTACAGAGGACAAGAATTGTCTCTATGTATCACCCTGAATGAGCACACATAATCTCATCAAACCCTCTAGTCCGGATCATACTAAACATTAGTTAGAGGTGATAAATTATACTTATATCGAGTTCCTTACGTACCTACTTCTACTGCATGGAAGTGTACCTTTAGGTTATACTCTAGAACTTTTGAACTCACATCATGGTGTAGTTGAACCATCTTTCTCATATGTAGTTCAACTGGATCTGTCCCTTGACAGGATTCTTTCTTTCTCATGTCATCTAGGTAAGGAAATCTACCATAACCCATATTGCATCTTGACCTTTCTTGGTCTAGGGGAGAGTTACCACAACATCCATAGTGATGAACTCCCAATTCCTCTCGGGGACTCTTTATCCTCTATATCAACTCAGTGGGTTACTGGTGTTCATCCTTCACCTCCTGACATGCATGGCGAAAAGCCACCTAAGAAAGCATCCAATGTACTACAGTAACTTACTATCTTAGTAGTACCATGGTGTACGCCGATATTAACATCATGATCTCCTATATGTCATTATTCCTCAAGATCGATTCCTCGGAAACCCTAAACCACTCTAGTCGGGTTTTCATCACCTTCTTTTCTAGAGAAGTGAATCTGAGGATCTACAACCATCCTTTTATTGCATCAAGGCCTAGGCTGGCTAACCAATCAACTACTAACTTGTTCAACAAATCTCATTACATCTGAGTGTTAGCCATACATATCTTCTTTTTCAACCTAACAACCCCTTCTAGCCTCTAGTTAAACTAGGCAGATGCATCTCAACTAGAGCATCCATTACCGCTTTGCATCCTTAGGTGTTAGGTAATGTGGAAGACATACACCTCCATGTAATCCACTTACAAACTCAATTCTAAGTCTATCTTCATCAAGAAAACTCTGAGCTCATCCTCTTGGTCTTTGAACTCAACCTTGTATAACTTGTAAATTCCACATAGCTCATGTTAAAAACATCTTCATAAGATGACTACCTTATTTCTCTTGATGTTTGTAGACCATCCATGTATCATTCACTCTACAAGGGTATGTTATCATCTCTGTCCTCATACCTCATAGCAACGTTCCAACTCACATCATCTTTATCCTTGATGTATGGCATGTGTACTGTCCTATCTCTCACTCCCATAACAAGAGGAAATAAGTATTTGGCTGCAGTCCAAATACAACATTCTTCCCATTCTAAGAGTAGAGATGGTACATCCCACCTTGCAGTACACCTTCAAATTCTAAGTTGAAATGTACACATGTCTCTACATCACGATCATTTCGATATCAAAGTTACTTCCATGGAAAACTGGTCTCGAACCCTACTTGGATCACCACACAATCCTTGATCATCTCCTCTAGGTCTGTAGGGTGTCAGCACTTTTGAGGTCACCCATCTTCCCTTATGCATCTAGAGAGTGCCCTACTCATCTGCCCTTTGGGTCCCATGAGTTCATGAAGGTGATCAATCTTCTAACCCATGGCCCTCAGACAATGATAATTGTTACCTCCCGACCCTACGGTAATGTGCATCTAGGGAATTAGGCAACTCCTACTTCCATCGGTCTTATCCTTACCTAACCCTAAGATAGACTTAGGATTCTACTATAGTACATGTCCAACTCAGAACCTTACCCAAGTCTCCATCATCTCTCTCTACATTCATGGGCTGACTTCCATCCTTTTATATGGGTCATGGTGACCTGCCTACCTTGGTCAGGCCCCATACCGGTTACCTCCATAGTAACTCAACCACATGTACTTAGAGATGGTTATCTATGGGTCTACAGGTTCATTCTCATACTATGTACTTTTCACTTAGCTTCCCAAGATCCTATGAGACCTCTTTAGGTTACCCTGAAACCAACAACACTGGTATACAACCTACCAAAGGGTCCCTCTCCCAGGATGGGAGGAAACTACATCTTGGTAACAAAGGTCACAAACGCCCTTATGTCCAGGGTTTACATCCACATGAGCATGCTTAGACCTAGCAAGATACTAAGGCACAAGAAGACCACCTACTAAACCATGCTAGGTCACACTTGTTCTCATCCTCAACATTGGACCAAGAACAAACCTTCCATGACAACAACTTAGCTGTGAGGGGTTCATCAAACATACCTTGAACTTAAGGGGTTCCCCTTTCCTTTAAATATGAGGAGTATCATGCTCGAATCTATAGAAACCCAAACCTTTTCATGATCATTAGGTACACCACTTCCCCTCTTAGGCCTAGGAACCCTAGGTTCACTTCTCTGACATCCAACTGCCTGCTCATCCTTCTACTTGAACAACACTTCAGAGTGGAGTCCTCCTCAAGGACAACCAATAGGGTATAAGGCCTCACAACTGGTTACTCAAGCCTCCTCAGGGTCTAAGGCACTCTTCTGCTTAACTTTGAAGGTAAACACATATATCATAGGCACATATGTACTAGCAACCTCATCCTCTCTTCAGGATTTGGTTCCTCTAAATGCAACCAAGATACCATAAGCCTCCAGGGATCATGCATGAGGCAAGCACAACCATTCACTTAGGTCGCATCATCCTCAACTCCTCATTGTTCCTCATATCTCGAAGTCTAAGCTTCCAACCTTCTTGTTTGGGTCCTGCTCTCTATCTAGATCTACTCCCACCACCAACCTCACTATTAGGGGGCCTCTCTCCATGAAGATGGATCAAGCTCACAAGCATACCCCTACCTGGGTGAAGCCTATGTTCAACTTATTTTTTCTCAAGTTTATTCATAGTTTTTTTATGCTTATCTCGTAAGCTATCCATCATACTCTCCTAGACATGGTTTTAGCCTACTGCTCGTACCACTGATGTACTTTGGGTGCATACTATGCCCTCCTTGCATAAGTTCATAGGGTTTCTGTAGGTCCTTTTCTAACCTCATCAATGAAGGAACTATCCTTCTCTCTAACATGCATGACCCTTTCTAAAGTGCTAGGTCATCCAACCTTCTCATGGCTCATACGGGCATCCAAAAGCATGTTCACCCATCTGGTCTATCATGACATCATGTCATCATGCCATCTCTCTCTCTAACCACCACTTAGGGTTAGGGTTAGCATCATCTTCAAAGGACGTGCTAGGTCTCTACTTATGATGGAGGTCTCTACCTCTAAGACTAACTTTCTCTACTCATCCTCCTGACAAGAAGGTCTAGCCTCATGTCTCTCCTGAGGGAAATGACAACTCATGTCATACGACCTTAAGCATGTATCTATTCTTTAGTTTACGTTTAATCTATTAAGCCTATGTCCATGACATCTTATTTACATGCTTTTCATTAATTTGGTGGAGGATTCTTGAAACCTTATCAACCTTAACCCATACCTCAAGAGGTTGAGGAAAAGAGAGAAAACCCTAATCCTTAAGGTCCTTAACAACATTTGAGTTGAGAAGGGATGAACAAGATGAGAGAGTCCTACAGGTATCTTATTTCAAATCAGATCCTAAGACATCGGCCAGGCAGTCACACTAATCCGGGAGTCCTCGTATTCTGACTAGCAGTGCGGAGGAAAATCTTGCCAGCTCCCAGACGTGATCCTTTTCTTGACACCTCTGTCTTTTGGAAAATCCTCTTATAACTCCCTTGGGTTCTACGAAGTTTGTAAAATTTAATAATTATTAAAGATTAAATGAGAAATCTATGCTCTGATACCAAATGTAACGACCACGCCTCTCGGTAACCCCAAATTAAAGGAGACCAAAAGGTCAGAGCCATTATCTCAATTAACAGGATCAAATGTTCAACAAATAATCAATAACAATTATCAAATTTTACCAACTAAACTGAAAGGCTGTAATAAAATTAAACTTTGCATACCTTTTTCAAAAACTTGGATATCTACTTCTATCCACATATGGAGTCTATTCTAACTAATCCTCCTTTGTACTTTAACTCCATTTAATTCCACATATGCCACTTTACTATTTGTCTGTTTCAATCTTGTACCTAAAAGGCCAACAAACAAAATGTTAGTCAGCATATCGAAATATGCCGATATGTCGGGACAACCAAAATTTTACAAATATGGCTAACAATCTAAATATCACAATCAAGTTAATTAACAAGCCAAGTTACTCTTTCAATGTGACATTCTCCACCACTTTTTCCCTAACCCTGGCATACCCACCTTAGGGTTTCTCTTTTGCCATTGACTTAAGGCCACCTTCTCAATCCCGAACTTGGTACCGAGGGTCACCCTTCATGGTGCCCTTCAGTCATGCAATATCATAGGCCACCTTCTCCATCCTGAGCTTGTTGCATGGGATCACCACTCATGGTGCCCATAGGTCTTCCCTCCTAGGCTTGACCTTTTGCATCATCCATCAGGGTGGCATGTAGGTGTGAGAATACACACTTCTATTATAATTGTGATAATCATAGTGACTTTATGATTTGCAAGTATGAACATCAAAACTGTTAAGTTGCATTCTGTGCGGTGAATCATCTAGGAAACTCTTCAGAAAACTAATGCAATTAACCATAATTAACCACATACCTGTCAGGCTGATTTGAGATAGAATAATCCAATCAAGAAATCCAATTAGGCAAGAAATTACATAATGAGATCCTGAAATATGCATACAATTTCCTATTATTGGTCATGCCATCAAGATCTATTGAACCTAGCTCACTTCCTAGGGTTTCTAGTCCACTTTTAGGGTTTCTCTTCATTTATACTATTTTAAACCCTAATTTTATACAATTATTCACAAACCTTAATTAACTCATATATTCTTCACAAAAGTTATTAAGGTTATCCTTTAACAACATTTGACCTTAATTTCGAATTAAAGGCACAATTACCCATCAATTAAGTCCATTAAGCCTCTTTTACATCAGAGCTACCATTTTTATCCTTTTAATACATGACAAGATCATTATGCTCATTTATCATCAATTCATAGTTCATTATGGTCTAATTCATATATGAACTCTATTTGTCATTAATTCTACATTTATCCATTAGAAAACCCTAATTTCCATATTAAGGATATTTATCTACAATTAGGAACTTTTATACTCAAAATAGCTTAAAACATCATATCGCAGCTTTATTCATGAATTTGAACAATTAAAGCTATTAAGAGTCATAATTACCATCATTAGGGTTTCAAGGCCCATTAAAGCTCATTCATGTACATGGAACTCTAAATTAATCAAATTACATGCAAAATTCATCATTTTTGTTTTTAATGTACCTTTTTATAATTAACATGCTAATATCAACTCATATCATTCATATAACCCTTCCCTAATCATTATTCAAGAAAGATTAGGATTTTTCATTAGTTAAACAATGAAAGAGAGCATTTTTACATACTTTTTGAATTGCAAGTAGAAAGAGGCTTCAACTATATTTTTATTGCATTCCTTGTGTTTTCCTGATCAATTTTCATGTATTAAGTTCCTTCATCTGACCTTCCTACTGATTACTACGCTTTTTGCAAGAAAAAGGAATTTTCTGGATTTTCTAGTTAGAGAGGCGAATTACCTGAGTTTTTCAGAAATTGACATCCATCGGACTGCGGGTCTCCATTGACTTCACATGATCACATGACTCATAAAACTCGCACCCACTAATGACTTACTGAAGTCGCAAACAAACCAGGGTCGTTGATCCTTGCCTTTGGTCTATGGTGGATTCTGATCAAAGGGCAACTGCTCTTCGTCCACTCCCAATTTAGCAGAGCCACCTGCGGCGGCACCACAGCCTAAAGCTCATTGGAGCATAGCCAATCCAAGGTTTTGGGATACAAGGGAAGAGGGAAAAAGGCCGGTTGCGATCGTGAGATCCTTCCAAAGCTGATCGGGATCCTATTTATAGGATCGAGGGTTGATTCTAGGGTTTCCTAACCCCCTCCATCACCTGCCTTTTGAAGCAAATAGGTGTTTCTTCTAGATGCATCCATAGTTTGAAAAACTAGGGTCTATGATGCGTGAAAACCCCTCCTGGATTCAACCATGAGATCTCTATCTTCACACATGCGAAGATTCGTGAGAAAAACAGGTGGAAAGATCCTTTATCTGCTGCCTTAGTCCTAGTTCATTTAAAAATAGATGATGATTGTCCTCCGTTGGATCAAAATCCGACGGTCCATATCGCCTGCGCTCAAACAAAAGAGGGTCTAGTTTCTATTTTAAGAAAAACCCTTTTTATTTTAAGATAACTTGGAAAAATCATTACTCTCTAACCATGGCTCCATTTAATTCCAAAATTCGAGGGAAACTTAGTAAAGATTTAATCTACCTCTCTGCAAAATTTGGGCTCATTGTCTTAAAAAAAACATGCCTTTTCTTTAGGTGAAGATATCACTTAATTATATATATTTCTCACCTATTTTCTCTTTCCTTTTCCATTAAATTATTATTATGAGTTCCTTGAACCTCAAGGAACCTTAATGCCTTGAAATCCCATCTTGGGAATATCCTTGAGCCTTTTACTTACCTTCTATCCATTATTTCTCATTATCTTATTGATTTCTTATTGAAATATCTCTTTTCGAGGATTCCTCTTCATCTCTCTTTTTATTTTCCTTATTGGAATTCCTTTTAACATTAGAAACCTTATGGATATGAAAATACACCAAAGATAACTCAATTATACCTCTTTCCACTTATTTTCCACATTTTATCATTGTTTTTAATTTCTTTCTTAATAAAGAAATATTTAATTGATCTTTTCTTTTCTAGTTGCATTATCTTTGCAAATTTGGACTTCTTGGGATCCAAGGAACCCAAGAGGCATGAAATCCACCTTTGGATTAGATACTTTTTCTTTCTAGAGGTTTCTACACATTTCTTTTCTCCATTTCTTATTCATAATGGAGTTTTCTTTGTCTTTTCCTTATTATTGGGCCCAATAGCCAATAAAGCCCACAAAACAACCAACAAGGCTATTGTAAACAAAATCCATTTATTCAAAACAAATTATACCATTATTTGTTCAAATATCTTTAATAGGAGAAATTACTTTTCTCACCAAAAGAACCCAAAAATTGGGGTTGTAACAAGAAGGCAATCGTTTGGCTGACTCCTTAGCCAAATTCCATTTTAAAAACAAACATGGCACCATTCACTACACTCGAACCCTGATTGGGTGCTTGAGAAATGTGAGGGTGAGGTTTGTAATGGTAGTAGTACTACCATATTTACTACAGAATTCATAGAGTCAGTTTGTAATTTTACCCCCATTTTGCTTGCAGGAGATGAGCATGATGCATAAAAGTTTCGTCTGGCTTCCCCCCCCCCAAAAAAAATGAAAATTCCTTACACAAAAATGACTAACAAGATACATACTCAAATTATAGAGTTTTTTACTATACTATCACAACATTAGTTGAAGTAAAGCCTAATATATTCTAGGGAATAGAACTTCAACATGAGTGAACTAAGAATGTAAATAAGATTGTAATTTCTATTGAATAGAATGACAAAACTTTAGTGTATATATTTTATCTAATGATAAATATATAGTTCATTTAATTTATTTTGGACTTAAATAGATTTGAAAAAAAGAGTAATTAGTTGTTTGTGTCATTTATAACAAATGGAATATCTATTCTACACCTCAATTTTGATGTTGTCATTTTTTATTTTCACAAAAATATTTTAAAATATGCTATAGAATTGAAAACTTCTTACATAACTTTTACTTCTTTATTGATTTTTTAAAATATTTCGTTTAATTATGTAGTTTCATTTAATACATATATAATATTTAATTAACCATATATTAGATTCCTTATATTGTTATAATAAGGGGAAAGAGTCATTGGAACAATTTTCTACGAACAATATCTGAAAATTAGAAATTTTATCTATGTGGTTTATAATGTGGATAATTAAAATGATTTTGGTACTTTTTTGTTTCACTAAGTTTGAATTAAAATCTTAATATGTTTTGTCCCAATATCACGTACCACAAACCTAAAAATGGGTTCATGTATATCTTAATATATAGAGAGTCTTTCATTACTTAATTATTTTCACTTGTGATTTGTGTAATTTTACACAACTTCCATATCATATATTGATTTTAATATCTTCATAGATAGATACATAGGTATGCAATGAAAAAAGAGAGTACCACAAAATTTCTACCCTAGAACACAAATAACCTTTGAAAATATATTTTCTGATAAATTTTAGCTTTGCATAACCCGATGTAATCATAAATATTTTTAATTCCTAATGATCTTTAAAGAATATAAAATAACATTTCATCATACATGAGTTATAAATTGTGTGATATATACAAAAGGGATCTAATTATATGTAAGTTGTGAAGTTGGCTTCTTCATATGCTTTTGTGGCATCTAGGGTCCAATCTTGGGTGTTTCAAGATCACATCATGCGAGGTATTGGGATTCACGGTATGGATCATGATTTTGATTATTATGTAGATTTTCTTTGTGTTAGGATACCCTCTTTTGATCTTAGTTGTTTTTCTAAAAAAGATACTGTCCCCCCAAAAGCCCAAAATACTTTGGTGAGTGCTCTTTTTAGTAAAATAATTGAGGACATGAAAGTTAAATTTGACAAGACTATTAGACAGAAAGCAATTTTCAAATGTCTACAAGCTGATCACGCTCAAGATTTTCTCCTTCTTATTTCAATAGATGGACTTGGTCTGCATATGTCATCGGTGGAATGTCGTAGTATCTTAAAATATTGTCTGTTGATCCATCTATTTCCAGCAGATGAGATTTGTCCAATCTATCGTAAGGCATGTTTGGACACTTTTGGAGAACATGCAGTTCATTGCAGAGAGCTTCCAGGTTTTAAATGCAGACATGATCTTGTTAGAGATGTTCTTTTTGATGTACTCATACGTTTAGGTATTGTTGCTAAGAAAGAGGCGCCTGTGAATTTTTTAACTGATCCATAAGAGGGGAGATCGACACTTAGGCCTGTTGATGTCTTGATTTTTGGGTGGATAGGAGAGAAACATACATGTGTGGACCTTATAGGAGTTTCTCCACTGGTGGAATTGAGGAGTGGAGCTTTTACATACTATCACAACATTAAATTACTAAGTTTCAGTTGAAAAAGTAAAACATTATTTCATTAATGTTTTATTATATACAAATTTGTTTACTAGTATTTGTCACAAATAAATCATGTTACCATTGTTAATCACAAATAAATCACTCTTCAATGTTTCATGTAAGGAACACGTGAAAATATTAGTTACATAATAAAGAGGAGAACATTATTTACATGCACGTACACGAAGGATCCTTGAGAAATCGTAATTATTCGTGTTCCCTTATGGGATTCTTCTCTATTTCCACAAGCCAAAGCCTTCCCTCCAAGTTTACATTCACCCCTTGCATTATTATCCACCGAAGTTGTTTGGGGTAGACACAAAGGAGGCAAATGACGTAGTAATAAGAAATGAGAAATGACACTTTCATAAGAAAAAGGAGAGAGATCTACCTGTCCTCCATGATCTTCCTCTCTTTTGGTACTATTCTCACTTCTTCTTGTGCAAACGATGCATTTATATCATTGCCATGTGCCAATCATGTTTTCCTATGGCTAGTGATGTTCCTTTTAGGCTATGTAGCGCATTTTTGGCTTGTTTATGTATCTTAATGACATGCTAGTAATAAATATTGTGATTTATTACGTTGGTGTCAATCTTCTCTTGTGGTTGTGGGTTGCTTGATTGCTGCTTCTCGGCATGAGCTACCAGTTTTGATAAATCTCGATAGAAAAGTGGCCAAAATGAGGTGAAAAGCAAGTGTGGACCCAAAAAGCCAAGAGGATGGTTGTGCCATGGGTAGACGCATTTGATATCTACAACTCATCGCGTTTAGTCTCAACACAGGGAACTCAGCCAAGTTTCCCAACGCGTCAAATTCGGATGGCATTTCCCCCAGCTCAGCTCGGATAAAGTGATTGAATTCCAAACACACCGCTACCAGATTCATATGATCCTAAATCACCTTGAACATGAGAGGCAATCCTGAGAAATTTGAGGTACTCCTCCATGTTCTTCAAGGGAGGTTTTGGGTGACAGTATGCGTTTCTATCACACATTGTGAGAGCAAGTGAGATTACTCTACATGTGAAGCTACCACAATTCATGATGAGATTCGGATCTTAATCGGTCGCTTGGTGGTTTGAAGGTTGTCTACGCCTAAGGATATGATACATGGACAACTCGATACGAGGTTTAGATAGCGTGGGAACTCTTTCTTTTGTTTACAGTAGAATATACGGAACCTTTAATTGGCTTTTGTGAGTTACTCCACTGACCCATGCACGTACGGGCAATTTATTAATATCGGGCTATAAATGGCTAAAACACTGTACACGTTACACCAACGGTCTCGGACCGCATTGCAAATAGATACCAATGCATAGTTTTAGAGTCTATAATACATGCACGGCAATACTTCCATTTTTAGTAACCATTTTCTCAGTTGGGCTCGTCTGGTTGAGCGTAAAGCCAACACACAGAGCGGGTTTGAAAACAGGAAAAGCAACCCATCCAGTTACAACTAAGGGTCCGTCTGGTTGGGCTGCAAATCAACCCATCCAGTTACAACTGCATATGATTTTAATTTCCATTAGTTTGGTTCCGTGTGGTTTCAACCCACATCGTGAAAATGAAGTGCATCTTGCAGTTCGATTACACATAAAATCTGGAAAACTGACCGCACCGAAAAGGAGCGCGGTTCCGTTTCCAAGCTCATGCTTACAGCTTTTCCCTCCTTCCGTCGTGGTCTATCATGTAATCTGAATCAACTACTATCCTAACGTTCCTATTAAACTAGATGAAACCAAACGAATGGGTTGCTGTTGCAACTCAGCAAGTTGCTTTCCCGCTTTGTGTGTTGGCTTTACGCTCAACCAGACGAGCCCTAATGGAAATTAAAATCATATACAGTTATAACTGGATGGGTTGATTTGCAGCCCAACGAGACGGACCCTTAATTGCGGTCCAATCTAACTTTTTTTTTTTGTTATTGCTACGCAAACAAAACCGATCCAAAACTAGACAAAACTCCAGTATTGATAGAACTCTTATGTTTGCAAGTGTTATTATACTATTTGAAACGATGTAGCTTTCAACCTCTATGGCTTCGTGCATGCATGATGCAGCCTAGGTGCTGGTAGCATGATGCTACTGACATGAAACGAACCCCCAAACATGTTGTCTGGTGTGTCACGAGTTTCTTGCTCTATTCCAAGTAATCCTCAATGCTAGTACTCGTTTTTTCTATTAATAAAAAAACACAAGTTTGTTCCTTTTTTTACTCATAAGAAGACAAGCTTGTTTATTCTATTTAATACGAACAGTTGAATGCAATACTAATCACTTGTAACCGTAGAAACGCGCATATGTTATCTGAGCGGAACAAATGTAGAGCCTATATCATCTCTGACAAGTGACAACAAAAGTGCTTCAAAATGAGGGTGACGAGGAGGACGTTGATCTTTCTTCTTTTGGGAATAATAGAACGCATTGTCCCACAACAAGGAGGTAAATCGAACTGTTGGCACTTGATGAAATCCGTACAGCGCGTCCAATGCGTCATGCCAGTAGCCAGAAGTCCTTGTGCCATCGTGTGCTGATGAGGTAACCTCCGAGTCCGCCGCTGCGGCGGCGCACAGCCAGGGCGACGCATTCGGCCCGGTTGATGCACTGGTCCACGAAACTGGTTCCGTCATGGTCGCTGTTGAACCCCCCAAACAAGCAGCTGCAAAGTACAAAAAGGAGGAAGTTTTAATTTGTTTGATCACCAAGAGGATGAGCAATCCCTCGAGGGCGAAGGGCCTAAATATACAGTGACGCGCGGTATAAAACATACCATCGTAGCCCTGACGACCGTGGGCGCCTCTGTGGGAGTACGAGAACGGAGGCGTGCAGTTTCTTGACCTGCGCCAGCACGGTGTCGAGCCTGGGCCCTTGGACCAGCAGCGCCTCGACTTCAACCTCTGGCCTCCACGCCTTGCACAGCGCTCCGAGTGCGGAGACGAGCTTAGGCGTGCAGGATGACGACGGCCGGTCAGGGTGGGCGCCTCGGCGGCGAGGGCAGTTGATGGGTGGCGGGGATACTACTTGTAATAGTGTGAGGATGTCGCCTTTCCCTGTGACGTGGGTGAGCGCCCATACGACGGCGTCCCTTGCGCCGGAGGAGCCGTCGACCACCACCACCACGCGCTTGTGCAGCTTCACGGAGCCGCCGTAGTAGTAGTAAGCCATCTACCACCTGGTTGTTGATGCGCGGGAATGGCGCGCACTTGGTTGATGGATCCACCACCTGTGTATTCGGATCTACTGACATATATAGGGTTAGCTAGCTAAGTGAGCTGGTGAGGTTTTGCATTATGTTATGGGTCTTGATTTGGATGACAGCTGATCATGCAGCCCAAGACAAGACAAAGGTCGAGCTGGTGGTTGACGTGTGGAGGAAGAGAAGTTGGACCGCGGGCTTAATGGGCATGTGGACAAAACATGGATCGTCCCGTCGTTGGACCATCTGTGTTGGGATTGAGTTGACGGGCCCGGTATATGCCCGATGGGATACCTCAATCACAAGGCAGGAGACAACTCCTCAACGTTGATCTTGACCAACATTTACTCCACCCAAATCCAAACAGTAGACCAAAAAACCCAATTCTGGCTCAATCTTATCTCTGACGATGCTCGGACTCGGTCCTTGACCCCATCCACCCCAGAATGTGCATACAAAGAAGAAGAATCAATAAACCCCACGTTTTCTTTCCGCCATTTCGACCTGCAAGAGACTCTTACCTTCTTGATTAATTATTAGGTGGCAGTAGAAGCTGACAATCTAGTAGGAATCTCTGGGTGGAATTTGGATCTTCATTCTACTTTAAAATTCCTGAATGTGCATAGAAAGGACGAAGAAGAATCCATAATCCACAGCTTTTCCTCCGCAATTTCATTCTGTAACCGTGTTAATTAAATTGGAATGTCTGGGTGGATTTGGGTTTTCCATTATACTCTAGTCCCTGGCGCCGGCCTCCAGGACCGACCCACCCTGTCTCTCGGTGGAGCTGAGCTTGCCTTGCATGTATCCGCTACCATTCAAAATCTGATTTCGTACTTACTTCACCAAAAGTCACAGTTCAGGAACACTGGAATCCGGCGTTTTCTTCAGGAAACCAACCACGGGCCATGTTTATATTAAAAAGGCCGTAAGATGACCCTTATCCCGGAGCTATGCGCTGGTTTTTGGAAAGGACTGGTAGTAATGGCGTGAGGAGGTGTGCATATTAAAATTGGCCCGTTACTGGGGTCTAAGCACATGAACCATGAATGACTATGCTTTGCGGAAACACTGGCATCCACATGATCACAAGGAAGGGAAGAGGACTGTGGACTTTATTAAATGTAACAACTGTGAAAATTGCATGCCAGTTCTCCAACAGAGAAGAAATGGGTTCTGAGCGTCAATGTGTTGCAGGAAAGAGTGAAGGTGATAAGTCAGACTATACGCTTTAAATGGGCTGAAGTCCTGGAACTTTCACATCAGGTAATGGTCTAGAACGGCTGAGTACGATACTATCCCGCAGGAAATCAAACTGGTGCCCTGGCGCTGCAAGTGTTAGTGACCAAAACAAGCTCCACCTGCCACTGTTCCAAAACTTTTGCACACAGGGCTGGTTCTCTTGAGAAGAACACATTCGTGATGACGGGAGCTGCAGAGGCATTGAATAAGCCTGCATGCATCCAATCCATGCAAGGTACACCTTTCCTCGTGGAGCGAAGCAAACTTTATGCGGAGGTTACTTCTACTGTTGTTAGCAATCCATATATGCCAAGATTGCACTGATTTCTCGAAACAAGACGGAGTCCCTCATTAATTCATAAAATCCTGGGAGAAACTAAGTAGGAAATTTACACATCTTCCTGATATTAATCTTCTGAATGCTATGGTACTCCTGAACAAGGGCTGCTATAAACTCGATGTGACTCGATCTTTTCTCAATAAGGTGGAATAATGAGCTAGTGGGTTTAGTAATACAATTCTAATATTATAAATGTGTGATTTTAGGTATTTTTAATTGGTTGATCTTTCGGAAAATTCATTTGTAATAACATATTAGTAAAAGAAAATAAAGTAAAATAGATCATGGACTCAAAAAAATATAACTTAAAAGATGGTGTGGTTAGATAACCCAATTTATAAATAATGAAAATACGACTTTTAAAGTTCATAGAGATAATGTGAACTCAACCTTAATCTCATCTATGCTTTTAATAGGTGCATGTTGACCCTGATATGAAAGTAGAATTGACTTTGAACATATCTAAACATGACATGAGGTATGTTGCATCTCTTGGATTCTATATTAAAGAATTGACTCAATTTTTCTCTCTTGATGTATGTTACATCTCTTATTAATCATATTATGCCATCACACACACACACACACACACACACACACACACACACACACACACACACACACACACATATATATATATATATATATATATATATATATATATATATATATATATATATATATATATGTATATATATCTTAGTCCTTTTGGATGTACCCAGTATACTGCTCTCCCTTTGAAGAGGTTGACTCATGTAAATATTTATGTACTAATTTAGATCTTTTGATCTTCTTGATTTACCGGATATGCTTGTTGGGCCTTAATATGTGTCTTGTTCACCCTATTCCTTTGTGGTAATCCTAGTTTGAGTTTTTGAACTAAATGATGCTTAACTTTCATGTGGTGACTTTTATGATCGTACGATGCATCTTATTTGTGAAGAACAATAGATATTTATTTATCTATCCTCTGACCCTACTTGATATTAGTTGGATGATCTCATTCTTTTATTTGAGTTTGACCAAACTCAATTATTGCATCTACAGTTGTGTATGTATGGTAGACTAAACTTATTTATAGTAGTGGTACATTTGTACCTCCATAATATTTGGACGTGCATATTATGTTCCAAGTACGTGTATTCCACTCATATATATAAAAAGGCAAGCATATTCTGTCCAAGGTGTGCGTTTCCATCCAATATTTGTAAGCCTCAAATTTTATGGGTCGCGTCCTACTTAAATAAAGTTATTCTAATTGTTTTAACATGCATCGTTGATAACTTTTTAGGACATCGATACTTTTTTGTTAGATTGTTAAAGGCAAGAAAACTTCATTATTGTATATCTTCTTCATAATGTTCTCTTTGACATTCACTTAGATATTATTTTTCTCCTTTTGATTTTGGAAGCCTTAAATAGTTTTTGTTTCAAGTGAGCAATGTTTGTTGTAGTTATTGTTCATGCTCTGATACCATCTGTCACGGAACCAGAATCCCAGTCCCATGAACCAAACGTATACCAAAGGCGACATGCGGAAGCGTAAAGCTCAGCACACATGAACAGATAACAAGATACAAGCACCAACATAATCTCAACAATCAACAAGATATATTAAGCAACACTATTATATTACATGATTTGAATTACATATTTCAAGAGTCACTTTGTACAAGTCTGCTCATGTATACTATATCTGGATCTTACAACAAGTACACCTAGCATAGCTCACCAAGCCCATCAACCTTCTAGCCATCTCTGAACCTAAAAACAACATACAAGAAATGGGTCAACACACGAGGTGTTGAGTATGGGGCTGAAAAATACACATATATATAAGCTTTGCATAATTTTGAAAAGATTTCAAGATTAAACGAACAAGAATAAATGTGTTAATTGTTTAACAAATGTGAAACCATATTTTATGTCATTTCACTCCATTATACAAACAATATCAAACATGTTTAAGGCCTTTGACCAACTTCCCGTCAGAAGGGTCCGTAAGGGTGCTCAAGCTTAGCTAACCCTTTTATATGAGATGGACCTCAAGGCCGTATCCAAGAGCTAACCCTTTATCAACTAATATTATAATGGAGTTCTATCTATATATGTTTTCAAGTTATAAAACGGACGAGGCAAACATCGAGTAAGACATAGTAATACTACATGACAATATTTGAGAAAATAGACAAATAAGCATACAATATATGTCTTTTCAAGCAAAAAGCGATAGTCATATAACTAGATAAGGCGCATACCTGATTCAGAGATTTCATAACCTAACATATCCTTCATCATCTAGCCACACGCCAAACCTGATTAACAACAAGATTACATGTATGCATTAGATTCTCATCATTAACCCTAATTAGATGCATTTTAGGGTTTTGGCCAAGATGGGTTCCAAGTTGCTTATTGGTTCATTATATGATATTGTATTGATCTAGAGGTCATCATGATGGTGTGGTTCAATTTCCATATCCTTTCAAGGTTTCATCTGGACATGATAAGATTTAGGACACTTATGCTCAAATTAGGTCACGAGACTCATAATAGGGAAAAGTTCAACATTATAGTCCAAAGTAGGCACATATGTCCAATTGAGGTCATTCATGAACAATAGGGAGATTAGGACCTTCATTTAGTTCAAATATATATCACAAGTACTGATTTAAGGATTCGGGTAGATCGAGCATGAACATCCAATCATTAATCATAATCATGTGTTAAGCATATTCAAAGTAGTCAAAGGTTATATCATTAGCAATATAAGGAAACTAGAATAAGACTCAGCGTCTATAAATATGCTCATGTTTTAGATCTTTTCGAGACGATCAAAACGATATATTGGTTCGTTAAATTTGGCCAAGGGAGCAAGGAGTTAAGCATTTTTGAAGTTTCAATTAGAAACTATATAGGAGCATCATCTGAGATCATAGGAAAATTATTACGCTTGATGATGAGGGGGATCTGGCCCCTTGGTTTGCGATCAGACGATCAGGGAGGTGCACCTACCTTGGCTCCACTCTGCTTCTCCCAGCCATGGGGCCCACGTCGGCTTTGACCCAGGTCAAAGGGGAGGCTAGATCGTGGGGGAAAAGGTGCTCGCTGCCAGCGGTTGGATGACGATCCAACCGTACCTGCGCTCGTCCACGATCCAGAGGTGGGAGAAGGGCCCAAGACCAAACTCCATCCCTGCGTCACGACGGCGCTGGCGGTGAGGTTGCTCCCGAGCCAGACCTGATGACAGGGAAAGCGTTGTTCTCCTTCGCCCGACCTTACGGAGATGATGGGATGGTAAACCGAGCCCTGGGATGGGCTGAGACAAGACGCCCCATGCGAAGAGTGCGGCGGCACTGCTAAGAGAGCAGGGAGAGAGAGGAGGAGGTCGGGGGTGCTTAAGACCACGAAAGGGTACAGAAAAGGGCGTATTTGCAAGGTGGAGTGCTGGCGGATCTTGGGGGTTATTTTATAGTGCTAGGAAAGGGTTTATTTAGGCCAAGCTTGGCCATGGCGGCATCCGCCACAGGGGAACAGAAGATTCGGGAAAACCCTATGATTCGGTGTGAAAAACATATGTATGCATCGTGGATTTAAAAAATTCACTCAATAGCGTTCGAATCGTGCAAAAAGGTCGAGAATCGGGTGAGAACCGGTGGCTCGGGCTTCCCTACCCGGCGGCCACTGTTGTAGGACGATCCGAGGTAGAGGATGACCCTGCAGCCGTCGGATCAAGATCCGAGGGTGCGCCGGCCAGTTCCTCACCCCGGGTCAGCGTCCACACGGCCCATTTAGGGTGGAAAAATCGGCCCAATAAGGGGAAAAAGAAGGAAATAAAGGGCTAAAAAGGGTAGATCTTAGGAAAATCATAACAAATCGTAGGAAGTTCCAAATGGTCTCAAATTTGGACCATAGCTTCATAACAGGGTCTAGAACAAGTGTGCAAAATTATGAATCAAAATCTACATGTATGATGAAGATTTTAATCAAAGGATTCAAGGGTATAACAACACTATGATTTCATGCTTATATGTGTATCATATTAACGCAAAATGTGAAATCTTGACTTTGGTGGACATTATAGAGTTATGAAGTCTTAGGAGACATAAAGAGATTGAGGACTTCAAGTAATAAGAGTAATTATGCACAAATAGGAGAAAATCTACTTTGTCACATCCCTCCCTCCTTAAAGAAATTTCGTCCCCGAAATTCAACCAAGATCATAGTTAAGAGTTAAGCCAATAACCATCAAGTCTAGGTATCCAACCATGGTTATCAAGGAAATTCGCATGGTGGGTGCACACTAGGTTATCCTCATCAAGGGTGTACTCATATCGATGATATACACATTTACTTATGGTTCCATCATACTATAACATCATCATGGCATTAGGGTTTTCCATCGCCTAGTATCATCTTCAAATAAGACAAGGTGTACTATCAAAATCTATGTTAATAATTCTCAAGCGAACATGTGTGTGATCATGACCAAAAGAGACTATCATAGAGTGTGCATCTCATCTTTACTCTAGATTCCAAGCATTTTTTTTCAAAAGTTTCTACCAACTCTAAACAATTATGTTCATTATTATTCCTTCCAAATCTAGAATTATACAAAAAAAATTTCAGCATGTTTATACTAGTTATGACTCCAAGAGTATCGTCATATCAATTTTTTTTTCATTTGGTTATGAGGTTAGACATGTTACCCTCATTATTCAAGCTAAGATCTCTAGGCATCATCGTATCAAGTTCATTATTTCGAAACTACATCTTCATGTATGGTTTGATTTCATACTAGGTCTAGCTTATGAGAGTGGCTTATTGTGCATATTCAAGTTTTTAAACATAAGTGAGATATTTCATGTATCAAGCATCATTCCAGGAACAACATTATCATCAATGTCAAGATTTTTGAATTCCCTCACTTATATCTGGAAACAACTCCACAAGCTCAAGTCACGCAAGCTAAGACATATGTTTCCAACAAGACATGTTAACTACAACCTTATACGTGTAACAAAATTTCTACCCATCTTTCGAAAAACAAGGATAAACTCTAGATTCCTTTATATACAACTACTAACCCGAGTATGAGGCTCATCATGAATATCACACATCGTATACAACATCTAAGGGTCTTGGGACATATCCCTCACCTATATATATATATATATATATATATCAAGCATCAAATTATCAATTGCCTCTTTCTCTAGGGTTAGATATTTTCATAGGACATCTAGGCTTCAACATTTTCAAGGAAACGATCCACTAGGTCACTCAACTCATATACTTAGAAGTATTCTAGATAGGGACTCATCATCAAGTATTTCATCATTCATATTATTCAACATTTCAAATATTTTGGAGTTTAGGTACTCTAACCTTTTCCCGATACAAGTCAACTCATATCAGCATGTTACCCTATGCATATGTCCCATGCTAGAGGTCTTCCTTTGTAAAGAGATTGAGGCCAGTGTTGGTCTCGAACCATTTATCATACCTCCACACCTACAAGACTAGGTACAAGCAAGCATGTCAACTCACTAGCTATGTTTGGCACAATGTATGTGAGATCCACTTCTGGTATCACATGCCAAGATGAATAAGTAGTCAAATTTATCTTATAGAATTTTTATTTTAAGTAGAGGTCTCTATCCCATCCTCCTTCTTCTTTAGTTCCTCTAGGTAGAGAGAGAAATTCTCTTCCAATTTCCAGGTTGGTGAGAGTGGTGACAATTGCCTCCCTTCTTTACTCCTCCCTTTGCTTTGAGTGTTGAAGAATTTGGCTTGTCCAGCTTTAGAACTGTTCTTAGCTTTTCCTTTTCCTTTATAATTTCTCTTTGTCTTGTTGATCATCATCACAAACTTGGGATTGTCTTTATTCATTTGTGCCTCATATGTTCTTAAAATTCCTAGTAACACTATCAATGACTTGTCAAAGTCATTCAGGTTGTAGTGCATGAAAAACTGACTATCTGACTCTAGAAGAGACTGCAAAATCATATCACTGGCCAACTAATCCCAATCTTGATAGATTCTCTACATAACCAATGAGTTTGGACACATGAGGACCTACTGGAACTTCTTCTGCCATGTTACATTTGAAACAAGCCTTGGAGACATCATATCTCTCCTGTCTTTCCTATTCTTGGAACATGTTGTTAAGATGTGTGACCATATCAATAACATTCATGTTCTCATGTTGTCTTTGAACCTCATAGATCATGGAGCACATCATCAAACACTTGAGATCAATGACATCTTCAATATGCTTCTTGTAAGCATCCATGTCTACGTTAGGTGCACTGGGAGGAGGTTCATCTAGATATGGTGTCTCCAACACATAGATCTTGTTCTCCTATGTGAGAATGATTCTCAATGTCCTGAACCAGATGTGGAAATTATTCCCATTCAAATTGTCCTTCTCAAGGACTGATCACAAAGAAAAGTTGTTGTTGTGTGTTGCCATTTGATTCTACAAAATAAATTTTTAATTTTGCTAAACTCATTTTTGATTTGTTTTGATTTGATTTGTATAAAACTTGACAATGTTAATTAGGTATTTAATTAGCTATCTCTCTCATTATTTTGATCAAATTGATAACCATCAACTATTAATTCAGAATACTTGTAGCGCACAAACATCTCATTAGCCAAGATCCAAAATAATTCAATTATTACCTAGACAACACCAGCATCAATAATCAATCATTAAGGTAGGTAACATTTTCCAATTGTATCTTATGCAATTCTTGGATAGATGGAATGTGAAACTCCTTGCCATAATCATTTACATGCTTCTGGGTACTTAATCCTATTAAGGTCAACCAGTTAAGCTTGACCCAAAAGCCAACACGACAATAATGAACCCCGCTTGAGTGGACCCACATTAATATCATCATACTTCCATGAGATGGACATCACACAAAGCTAGGGAATAACCTACTCTTGATCGATCAAGATTTTCATGTATTTTTCTTATGAAAAACATTTAAGACTTAATATGTTTGATTGAGGGATTTTATATATATCATAAACATATATATACATATACATATCCAATCATCACATACTAGTACATATCATATACATGCTATATCCCACAAACGTAAACATGCCATATAAAACATTAGCGATGGTTATGGTCGTATTATTATAATTCCTTGGACCCACAAGGAAATACTACCACTTAGGTCTACATCACATGCAAAAACCTATTGTTGGTGAAGATCTATTCTTGATCCAATCTAGGTTGATCAGTTCAACCCTTGAACCGATCGGCTCGCCTCTTGGTCGGTTGGTTGGTCAGAAACGATCCTCTAGCCTCCTTTCCAACCGATGTCTGTACATTTCAAATGAACAGTTGGGTTCACCATCCTACCAATTTGCTCCTCCTACATTCTACCCTTTCAGTCTTCTAGCCGATTAGCTCATCACATGAAATGGTCGGCTCGCCTGACGTAAATCGTCATCTTTTTCGTTACAAGAAAAGAAACTATCATGTTGCTATTATTCTAATTACATAGTAAAGAGAAATCTCGAGTTACATTTGAGGGGAGCAAAGGTAGAAAAGAATAATACTTTTAAATTTTGAAAAAGAAGGTAGAGGCATGATATGCAAACTAAGAAAAAAATAGGAATGAAACAAACCATTCAAACACAAATAGATATAAGGGTTATTGGCCATAACCATGCTACACATCTACGTGAAAACAAATTTTAGGGTGACATGTGTAAATTGCATACATATCATATCATACATACACACACACACACACACACACACACACACATATATATATATATATAAGTTTGGGATTATATGTGGTCTTTAATCAGATATGCACATTAATCATTTTAAATATTCACATCATATGCAATAAAAGCAAAAAACCAAATCTAATCACATTGATTAATCCCAAAACACAATGAATTGACATGGATCTGATACCACTATAGGGAAATATTGCCACAGGGTAGGTGGTGGAAATAAAAAATTCTATCCATATTCCCCATAACAATAAGATCACGTCAACAACTATGTAATGGGAAGGATGGTTTAACAAAGTCATACATGGTCCTAGAGCAAGTCCAGCAAAAATTCCTCATTGCAGCTATGCAACTATCTTCTGATTGTACTGGGATAGGGTCTGCATTAACTCTTAGTCTCCACCATGGACAACATGTTGACGTTTTCCTCCTAGAGGGAAAAGTATACACGCCTCTAGAGAAGTCACACAAACTGCCTAGAACTCCTTTCGTTGTACTAGAACATGCGGAAGGACTTGTCCCTCCCATTGGGGTACTAGTCACCAACTTTCTCTCCCATAATTGTTCTCCATCGCTATCTCTCCCTTTATCAGGTAGGACTTGCTTAGGTTCTCTTGGTTACCAAAACCAGAGAAGACAAACAATTGTCATATGCAATTGAGTTGTGTCTCAGAAGCCCCTGGTACCCCTCTAATTATAGGAGGGTTACAGTCAGGGTTTCCAATTTGAGGGGGAGTGGAGGGGACCAAAATTTCACGAAAATTCACAACCTACTAGTGGTGAAACATTCAGTTAGCAAGGAAACTGATTGATTGTCATGCGAGTCAATCAGAATACCCATAGACCAGTCATTTCATCATGTTTCCCCATCACAATTGTATTGTCAATTCTAATCTAATTAATGCTCAAATTGACATCAACACATTCTTTGTTCATTCAAATTGATCCACAAACCGGGCGTCTCTCTATGTGAAATTGTCATCTCATGACCACGAGTCAATCGGTTCACTAGGAGAACCAGTATTTTTGCACCTAAGTTCATGTAGAATAGCCAATGTAATTTCCAATCAACCTGACATGCCAACCGGTCAATTCAACACTTGAACCCATCAGTTGGGAGTCCAATCAGTTGATTTGTTGCTTAAATTGAATATATAAAAACTTTAGCAAACAATTCAATTATCATTCATGATCAAACTCCTCTTCTAGGTGTATCCTATGTGTCTAACCCTATAGGTTCCAAGTTATGTCAGCAGTGAGTGTCCATAACTAGTTTATGACATCACAAGCAAGGAGAAGTGCCTAGTCACACATCATTTCTATCCAAGTAAATAGAAAGTTGGAGAACAAATTCAACTTATAATATTTGTCAGGTGTTATGGTATTGTCTAATTCCTATGTCTCTGATATCCAGAATGAACTCAAGGCACGTAATCTTCATCCTCTCAATGTTCAATCCATGTTCCTTGATTCAGAGCACACTGTCTTAGATATATGCAAAATCAATATCACATATTGATTCACATGTGCATATCCATGCTTTTCTCAGTCTTTCTTATCAAGTAGCCTGGATATAAAATTCCATTAGGAGGGACAATCCCATCTACATCACTCACAGTCATCCCCATGTGTCACAATGCACCCGATCATCACCTTTATGGTAACCCTCACTCAAGGTCACGATGGATGATGTCAAAGTACACCGAATGACAAGTGATGAGTGTAGTTCAGGTCTAACATCCACAATCACCACCTTCAGTATGAGAGATGATTATGACCACCATGTATGGTTTCCATGTATTAATCTCAAATTGGATCATTTAGATACACTATTTCCCAACAAGTATCTATGTGCTTGGTTTGATATCACATACATCACGACTAATGAGATTATGTCATCAACCAACACACAATCTAGTCTTATGTGTTATTGTTGTCTATCTACCTTCCTCAATAACATATGACTAACATCAATGTGATCCCATTGTCCAAGCCACATATTTGAAGACATGCATCCTTGAGTAATGTCATTCTTTAGAAATACATTATCTGACCTCATTATCTCACAAATGAGTGAAGTAGAATGAATCATAATCTTGCATTTATTATTATTAATCAAATCCTTTACATAATATGTCATTGAAATCATCATATAATTGGTTCTCTGGGCATACATACCAACAAACCTTCACTTACACATAAAGCCAATCACCCACAAATTTCATTCTTAGTGATCTAAACATGCACATCATGTTTCTGCTACGTAAGTGCTAATCCAGCGGGTTGGGAACAAATTGCCTTTAGTTTGTATATAACATGTTTCCCATCTCTTAGTTTGAAAACATTTCATATGATATGGAATATCCATAGTATGTGATATGATATTCCTTGAACAACTAGTATATTCATTGTATTCATAACAATTCTATTGGGTCATCAATGGTTGGAACATCTCTCAAGTTCATCTATCTGAACTTCTAGTTCCATATTGTACTCACTCTGGTATTCATAACACCAGGATATACGACTTATATCGTATAATTATAGTAATGGTCTATGTTATAAACTCTTTCCAACTCACAACTCTATTTTGAAGATTAACCACAATTTAATACTGCAACCATTCTATGTCATTTCAGAAGCTTGCATTGATGTAACCCTTTATATCCAACTCTTCCTTTATCACCATAGTGTAGCAACTTATCCGTTAGTGCTTCTCAAGTACTAATGGATGTTTTGTATGGTATTCCAATTACCTTCATTGGATATGACTAAGATCACCTTTTCATGTCCAATACATATAAGATAATGGGATGATCACAATATATTGCAAATAAATCCAAATATGAATGCATATGACATCTCTTCCACTCTTCACAAGAATTGGAACATTGGATTATTTAGAAACTGATTCCATCTATATGGATAGATTCTCCCTCATCAAATCCTTCATGCTGAAGTCTTTCAGCCTCTGGCCAATATATGTGCTCATATTTGGGTTTGGAAACTTTCCAGAATATCTCAATATATCTAAATTCTGATCACATAGGATGTTTCACCCATTTCTTCTTACTGAAGGTGATTTCCATTCCACTTTTCAATACTTAGTATTGATATGTCATTCCTCTCAAATATGTGGAATATTTATATGTTCCCACTAAATCCTTTATAATTATAGATTTTATCTTTTATCTTGACTCAACTCGTACTCTTTGACTATCTTGTTAGATCAAAGATTACAGTTCTGAGATTCTTATTTCTATTGGTATGTATGCCCTAAGAGCCAATCATATGATGATTGGATTGGCATACGCCATGATTGATTTGATAAGTATCAAAGGAAAGCTTCCGATTTATTCAAGTTCAATTGATTATGAGATAAATGATGGAGCAGAATGAATGTCTAAAGAATGACAATACTCAATGACATATGTCTTTAGGTTAAGGACATGAACAATGAGATCATATGGATGTTAAGAGTATGTACATTCTTGTTTATGTCACTAGTCGGATTTCATTAACACATTGAGATTAGAGTGTGTGTTGGTTGATGACAGTGTCTCATTAGTCATGATATATGATATCAAACTAAGCACACAGATGCATGTTGGAGAATAGTGTATCGGACAGACCCACCATGAGAGTGACACATGGAACCATGACATGGTAGTCAGAGTCATCTCTCATAGTGATGGTGGTGATTGTGATTCATAGACCTGAAATCACTACACTCGTCAAATGTGATTGGGTACACTTTGACATTATCAAACGCAGTCTTGAAACATGGGTTGTTATAACGGTGATGATTGGGTGGCTTTGACGCATGAGATAGACTATGAGTGATAGACATGGGATTTCTCCCTCCTAAGGGAGTTTGATGTCCATGCCACTTGATAAGAGAGACTGAGAAAGGCATGCACATGAACACGTGAATCAATATATGATATTGATTCCACACATATCTCAAATAGTCTACTCTAGTTCAAGAAACATGAATGAACGTTGAAAGGATGACAACTCCAAGCCTTGAGTTCATTCAGGTTATCAGAGACAAAGGAATTATACATTCACTGGAACATCAATCACAGACTGTAGGATTGAAATTTGTTCTCCAACTTTCCTTTTAACTTGGGTAGCACTGATGTGCAACTAGGCACCACTCTTTGCTTGTGATGTCATAAGTTAGTTATGGACATTCACTGCCAACATAAAATGGGACCTATAGGGTCACACACAAAGGATTTACCTGGAAGAGGAGTTTATCCATGAATGATGTTTGGATTGATTACTAAAGTGTTTAGGTACTCAATCAAATATTCAATCAATAGACTTGACTCATAATCATCAAGTTCAATTGTTGAACCAACTGATTTGAGTGTCAGATTGATTGAGAACGGAATTGACTGTGTTCTGCACAATTTGGACCACCAACTGACCGGTTCACTCGGTGAACCAATGGGCTCATGGCCATTGAGACGATCGATTCACTCTGGTGAACTGATCGATTCATTTGTCCAAGCAAGTAGTGTTGGATTTTTTCCGATTTGTGAGAAAAATGTTTTTCATTTCACTTGTTCAATTCGATTGGGACAAGAATTAATATTTTTGTTAATTAGAAACGAATAAGGAAAGTGAATTATGGGAAAGTCTGGGAAGTGAAATGACCGGTTCACACTCCCAACCTATCGGTTCACTATTGAACTGATCAGCTCACATTTCCAAATGACTGTTTCATTTAGGAAATGACCGGTTCACCTGTCAAAGTGAAAATTGTTCAAGGAAATTCTAGACCCTTCTATTCCTGCACAGACTGGGAACCCTAACCCTACCCTCTACTATAAATAGAGGGGTACATGGGGCTTATCTAGAGACACAACTCAGAACATCAGTTGCTCTGCAAAGTTCTTGTCCTCTCTGGTTGTGGTAACTGAGAGATCCCAAGCAAGTTCTACCCGTACATGGAGGAACAATGAGGGAAAGACACCTGTAGGAAAGTAACTGGTTGTGGGAGAGCGTGTCATTGACTAGTATGCCAACATAAAGGGGACAACTCCTTCTTGTCCATTCTTCAGGATGACTAGAGTTCCTAGTAGTCCATGTGGACTATCTATAGAGGTGGGAGACTTCTTCTGCTCAGGAGGATGACTGTCAACGGCAGTCCGGGTCAAGACTAGGAGCTGCATAGATGTCATCAAAAATAGGTGGTTGAAGACCACACTAGTTGCGAGGTATTGTCGCTGAGCAAGTCTCAGGACCAGGTAATATCTTACTAAAACCATCCTTCCCATTACATAGATTTTGATGCGATCTACTGGTTATGGGTTTATGGTCAAATAAATTTTTTTATTTCTGCTGCCTACTCCGACCATGTAAAACCTAACAGTGGTATTAGATCCACGTCAATACTCTATGTTTTGGGATAATCGATATGATCAGATTTTGGTTTTACCGTCTTTTATCTATTGCATAGGAAGCTGATATTTAAATGACTAACGTGAATATTTGATTTATACCACAAGATCCCAAACTAATATATACATATATGATATGGTATATATGCAATCAATATGTGTCACCCTAAAATGGTTTTGATGGTAGATGTGTAGCATGGTTATGGCCTATAAACCATATGTGCATGTGTTTAGTTGGTTATGGTTGTTTGCATCTCAGTTTGTGCACCGAGCCCTCTTCTTCTATTCTGAATGTAACTCAAGATAACTCGAGATTCTCTTCTACCTTTTCTCCCCTCAAATGTAACTCGATGTTTCACTAAGATTATGTAAAATAAGATTACTTTTTTTTCTTGCTATGACACAGACTGAAGATGACCGCTTGATGGACCGAGATGACCGACAGAGGAGTAATTGGTGGACTGAAGAGGAGTCCGACGACCTGATGAACCGACCATCTAGAGGAGCTAGACGATCGGTTGGTGACAACCAACTGACCGGCCAGGAGGCGAGCCGATCAGTCATAGAATGAGCTGATCAAACCAAAATAGACTAAGCAAGATCTTCATCAACAACATGTTGCATGTGATGTAGACCTAGATGACCGTAACTCCTTGTGGCTCAAGGAACTACAATAGGATGGCCATAATCATTTCATTATCATTATTGCATGTTTCCATTTGTGGTATATAGAATGTATATGATATGTACTATATATCTGGTGATTGGATACTTATATGCATATATAAGCATATTCAAACCCCTCAAACATAAATATTAAGTTTAATATGCCTTCTAAAAGCAGCACACATGAAAAGCTTGATCGACTAAGTGTGGGCACACCTTCACGTGGAGCATCATCTATCTCGTGGAAGTGTGATGGTGAATATGTGGGTCTGCCCTAGCAGGATGTATATTCATTGTGTTGGCATTTGGCTCGGATTTAAAAAGGTGATCTTGATCAGATCAAGCACCTTGAGGCATAAAAATGAACATGGCAAGGAGTTACACATGACATCTATCAAGAGTTGCATATGATGCATTTGGGAAAGGTTGCCTACCTGAAAGACTATAGCTATGGGTGACATCCCTAGTTGGTCCATGGCTTAGATGAAAATAGGATATTGATCACTAGAAGGTTGTATGTTGTAATCTTCCGAATTGATACATGAGGGTTATCAATTTGATCAAAATAGTGGGAGTGATAATTAATTAAATATCTAATTATATCGTCAATTTTCAAATCAAAAGAGTTTTGGACTAAAATTTCAAATTTCCTTTTTGTATAATAAATGGCTACCAACAACAATCACTTTTCATTATGATCGGTCCTTGAGAAGGATAAGCTAAATGGGAACAAATTCCACGACTGGTTTAGGACGTTGAGAATTATTCTCACTCAAGAGAGAAAGCTCTATGTCCTATATACACTAGAACCAGATGAACCTGCTCCCACCACACCAAAACTGAAAGGGATTCTTACAAGAATCATACTAAGGATACATTGATGTGAAGTGCTTGATGTTGTGCTCAATGAACTATGAGTTGCAGAGACAACATAAGAACATGGGCATCATTGAGATGGTTCAACATCTCAAGAACATGTGTCAAGACGAAGCACGACAAGAGAGATATGATGTATCCAAGGCATTGTTTAAGTGTGTCATGACAAAAGGAGATCCAGTAGGCCCTCACATACTCAATATGATTGGGTATGTGGAGAACCTAACTCTACTAAGATTTCCTCTGAGCTAAGAGTTAGCTACTGATGTGATACTGTAATCGTTGCCAGAATCCTACAGTCAATTTGTGATGAACTACAACATGAACAAATTTGACATGACACTGACAGAGTTTTTAGGCATGTTGAGGATAGCGGAGGCATAGATGAAGAAAGACAAACCCAAATCTATGATGATGATCTACAGAAAGAAGGGAAAGCCTAAAGGCAAGGGCAGGAGCAAAGCAAAGAAAGGTTCTGATGCTAGCCATCAGTCCATGTCATCTTCAACTCTCAAGGCCAAGGGAGGGGTGAACAAGGGAGGCAAATGTCACCATTGTCATGTGCCATGACATTGGAAGAGAAATCGCCCTCTCTACATAGATGAACTAAAGAAGAAGGAGGAGATGGAAGTCTCCACCTCAGGAATTATGAAATAAACTTAAAATGCTTTTTTATCTTAGGTATATGATACCAAGATATATATTCGACATATATGATGTGCAAGATCTGAAAAGAAGTGATGGACTTTATGAAAGGACCAAGAAGGAACACTCATCAACATTGGAGCAAGTGTTTCTACCATAGATAGTAGTACCTTTTAGTTTATTTTATCCCAAGGGGAATGCAATGGAGTTATGAGCTACTATTTCATTTTGCCAATAAATAGAAACATTTTATTTCAACATCTTGTAATATCAAGGATGTCTATTAATAAAGTTCATGTTTCAATTTTTCAAAGATATGATCTTTTATGGCAATGCCTTATTTATCTTGTGGTACTTGGTATGCATGAGATAAAATAATAATACCTAAAAGTCATTGATGACTCAAACAATAAATTTAGCATTACCATCTATACAAATGAATGAGAACTTCATCTCTAGGTTTCATGTTGATGTATAAAGCTAGTCTCTCTTGGTTAATGAATCATTAAGAGAAATGAATGTCTTATTTATTGGGCATGATGACAAGTCAATATTCACTAGATGTAGTGGGAGAATGACTATTCTATTAGGTATAATACATAGTGATGTGTATACATACCTATTCGAGTAAATGCTAATACTTTAGATATGGTATATAATGAAGTACCAATATGAATATCTTGAAATGTTCAAGAGTATCATAAATGAAGAACAAACTTGGTAAAAAGTATTAATTCTTGATATGATCAATGAACGAGATACTTAAACCAAATGTTTAAGGACCTAATGAGTAACTATGATAGTGTATCATAGAGAACTCATGATTAAGGCATAATGATGTCTAAATCAAAGAAGGAATCATACTCTAAATAACAAGAACATGATCATCAAACAAATAACTAATCTTCTAGAATTCTTCTAAAGAACATGCTTTACACTAAATAAATGTACAAAAGGAAATTAGGAATCACAAGTGTTTTGGATTCTCAAATTCCTTATGTAACAGATACACCTCATATATCTAGTAGAAAACACCTTGAGCTTGATGGATAATGATATCATGCAAACTCAAAGGTGATGAATTGGTCATATGATGATGAGCCAATAATCTATCTAGATGATGTTGAGGAACCATATATTGAGTTATGGCTTGAAGCCATAAGATCCAAAATGACTTCCATGTGATCCAAATAAGGTATGACCTTAATGGTAGCACTTATAGGGATAAAACCCATAGGTCCAATTGGGTCTTCAGAGTTAAGACTTACATGGATGACATTTAGAGAAAGGATCATGCTTGCTATTGGACTTGAAGACTATGAGATTTGGCATATGGATTTCAAAATTGCATTCCTAGTAGGAATAACATGAGGATGTGCATGTGACACAACCTAAAGGGTTTTATGATTCCATTAATGCAAATTTAGTCTATAAGTTACAAGAGATTAATGAATACGATTGATTAAATACAAGCACCTCAGAACTGGAGTCCTTACTTTGATTTTATAGTCAAAAGGTTTGACTAATATGAAAAAATAAAGAAGGCATCTGTGATTACAAAGATTTAGTGGGAGTGTATTCACATTCTACATGATGATGAGGAATAAAATGAAACTGGTGTGGAAATACCTTCTTAAAGGGAATAAAGAGAAATCACCTATGTGATAGGAATAGAGACCTATAGAGATAGTTCTCCAAATTATCTTGACCTGATAAAGAGGGAGCATACATTGGAAGTTTGTACTGAAGGGTTTAGTATGCAAAGATTTAGTGGGAGAAAACTTGTCCATGTTTCATGGAGTTAGTCTCCCAGATGCCAAGTGTACCAAATTCTTGTGAAGAATAGGAACACATAGATAGATTCCTTATGTGTTAACAATTGGATATCATGTATGTAGTCATCCCATTGTCTTGTATGTATTGGACATGACAAGAAAATATATATGCATTCATCATCTTGTATGTATTGGACATGACAATATGATATGCTCATCCAGTTATCTCGTATGTAATGGATATGACAAGTGGATGTTTGTCTACTCCCAGTGAGAGTCACATGAATACCATAAAGAACTTATTTAAGTAATATTGAAGTATTAAAGAATTAGTTCTATGGTAATAAGAGGAAGAGTTGAGTGTAAATGAGTTACACTGATGCAAGCTTCCGAAATGGCAGAAAATGATCACAAAATACAAAATATAAAAGTGAATATGAGTTGTTAAATGGAACTGTTCTGAGTAAAACTAAAAGCCATTTAATTCTAAAAGGGAATATCGAGTATCCTTGTGTTATGAGAAACAGAGGATACTATATGGATCTAGAATTTCATATGGATGAACTTATAGATATTCCAACCATTGATGATAAAGTAGAAATACTAAGTCAAATAATGGAGCTAAATGTTAGGCAAGGAATATCAGATAGCATATTATGGCAATTCCATCTCATACTAAATGTCGTATAGTGACGAGTTGTGAAACATGCAATATACCGACTAAATAAAAGTGTTACTAACTCACTGGATAAGCACTAGCATTCCAGAATTATGTGGGACATGTTTAGAGATCACTAAGAATATGATTCGAAGGTGATTGGATCTAAGTGCAAGTGGGAGTCTGTTGGTATGTATGCTCTGACATCCAATCATATGATGATTGGATTGACATATGTCATGATTTATTTGATAAGTATCAAAGGCAAGTTTCCAATTTATTCTAGCTCAATATTTTATGAGATAAATTATGGAGCAGAATGAATGTCTAAAGAATGACAATACTCAATGATCTATGTATCTAGGTTAAGGACCTAAACAATGAGATCATACAGATGCTAAGAGTATGTACATTCTTTTTTATGTCCCTAGTCAGATGTCATTGTGGAAGGTTGATAGACAACAATGACACATTGTGACTAGAGTGTGTGTTGGTTGATGGCAATGTCTCATTAGTCATGATATATGATATCAAACCAAGCATACAGATGCATGTTGGAGAGCAGTGTATCAGACAGACCCACCATGAGAGTGACACATGAAACCATGACATGGTAGTCAGAGTCATCTCTCATAGTGATGGTGGTGATTGTGATTCTTAGAACTAAAATCACTGCACTCATCAAATGTGATTGGGTACACTTTGACATCATCAAACATTGTACTAAAACATGGGTTGTTATAATGGTGATGATTGGGTGGCTTTGACGCATGAGATAGATTGTGAGTGATATATGTGGGATTTGTCACTCCTAAGGGAGTATGATGTCTAGGCCACTTGATAAGAGAGATTGAGAAAGGCATGTGCATGCACATGTGAATCAATATATGATATTGATGTCACACAAATCTTAGACGGTCTACTCTAGTTCAAGAAACATGAATGAACATTGAAAGGATGACAACTCCATGCCTTGAGTTCATTTAGGATATCAGAGACGAAGGAGTTATACATTCATTGGAACACTAATCACAAACTATAGGATTGAAAGTTGTTCTCCAACGTTCCTTTTCACTTGGTAGCATTGATGTGTGACTAGGAACCACTCTTTTCTGGTGATGTCATAAGTTAGTTATGGACATTCACTACCAATGTGAAATGGGACCTATAGGGTCACACACAAAGGATTTACCAGGAAGAGGAGTTTATCCATGAATGATGTTTGGATTGATTACTAAAGTGTTTACATACTCAATCAAATATTCAACTATTAGACTTGACTCAGAATTATCAAGTTCAAGTGTTGAACCAACTGATTTGAGTGTCAGATTGATTAAGAACCAAGTTGACTGTGTTCTGCACAATCTGGACCACCAACTAACTGGTTCACTGGGTGAATCGATCGATTCATGGATAGTGAGACAACTGATACACTCTGGTGAACCAATCAGTTCATTTGTCCAAAGAGCAGATCGTCTCATGGACAGTGAGATGACCGATTCACTCTGGTGAACCAATCGGTTCATTTTTCCAAATGAGCAAATTGACTCGTGGACAGTGAGATGACCGGTTCACTTTGGTGAACCTTATTTTCCCCAAAGAGAAGTGTTGGATTTTTTTGGTTTGTGAGAAAAAGGTTTTTTATTTCAATTGTTCAATTCTATTGGGATAAGAATTAATATTTGCGTTAATTAGAAACCAATAAGGAAAGTCAATTGTGGGAAAGTCTAGGAAGTGAAAATGACCGGTTCACTAAGTGAAATGATCGGTTCACACTCCCAACTGACCGGTTCACTATGAACCGATCAGCTCACCTTGCCAAATGACTGTTTCATTTATGAAATGACCGATTCACCTACCGAAGTGCAAATTGTTCATGGAAATTCTGGACCCTTCTACTGCCACATAGAGTGGGAACCCTGACCCAACCCTCTACTATAAATAGAGGGGCAGGGGGCTTCTCTGGAGACACAACTCATAACATCAATTTCTCTGCAAATTTTTGTCCTCTCTAGTTGTGGTAACCGAGAGAGCCCAAGCAAGTTCTATCCATCCAGGGAGGAACACCGAGGGAAAGACAACTGTAGAAAAGCAACTGGTTGTGGGAGAGTGTGTCGGTGACTAGTACACCAATAGAAGGGGACAACTCCTTCTAGTCTATTCTTCAGGATGACTAGAGTTCCCAGTAGTCCGTGTAGACTATCTATAGAGGCGGGAGACTTCTGCCGCTCAGGAGGATGACTGTCAACAATAGTTCGGGTCAATACCAAGAGTTGCACAGACACCGTCAAAGATAGGTGGTTGAAGACAACACTAGTTGCGAGGTATTATCATTGAGAAACCCTTAGGACTAGGTATATCTTGCTAAAACCATCCTTCCTATTACATAGATGTTGATGCGATCTGCTGGATATGGGTTTATGGCCAAGTAAATTTGTTTGTTTCCGCTACCTACTTCAACCATGTAAAACCCAACAATTTCAACCTCATTGTAGCTTATAGACTTTATTTGCGTTAACAGGTTTATAAAACCTTCAAGATGTGTCACATACACATCCTCTCAATTATTCCTATAAAGGAATGAGGTTTTAATCTCCATGTGCCAAATCCCATATTCTTAATAAGTTGCAAAATAAGCATGTCAATTGGTAAAGGGATTTTATCATGCTCAATACTTTGAACTCATTTAAAAAACCTTTAACAACCAATTTGTCCTTTTATGTTATCCATGTTGGTCTTCCTTATGAAAACCCAACTTCACCTTATGAGTTTTACCCCTTTAGGTGGTACCATCAAGGTCATACCTTGTTGGTGTTCATGAATTCCACTCTAGATAGAAATGTCCTCAAGACATTTCTTAGACTCTGGTCCCTCAATAGTTCTTAGTTGATTGCTGGCTCATCATCTTATGACCAACTCACAACTTCTCAGATTTATAGGATTCATAATCTTTTAATCTCAGATGTATTCTACTAGAACTATGAGGTTTTGTGTTACATAAGGAACTTGAGATTACATAACAATTTGTGATTCCACTTGTTCCCATTGTACATCCTTGTCAACCTCAAACCTTTTGAGTTCTACTTTTACTCCCATTGATTCTTTTAGAACTCAATTATCCTAGCAACAAACATTTTTTGTCATATTAGGATAAAGGTAGTATTCAAGAATTATGATTGTGGATAAAATTTTCAAGAAACTACTTTCTTTCTATATATTTGAATCCATAAGACATATCGTAACATTCCCATATCATATCTCATATGATGCCTTTTAAACAATTTTAGATGGTACATTGCATTAGTGTATTAGGTGTATCTATGAGAAGATTATAAGGTTAGATTAAATGATAATCACATCGTGATCCATCAGGATGTAATTCCTTCTTTCTGATACATCATCATGTTTCAAGTGGAGTTGTGTTGTGATACACTATCACGGTCCTTCCAAAAATTCCTCAAAATTTTGATGTAAAGTATTTCAATATTTGATCTTATCAAAGTTGACTAATGCTTTTATGAAAGTTATACTTCATTTGTAATCTCCATGAATACTTCAAGATATTCATGCTTGTATTTCACCAAATACAATCTCTATATCAACTGAGATCATCACTAAATATAATGAAGTACAAACAACTACCTCTGGCATTTATTCTATAATATCTTCATACATCAACAAGTATAAGCCCTAATAGAATGCTTGCTCTCCCACTACACCTAGTGAGAGTTTGTTTGTCATGTTGCTCATAAATAAGACTTGTGTGTCTCTTATTGGTTCAATAATCACAAGAGTCTAGATAAACATCAATATGGATTCTAGTAATGCATTTCTTATATATGTGCTCTATATGACAATGTTACATATTGTTTGAGTTATCAATTATAATCCTTTTAGTAATTATGTTAAAAAAATCTTTAGATCCTTTTCAATAAAGATCACTAGATGTTTGGGACATTTCCATACAAGACCACATCTTTGAAAATAGAACTGTTAACAACTCTTTATTGATTTATCATTCTTGTCATACAAGATGTATAAAGTAAAATCTTTCTGTTGTTGACATAATGAAGTAACACTTTAACTAACTCTATTACATGTCCAATGGGCTAAGATAAATTCTAAATATAGACTAATATTGCAGCAACTCTTGCTTCATCACAGACCATCCTTGCCCTTTCATAAAGGCTTTACTTCTTATTAGGTTCTGCACATCAACATATGTCAGATGTACATCCGGTATCACATACCAAGATGAAGAAGTAATCAGATTTATATTATAACATTTATACCTAAAGTAGATGTCTCTATCCCCTCCTTCTTTAGTTCCTCTAGGTAGAGAGGGCAATTCCTCTTCCAATGTCCAAGCTGGTGATAGTGGTGACAATTGCCTCCCTTCTTTACTCCTCCCTTTGCTTTTAGTGTTGAAGAATTGGGCTTCTGGCCAACTTTAGAACTCTTCTTATCTTTGCCTTTGACTTTACACTTTCCCTTTGTCTTATTATTCATCATGAAAAACTTGGGCTTATCCTTCTTCATTTGTACCTCAACTATTCTTAACATGCCTACTAACTCTATCAATGGCTTGTCAAAGTCATTCAAGTTGTAGTTCATGACAAACTGACTGTATGACTCTAGTTGAGACTATAGAATCACATCAGTGGCCAGCACTTGATCTAAGGGGAATCCTAGTCTTAACAAGTTCTCCACATACTCAATAAGGTTGAGCATATGAGGACCTATAGGATCTCTTTCTTCCATGCTACATTTGAACAATGCCTTGGAAACATCATATCTCTTATGTCTTGCCTGATCTTGGAACATGTTCTTAAGATGTGTGACCATCTCAATAACATACATGTTCTCATGCTGTCTTTGCAACTCATAGTTCACTTAGCACAATATCAAATACTTGACATCAATGACATCTTCATGTATGCTTCTTGTAAGAATCATTGTTAGCCTTAGGTGCATTGGGAAGAAGTTCATATTGCTATGCTATCTCCAGGACATAGATCTTGAGCTCCTATGCGAGAAAAATTCTCAACATCCTGAAGTACTCATGGAAATTATTCCCATTCAACTTGCCCTTTTCAAGGATTGATCGTAAAGAAAATGTGTTGTTGTGTGTTGCCATTTGATTCTACAAAAGACATTTGTAACTTTATCAAAAACTCATTTTTGATTTGTTGTAATTTGATTTGTGTAAGACTTGACAATGTTAATTCGGTCTTGTATTATATATCGCTCTCATTATTTTGTTCAAATTGACAACCCTCAATTATCAATTCAGAATATCTGCCCCACACGAACTTTTAATGAGCCAAGATCTAAAATAATTCAATTATTACCTGGCAAATGCCAACTTCTATAATCAATCATTAAGGTAGGAAATGTTTGCCAATTGCATCTTATGTAATTCTTTTAAAGATGGTATGTGAAACTCCTATCCATAATCATCTGCATTCTTCGGGTTGCTTAATCCTATTAAGGTCACCCACTTAAGCCTGACCTAAAAGCCAACACGATAATAATGCACTCCACATGAGCAGACCCACATTAATACCATCACATTTCCACGAGAGGAACAACACACCACGCTAGGGAGTAACCTACGCTTGGTCGATCAAGCTTTTCATGTGTGTTTCTTATGGCAAGCATCTAAGACTTAATACATTTGATTGAGGGATTATATATATATATATATATATATATATATATATATCATATACATAATATACACATATACACATATACATATTCAATCACCACATACTAATACATATCATATACCATGCTATATCCCACAATCATAAATTTGCAATATAAAATATTAGCGATGGTTATGGCCCTATCTATTGTAATTACTTGGATCCATAAGGAATTACTACAACCTAGGTCTACAGCACATGCCAACATATTGTTGGTGTAGATTTGTGCTTGAGCCAATCCAAATTCATCGATTCATCCTTTGAACTGGCCTTCTCACCTGTAGGCGTTCGGTTGGTCAGAAATGATCACATAGAATCCTTTCCAACTGATGTCTGGACATTCTAAATGATTGCTTGGGTTCACCGGCTAGTCAATTCGCTCCTCCTACAACCTGCCCCTTCGATATTCCAACAGATTGGCTCGTAACATGAAACGGTCGGCTCGCCTGACGAATATTGCCATGTTTGTAGTTACAAGAAAAGAAACTATAATGTTGCTATTATTCTAATTAAGTAGTGAATAGAAATATCAAGTTACATTCAAAGGAAGAAAAGGTAGGAAAGAATAATACTTTTACAATGGGAAGAAGAAGGTATAGGCTCCATATCCAAATTGAGAAAAAAATAGGATTAAGACAAACCATTGAACCACAAAGATATAAAGGTTATTGGCCATAACCATGCTACACATCCACAATGAAAACCAATTTTAGTGTGATGCCTGTAAATTGCATATATATATGTACACACACACACACACACACACACACACACACACACACACACACACACACACACACATATATATATATATATATATATATAAGTTTAGTATTGTATGTGGTATTTAATCAGATATGCACATTAATCATTTTAAATATCCATATCGTATGCAACAAATAAAAGAAAAAATAAAAATCTGATCACATCGATTAGATCTCAAAACACAATAAATTGACGTGGCTCTAATACCACTATAGGAAAATACGGCCACAGAGAAGGCAGTAGAAACAAAAAAAATTGTCCATATTCCCCATAACAGTAGATCATGTCAACAAATATGTAATGAGAAGGATGGTTTAATAAGGTCATACCTGGTTCTGGAGAAAGTCTAGTGACTATTCCTTGTTGTAGTTATGCAGTTGTCTTCGAGTTGCACTGGGATGGAATCTGCAGCAGCTCTTGGTCTCCACCGCGGATAGAAGGCTGACGTTGTCCTCCTAGCAGGCTGGCATTTTCCTCCTAGTAGGCTGATGTTGTCCTCCTACCAGGGAAAGTATCCACGCCTCTAGAGAAGACTACATGACCTAGAACTCTTGTCATTCTACTAGAACATATAGAAAGGAGTTGTCCCTCCCGTTGGTGTACTAGTCACCAACTTTCTTTCCCATAATTGGTCTCCCTTTCTATCCCTCCCTTTATCAGGTAGGACTTTCTTGGGTTGTCTCGGCTACCACAACTAGAGAAAACAAACAATTGTTAGAGGCAATTGAGTTGTGTCTGAGAAACCCTCAGTACCCCTCTATTTACATGAGGGCTAGGGTCAGAGTTCCTAGTCTAAGTGGGAGTGGAAGGGACCAAAATATCATGAAAAATTGTAACATGTGAGTGGAGAAATGGTCGGTTTGCAAGTGAACTAATCAATTGTCATGAGAGTTGATCGGTTCACCCAGTGAACCAGTTGTTTGGTCATGTTTCCCAATCACAATTGTATCAAAAATTCTAATTCAATTAATGCATGGCATGTTGTCAACACTAATCCTTTGTTCAATCAAATTGATCCACGAATGACTTGCTCCGTGAAAGGGTCATATCTTGACCATGATTTGATCAGTTATATAGGTGAACTGGTCGGTTCGCACCCCAGTTCATGTAGAACTTAGCCAATGTAATTTCCAATCAACCTAACACTCCAACCGATCAGTTCAACACTTGAACTGATTGGTTGGGAATCCAATCAGTTGATCCATTGCTTAAAGTGAATACCTAAACACTTAAGCAAACAATTCAATTATTATTCATAATTAAATTCCTCTTCTATGTGTATCCTATGTGTGTGATCCTATATGTTCCAAGTTACATTGGCAGTGAGTGTTCATAACTAGTTTATGACATCACAAGTAAGGAGTGGTGCCTAGTTACACATCATTTCTACCCTAGTAAATGAAAAGTTGAAGAACGACTTCAACCTACAATCTGTGCTAGGTGTTATAGTGATTGTCTAATTCTTTCATCTCTGATGTTCAAAATGAACTCGAGACAAGAATCGTCATCCTCTCAATATTCAATCCATGTTCCTTGATCCAGAGTAGACTTTCTGAGATATATGTGACCTCAATATCATATATTGATTCACAATTGCATGCACATGCTTTTCTCAGTCTCGCTTATCAAGTGGCCTGGATATCAAACTCCAGTAGGAGGGACAAATCCCATCTACATCACTCATAGTCATCCCCATGTGTCACAGTGCATCCTATCATCACCTTTATGGTAACCCTTGTTCAAGGTCAAGGTGGATGATGTCAAAGTACACCAAATGACATGTGATCAATGTAGTGATTTCAGGTCTAAGAACCACAATCACCACCTTCACTATGAGATATGATTATTACCACCATGTATGGTTTCCATGTATCACTCTGAAGGTGGGTCTTTCTGATACATTGTTCCCCAACAAGTATCTATGTGCTTGGTTTGTTATCACATATATCATGACTGATGAGATTCTGTCATCAACCAAAACACACTCTAGTCTTATGTGTTATTATTGTCTATCTACCTTCCTCAATAACATTTGACTAGGGACATATCAAGAATGTACATACTCTTAACATATGTATGATCCCATTATCAAGTCATGTACTTGAAGACATATGTCATTGATTAATGTCATTCTTTATAAATTCATTATGTTTCCTGATTATCTCATAAATGAGTGAAATAGAATGAATCAGAAGCTTGCCTTTATTATTGTTAATCAAATCCTTTATATAATATGCCATTACAGCATCATATGATTCTCTCTCTAGGAATACATAATGGTCGAATTTCATGGCCGCAACCATCATAGGAAGGGGTATTTCACACCCCCTCATGCCTTCTATTTAAGTCATTTAGCTCTGCATGACCACACTTTTCATTTTCCTTAAGTTTCCCGAACATTTTCCCCTCCCAAGCTTGCCCCTTGATTCTCACTAGATTTGGAAGCACCTCCAGCTACCATTTTGGGCTTTTCCATTTTGATCCTCCCAAGACACAATCAAGGCTACCTATAGCCTTACAATGACAGACTCGAGAGGCTACTCTCCAGGAGATGTCGTGGTCTGATCTTCCAGGAAGCTCGAGGCTTTGGTGAGCTCGAGCACTAGGCAGCCACCACAGCGCGACAGCTAGCTTTTGCTAGGGCGAGGCAAGGGTGACAATCCATCGATCGTGAATCTTTTTGAAGATCAGGATAGTCCTTCGAGTCAAGGACCCAGATCATATGGTCCCCCACACCCAATGCCCTCTCTCTTTCTCACTTCTTACTAGGTCAAAGGAAGACTAGAGGACTTATGTCAAACTGGCTGGTGTGGACCTCTGTGCGGCACCCTAAATCACTCACAAGTTAAAAGAGACATTACATATATATATATATATATATATGTATATATGAAAATTAATACAATCAATGAGACAATGCACCTGATTTCAGAAGCTAATTATATTCATATCTCTTATTATATTAAAAATAGCATCAAATTGATCTCTTTTACAAAATCAATGATTTTAAATGCCCATCCATGATTATACGATGAATCAACTTGACTTTAATGACTCTAATCAGTAAATTTATTTAGTTTGTACTATGTGAATCTAACATGATCATTCTTATCCCTATTAATGACTCTAATTTATGAAATGAACCATGAAATGTATCTAATATGGGCTCTTATTCTAATAATCATTAATTTGATGGTCAAATTGATTAAATGAACTCCAAATCATCATGTTCGGTCTAGATAAGAAAATCATAGTCCTTGATATACCAATATCCTATATTTCAATACTTGAGACATATTGCAACTTGATATTATGAAAAGTGACATTACTTGCAAAATTTATGAACTTATCATCATCATATTAAAACCTTGTGCTAATGTGGAGAAAATAAGATCAAAATTATATCTTGGCATTTAAATAAACCTCTAATGACTTGTGACACGAATATATCATGTGACACACTCTTTCTCACTATTATGACTAAGTAGCCTAGACATGACATGAATGTGACCTTAATGTGCATGTCACTAAAATTTATTCTTAATATCATAAAAATCTCATTCTGATGGTCACACATGCTATTTGATTCTTCCAAATAAATAAATTGTTAATGCTTATGACACTAAATCAAAATGATCTATTTTTTACTCTAGTGTTTTTAATATTGCATGAAAATCACTCAATGATGTTATGATGATTAAGTCATTATTGTAACTCAAATCTTATGACTTCCCTACTATATCATGAAAATGTATGATTGAAATCCCTAATCTTTCTAGGTAGTTTCACCCTAAGTTAAAATGATATACAAAGTAGTATACGTCTTGATGATGAATATTACATGAACTTTGGAGATGTCGAAATCAGTCATTGAGAAATATGGAACTTAGATTAGGTGAAACATCCACCCCTGATGAATATATTTTAGATGACCTAAGTATCATGATATTAATCTTCTAAAACTTGTTTGTAACATCGGGATTTCTTTTCTTGACTCTATTAAAAGATCTTATCTTGTCTTTAATGCTAGTTTGCTTGTATCAAGGTACACTTTATCCTTCTATTGGCCATAATAGTGGTATTGAAATTGTGTGTATGTATGGGATTAAGAGAGAAAGATTTCTATCCCCTCTCCCATAACCTGTGGCGGAGGTCGGACCCCCGGGAGGGTGATAAATAAAGAGATGCTTCTCTGTGTGGTTTCAAACCCAGGTCCCTTCATTGGGGACCAGTGGAATTCGCCAACCCAAAAATTGTATGTATGTATGTATGTATGCAATATAAATGCTTGTCTTAACAAACTTGTTTGAGCCACATGTTCCCTACAACTACTATTTTGGTCTTAATTATTTATGTTGAACAAACTTGAAATAATAATGATAGATATTCATTATACAACCTTGTGCACCTACCTGTATTCTCGGGGTAAGGGAATAAGACTGTGTATCCTACTTGAGTTGTCAAGATAGGGAAAACCATGTTGAAACAAGGGTTATTTCATGGATATGGCCTTGAGGTCCCTTAAAAATAGGGTTAACTCATGACATTTAGTGGTGTATTCCCTCACGTTGAAAATGGGTAGCTAATCTTGAGCACCCTCACAATCTTCTTTGAGAAGCTAGCCAAAGGCCTTCTGATATTATAGGTATAATGGAAATGAACTTAAAATATACTTCCATGTTAATAAGAAAGTATTCAAATGTTGTTTGTTCCTTTCTTATTATTACTTTATGGTTTTGCCAAGTAATATATATTCTTTTAAACTTGTGATATTATATATTTGCACAACATAATCGGCATAGTTGTATTGACGTGTAGCAAACTTATGATTTTAGGTAGCATGTATACTATAAAACTAATATAATGATCATTGCTTCCACTTATGATAATCTACTCTTACGCTGGTGATATATAATGATATGCAAATGGAATACACATGGTTTATATATGGGACCTAAGATCTTATGTCTGGGATTAGTGTAGCATTTCTTTCATGATTTGTTATCTCATACCTTAGTTTTTTTGTGGTTTCATTCATGTGTATGTTATGTGATACATTATACAGAAGGACACTCCTATTATCTCATCTTATCTTTATAGACATTAGGAGTGAGGATTAAGGCAGTGAATGATTTTGTGACACTCCCCATCTCTCATTAAGTGGACCTCTTATTCAAATGGATGTCAATTTCATGGTGTGGGTGTTTGAATACCTTAATCTGAGCACTTCAATGACAAATTTCATTATATGTAGCTCTAATATGAGATGTTGATATAAGTTTCACACTTTAATATATCACCCTCTTGCAATTTAGATTATGATCGTGTTGCTCTTTATTGTATATTATATATTGGAGATTTCAATTTTGAATCCAAAGTAAAAATAATCGCCTCAATTAGACCAATATAGAACAAGTTATGGCCTTGTTAACTTTGTCATTCAATCTATGATTTAATTATTATCAAGTCATGATGGGACAAATCATGGGCATGCGGCCCAACAGGCATAACACATGCCTTGGAAAACCCTAACACTGCCCACATTGGAACCTTAGATCTAATATTAGAATCCAACGACCCTAGCATCTTTACCTTCCTTGGTTCATATACGGTGTCTTCTACTATAGTAGTGTGACCAATTAGTCCGTTTTTGGAATTTTAATCAAATTATCTAGATAAAACTTCCCATCTTAGCTCCCTCTCTCTCTTCCCCTATGTTTTTCCCTCTTTTATTTATTATAGATTACTCCATCCATTTGTCTCCTTTCTCCAGCCACCCAACCATTATGAGCATGGGGCTTCTCATCCACAACCATCCCATTCACAACTGAGCCCACCAAAGTACGTACGAGACCTCTATGGAGTAGGTTGTCCACCTCACCTCAGACCTCACCCCAAGGATTGTGGGACCAAGCTACACTGGTGAGCTTGGAGTTTTGGTGCTGCCCCAACCTGGAACCATGGTTGTGATCTAGCGGGACAACAACAATCGTCGATCATGATCTAGGGCCAAATCATGGACCAGATTGGACGGTGTTGCATCTTCTGCTAGCCCTCTTGTTCCCTTCTCTTGGTCTCTCTCTTAGAGGGCCCACTCACCACATCGCCAACCATTATCCTTTGACGCACATGTCTGAGGTCAGTGTTGGACGATTGGCTATGGCCACAAATTTCTTCAACCCACACCCAAATCATGGGTGACCATGGCCCAAAATTCACCCATCATGGGTTGGGCCCAACAGGCATGTTGGCACAAGTGAAAGCGTAGGAGGAGATCTCTGACCTGGCCACCCAATCAAAGATCAAGGGAATAGAGCAACTCTTGAATAAATGGTAACACACTAGCATATAACCTAAGTTTCTTGATGTAATTTAAAAAAATGCATATTACCCTTATCCTAAGGACAAATTGGAAAAATATATATCAAATTCAGTAGATCGACAATATCTACAATATGAGCATAGCTTCATACCTTAATTCCATTTCCTATTCCCTGATTTCCAAAATAACACTAACATTAGTTATATTGAACACATTTGATTCATTATTTTGATAAAGATTGGACCTTTAATGTTTATTTATACTCCTAATAAAAACACAATAGCTTTGTGAATCTTTGATCTACAAGAGGGTCCTAATCACTAGTATTGCCAGTGAATGACCTTATTTGTGCTGATGTAACATGTTTTGGATTGTAATGATGGATTTTAACCCTAATATGCTAAACCCTGCCCCTTAATGCTTTCTAATGTTAAACCAACCTCGAAACCAATGGCATGTACCTATTCATGACACAATATCACCCCTTAAATCCCTTTGTTATCATGTTTGTTCTATATGGCACTGAATTGCATGGATATGACCCTAGATGACTTTACATGTTATACCCTAACCAGATGACATGCTTCACCTATGTTGTGGATCAAACTATGGTAGGTCTGTGAATTCAACGATTCAATGATGGGATGTGACCTTTTTGATAAAGTTTAACCCTCTTTGGGAGGAAATTATGTATGTCCCCCTTTTTGAACTAAATGCCCACATATTTCTTGTTTGTCTTCCTTGTACCCCAATCTTGATTTGAGTCTATTTGGTACATTTTCTCTCCTATCAAGTTAGAATTGATCCTTATATTCTAGACCCCTTGGATGTGGATGTCCTACCCAGGTCATATGTTGAGCCTTGATGGCATATGTGAACTATGTTGATGATTGAATATTTGTGGGAATGTTCATACCAATGTTAGATTATGATGCATAAAATCTAGGGGACGTCCACCTATATTTGAATATGTCTCTTATTTCCTAATATTGCAGATCCAAATCATCTTTTATGCTTGGATCCCTTGTCTTGATGATCCTTAACCTTGATTTCCCTATTAAGAGGCTCACGACCCTAACATGTGCATAAGGGACATAAATCTTGAAATTATCACATAAAATAAATGAAACCTCAGAATGACATCAAACATGAACCACAACTTCATGATTTCATAAAAATCATTCAAACATTATGCAACGTACTAATAACCAACTTGGAATCTAACTTGGCCAAAAACCTAAATTTGGAACTAGTTACAGTTAATGATGAGAAACTAATACTTACATGTAATCTTATGCTTAATTGGGTTGTCTTGTGATCTAGATGGTCAAGGATAAGTTAATTTAAGAATCTCTCAATCAAGTACGAGCATTAATTTTATATGACTATGACTTTCTTACTTGAAGTGATATATATATATGTTGTTTACTTTCTCAAATATTTTCATGTAGTATTTTAGTATTGTACTCGATGTTTGTATCATTGTTATTGTTTTATAACTTACAAACATAATATAGAACACTATTATATAAATCTTGTGCACCTTTCTAAAGTCTTGTGATAAGGACACTGTGACAAAGTAGATTTTCTCCTATTTGTGCATAATTACTCTTATTACTTGAAGTACTCAATCTCTTTATGTCTCCTAAGACTTCATAACTCTATAATGTCCACCAAAGTCAAGATTTCACATTTTGAGTCAATATGATACACATATATGCATGAAATCATAGTGTTGTTATATGATTGAATCCTTTGATTAAAATCTTGATCATACATGCTTATTTTGATTTATAATTTTGCACACTTGTTCTAGACCCTGTTATGAAGCTATGGTCAAAATTTAAGACCATTTGGACCTTCCTACGATTTTATTATGATTTTCCTAAATCTACCCTTTTTAGCCCTTTCTTTCCTTCTTTTTCCCCTTATTGGGCCATTTTTTTCGCCCTAAATGGGCCGTGTGGACACTGACCCGGGGTGAGGAACTGGCCCACGCACCCTTGGATCTTGATCCGACAGCTGCGAGGTCATCCTCTACCTTAGATCGGCCTGCAACAGTGGCCGCCGGGTAGGGGAGCCCGAGCCACCAGTTCTCACCTGATTCTCGACCTTTTTGCACGATTTGAACGCTATTGAGTCCATTTTTGAAATCCACGATGCATACATATGTTTTTCACACCGAATCATAGGGTTTTCCCTAATCTTCTGTTCCCCTATGGAGGCTGCCGCCATGGCCAAGCTTGGCCTAAATAAACCCTACCCAAGCACTATAAAATAACCCCCAAGATCCGCCACCACTCCACCTTGCAAATACGCCCTTTTCTGTACCCTTTCGTGGTCTTGAGCACCTCCAACCTCCTCTCTCTCTACCTACTGTCTTAGCAGCGCCGCCGCACTCTTCGCACGAGGCGTCTTGCCTCAGCCCCTCCCAGGGCTCGATTTACCAGCCCATCATCTCCGCAAGGTCGGGCGAAGGAGAACATCACTTTCCCTATCCTCAGGGATGGCTTGCACTAGTACATGAATGGTCTGTAGCGTTGGTTTTTTAAAGCATGCAGCGTCACTTTTCAACCGACGCCTAGGTGGCCGTTGCTATAGAATTTGCTCTATAGCGTCAGATTATTTAACAAAATAAAACCGACCTTACAGAGTAAACACCGACGCAAAAGGTTGTAAAAATTATGACCTAGGCGAGAAAAACAGAGCCTGTAAGGTCGGTTATTTCATAAAAACCGAACCTGTAAACGTTCTCGGTTGAGAAAATTGTCGACCGAAAAAGTTTTCGGTCGACAATTTTCTCGATCGAGTACATTTATAGGGTCGGTTTTTATGAAATAACCGACCCTAAAGATTGAATAACATTTCAGTATAACACTCGGTCGAGAAAATTGTCGACCGAAAATATTTTGATCTCGACCGAGAACTGTTTATAGGGATGGTTTTTTTGAAATAACCGACCCTAAAGATTGAATAAATATTTCAGTGTAACAGTCGGTCGACAAGTTTGTCGACCGATAGTATTTCAGTCGACAAGTTTGTCGACCGAGTCTTACGCTGAAATGTTTTATTCAATCTTCAGGGTCGGTTATTTCAAAAAACTGACCTTATAGAGGACATTTAGACTCGGTTTTTTACAAAAACCGATGCTAGAAGTTATATTTCGGTTGAAAATTTTCTCGACCGAAGAGTGTACACTAAATTCAATCTTTAGGGTCGGTTATTTAAAAAACCGACGCGAAAAGTTACGATTTTTTCAAAAAAAACTTCTGCAGAAATTGATATAGAACAGAAGAACAAGATGATTCATATATTCTAGGAGAGGGGAGCATTGATGCTCAACCGTCACCATTCAAAACCACACATTCATAACAAAAATGATAATCATATCATAATTTACAAAATGATAGAGTGCAAGTCTGAGATGACATATACAAAAGTAAAAATATGAAAGAGTACATACTCAAACCACATACATAAATGGAGTCGACATATTTAATCCAATGCTATTTTGACTTCACTTATAAAACACTCTCACCACTCTTCTCGGAATTCATCCAAGTCCACATGTGTGTAAGGCTGAGTTGTAAAGATATGTAACAGAAAATGCACGTTAATATTTTATAAAATGACTACAATCACTTGTAAATTTATGATGTTATTCTTTATTACCTGACTTATAGTCTGAATGTCATGTGATGCTTGTTTGACAATAGTTTGCATATATTTCATTACATAGTAGACACAAGCCCAGTCATTATTTTGCATAGGACACTACAAATAACAAATTATACTTAATGTTAGTAAACTACTATAAACAACAATTGAGATAAGAGTATAAGAGTTGACATATTACAGTTGAAAATTAATACATAAAGAGTAAGCAGTTGTCAAAGTAGCTACCTTGACATTTTTCAAAGTCAATGTCTTTAATTTTGTGGGTGTTTGTCCTCCAGCTTCACGAAAAGCCTTTATACCCCTATCAATTAAACAATAGTTGGTAAAATAGAAATTCTAAATAGAAATATCATGTTGAAGCAATTGATTAAATTTATGCTTACTCCATAGCTGGCAATTTCAGTTTGTGACTCCTTGTTGTTTTACCCATTGGGTCAAGATAATAAAGAGTCATCAATTCTGGGACAATCACCAGTAATTCCCAATGTCTAGCTCTGAATAAGAATAAAACAAACATTAAAATAAATAGTTTTATTCATTATTAAAATTATATTGAATAATAATACTTACTGGACGTTAAAAGGAATTAGGATAGTTTCCTTCCCCTCACTAGCAAAATATTTGAATGCATCAGAGAAGTACTCATTCACATCCTCAATATTTGTCTCCACCTGACTAGTGACCGAAGGAACTAAGAATGCAATATTCTTTATATCAAAGTTGGTGACCTCAGTATATAAATGGTTGTTAAACATTTGTAATTATTTTCATATGTAGAAATAAGCTAAAAATGTGTATTGGAATTTTCTATATATATTGATAGATCCTTACCTTATCCATACTTGTATTATCGAAGTGTTCAGCCAATCATACCGGAACAACTCTATAATATCATCAAGAAAAATAAAATTCTCAAAGTCCCTCCCAACTGCATCTTCTGTTAACTTGACCAACATATGTGATCTCGATCTTTGGTTGGCTAAGTATCGACACAAACATTTAGATTTTCTTCCCAATTCGTCGAATGTAGTTTCGGGAATGAAAGATGGCTTGGGCATAGGAGCATGACTAGCAGAAGTTTTACTTTTTGGTTTACAAACCTGTTAATTAAATTACATACTTATATTACATGAGTTCATATATGCATTCAAATATGAAAAATATGGTAGAAATAAGGTATACCTTGTCATTGATAACCAAGTGTCTAGGCCAACCCACCATAGCACCCTCAGCTTCTTCAACTGTACTATATTCAGGATTAGGTATGGGTAGTGGTTTGTCCCCCATTCCGTCATACACAAGATGGATGGACACACGGCAAATGTCATCAGTAATTTGTTGGCAATGCAATGTACCACCAAGGTTGTACACCTTGCCCGCTACCACAACATTATATTCTCGAACCTCCACTGCAAGTTTACAGTTCATACCAACCTAGATTGAAATAATATAAGTTATATAAGAAACAGTAGAACAGATACATGTTACAACTATATATATTATCATATATTTATCATACTAATAACATAACATATAGAACAAAAACTTACTGCAGATTGTTGTGGTGGGTCATCGGAAGTGCTCTCATGACCTTCTACAACTGGAGCATGGGCTTGTACCTCATCACTTGAGAGACGTGCAGTATGAATAGGTTGAGTAGGCTGATATGAAGACATTATTTCTTTTACTTTCTGTGCTACTAATGCTTCAACATCCTCTTGTGTAAGACATCCTGCACGACCTCTTTTAGATTATGAAGGGCCAAAATAAGACTTGAATCCTATGCCAGCTCCTAATCCCCTAACACGGCCATGATGCTCCTTCGTACCAAGAGCAACTGCTAGTTCATCCATGTAGCCAGTTGGGATGAACTTTCCTTCCTTCCTTTGCTCGTGGAGATCAATCTATTCATAGTTAATAAAAATATTAAATCACAATATCAATTAGATATAAATAAATCTAATTTTGTGGGAGTTACTCTTTACTTAGTTGGGATAAACCTACCATCTTTTGTGCCACCTCCTTAGTTGCAGGGTTGACAATTTCACCGGCTCAATTCTTTCTAGCATCAATCCATGTCATGTGTCGGGGTGGTCGCTCAACTTGAGTTGTACTAGATTCTTCTCCAGAAGATGATTGCTTCTCTTGTAGTTGGCGGTGGAAGGCATAACCACCGGGCCCCAAGCAATGGTCATGCACATTTTTAGCCCGTCTTTCCTTTTGAGCCTGGTGAATAGCCTGATCATTTAAAACGAGGTATTGCAATTTATACTTGGCAAACATGTATAAAAAGATTCACCTCCTTAATTGTATAAAATTAAATATTCATACAATACATCACAATCTTTATTACCTGAAACTCTTCTAATCTCCTAGCTGCAACAAATCTTTCCCACACCTCAGGATCTATAAAAATATATACATCTATAGCTTTCTTCTTTTGTTTAGGATTATTTATAAATTCCCTTACAAGATATGTCTTAAAACCCCTCCATCGTACACCACAACGTTGTAGCACTCTTTTCTTGTGATCTTTTTCATTTAGATGAAAAACACTGTATACATACAAAAGAAGCAATTAATAATGTTGTTTTGAAAAGGAATTAATTCCAACCAAACTAAATTAGAATCTATAGATAAAAAACATATTAAAATGATATCACTTCCATTCATAGATATATCTTTCCATATGAGGTCTTTTTTGGCATTAGGAACATCATGCCAATTTTCTATATCTATTGGCACCTTACTACGCGCGGTCGCCCCTACGTAATGCTTGAAAGCACTAGCATGTTCCCCAACAGGTGTTCCTGTCACATCAAACTGGACTGGCAATTTATCCCCTTTAGCCTTGAGCTCCTGCAGCCTACGCATCAATGTAGGACCTCTATTGTTCTTAGCATTACCACTACCATCCTCATGGTTCTCATGCTCAGAATGTTCATCTTCATGGTGCTCATGCTCAAAATGTCCATCTTCACTCGCCATGTTAGAAGCTGCAAGTATACATGATAAAAAAAATAAGTGATAATAAAAGCAAAAGTGATAAGGTATACAGGATAATAAAGTAAATAATTCAAAGAATACATGCCTTTAGTATTGGTTGAGTTGTTAGTCAAGGAAAATTCCTTCAGCATGGTCTTGTCGTTTATAATATTCATCGGTGTTATCTTCAACATTTACACTTGGAAAACCAACTGAGAATGGACTGGAATCATCATACTTTTCGTAGTATTCGTCTTCATTTATAGGATCTACAGTAAACTATCTTTTTCCATTAAGAACGACAGACCAATTTTTATTTGCCGGGTCATTAATATAGAATACTTGTTTTGCTTGGTTTGCCATGATGAATGGCTCATCTTTGAAACCAATCTTTTCAAAATTCACCAATTTGAAACCCAACTCATCCACTAAAATTCCTTTGTTGTTGTCAACCCAATTACACCTAAATATAGGAACTCAAAAATTTGTATAGTCCATTTCCCATATGTCCTCAATGATGCCGTAATATGACATCTCAGCTTCGCGAGGTCTTTTATCTTTGGCACTAGCAAAATAAAATGAACAAGCTTTAACAGTGACCCCACTATTTTGAACTACACTACTTTCATCTTGACGCTTTGTGTAGTATGAAAATCCGTTAATGTCATAACCTTCATATGACATGACATCTATTTTTGGCTTAAAGGCGGGCCATTTTATGTTCTCAGCAACATTATTTGGTGATTCAGATAGTTGATTAAATACTTTCTCGTCAAACCACCTAATAAATGTTCGATTATGCTCTCTTGCAAGCCACATTGAACTGGATCGCAGATGATTTCTCTTGATAAGATCATTGTGTTCTGTGATGTAGCTACTAACTTCATCGATGTTGTGTAAAATATACAAATGCGCTTGTTACCACAACTCACGACTGATTCCTTTCACTCGTCCTCTCAGAGTTCCTTTTCCACAATAAGATCCAGTGTGATGGGAATTTTTTTGATCGCTACAAGTTTCATTGCAATTCAAAAAATACCTTCTTCCCATAGTTTCATTAGGTCATCAATTAGAGGTTGAAGGTAAACATCAATATCATTTCCAAGTTGCTTGGGCCCTGATATCAATATTGACAACATCACATACTTATTTTTCATACACAACCAATGAGGAAGATTGTATATAACAATCATAACAGGCCATGTGCTATGTTGGCTTCTTAATGTACCATAGGGATTCATTCCATCTGTACATAGTCCATGTCTTAGGTTTCTTGGTTCTTTACCAAATTGAGGGTATAATAAATCAATTTTCTTCCAATGTAGTGAATCAGATGCATGTTGTAGGACACCATCATCATTGACCTTTAACTCCCCATGCCAAGACAAATTTTGTGCATCTTCTGTATTAGCAAATAAGCGTTGAAATCGTGGTATTATTGGTAGATACCACATCACCTTGGCAGGAGAGCCATTTTTAGCCTTAGCTAAATTTGTAGTCTTATACCTTGACGCACCACATTTTGGACAATTTATCAAATTACTATAGTCCTTCTGAAATAACACACAATCATTTGGACATGCATGAATCTTCTTACCCTCCATTCCCATTGGGCACATTATTTTCTTTGCTTGATATGTTGAAATTGGAAGCTCGTTGCCTTCAGGGAGAATTTCCTTTAACAAAGACAACAGTGAAGTGAAACTCTTATCGCTCCACCGGTTTTGAGCTTTAAGAGTATATAATCGCATCACATCACTCAACATCGTGAACTTAGTACAACCCTTATATAATGGTTTTTCAGCATCATGGATAATGATTGCAAATAAAGGTGGATCAATGACATTGTCCCGACAACTACGTAGCATCTCATCAACCATATCATCCTGAATCTGGTTATCTTGAATCGGTTCATCATTAACATTATCATCATTATCTATATCTTCTATGCCACAACTATTAGTATTGACATTTTCTGATCCATAATTCAATTTCTCTCCATGCTAATACCATTCATTATAACCTTGTATGATCCCATTGCATATGACATGATTCTTAATTTCCTCACCAATATCAACTTTCAAATTGTTACAACAATTTCTACATGGACAATATAGCCTATCTGTAGGTAGTTTCCTATGTTCCTCAGCAAATCTGATAAATTCATCAAGACCTTTGGCAAACTCTGGACTGCAACGGTTCTTGATAGACATCCAACTTTGATCCATTTTCTATATCACATTAAAATTAATTATAAAACTAACAGTTTAATATTGATACTATAATAATCTGTAAGTTTTTTTTGATAGAAAGTTAATTTTATATACTAAAGTGTACCACCTATCCCATTTTTGAATATTTAATCTCACTAGTAACTATATAATGTATGTTTAGTTTTGAAGAAAATTTCAGCAGCATTTCCCCTAAGTTCTCCAAGTACACTGATGTAAATGGCAAATAACCACTCACATATGTACCCAGAGAACAAATGAAGAAATCCTACTGAAATAATCTACAAAACTAAACATACATTATACAGGTACATCCTAAGTGAGATTAAAATATCCAAAAACAGTCCCAAACTGGGGACTATCCAAAGTTTACTCCTAATGAGTAAATTTTGAACGGGTTTCTAAGTATGTTCACATATGAAAAAAGACATGCATGTTTTTATTATTGGATATCAAATCATATAAAATGGAAAATACTTGTACAAATTAGAAAAGTAAGGCTGTTTCCACCAGTCCAAAGATTGAATCATTATAATATCTAGAACTATTTGTGAACATTACAGCAAATATGATTAAAACATTTGTAGCTCCCACATAAATAAGTTCCAGGTCCATCTCGGTCGACAATTAGTCGACTGAGAGCCCACCTGCGCGCAGCGTCTAGGTCCACTCTCGGTCGATAAATTGTCAATCGAGAGTAGACCTGGACGCTACACACAGGTGGGCTCTCGGTCGACTAATTGTCGACTGAGATGGACCTGGAAGTAGCAATGGCGGCGGGAGGGAATGAAGGTAAGTGGGAACAAAGGAACGAAGGAAGCGGCGAACTTACTTGGAAATGACAGTGACCTTCGTGGAGGAAGAGACGACCTTCACAGAGAGGCGGCGACCTTCGTGGAAGAGTGGAAGGTGGCAACGACGAGCTTCACGGCAATGGCTTCACGGAGAGAAGGGTTCGTGGCAACGACGAGCTTCACAATCCACTTGGCGGCATGGAGAGGAGGAAACAACTTCACGGAGAGAAGGGTTCGCGAAAACGAAGGAATGACATAGGAAAAAGCAAGGGTTCATGGCACCGCGGGAGAGAGAATAGAACAGAGAAAAGGGTTTTGTGGGAGGAAGAAAGACTAAAATTTTGGATTTTTGCACGGAGCGAAAAACTGTAGCGTCGGTTAACAACAAAAAACCGATGCTACAGATAAACGGTGCCCGTGTCGGGTTGTTTAAAAACAATCAAATGCAAACTCGATCGACGAATTTGTCGACTGAAAAGACCTCTAGGGTCGGTTATTAGGAAAAACCGACGCTATAAGTGCTAATACGAAGGAAATTTTGCTCCTTTCGGTCGACGATTTGTCGACCGAGAAGGAGCAAGATTTCCTTCATATAAGCACCTCTAGGGTCGGTTTTTTCTTATAACCGACCCTAGAGGTGCTTATACATGTGTGAAAAACTAAACTGGATATTGTCGGTCGACAATATTGTCGACCGAGGCTCCCTATAGGGCCAGTTATAAGAAAAACCGACCCTAGAGGTGCTTCTAAGAAAGAAATCTGGCTCCGTTCGGTCGACAAATTCGTCGACCGAATGTATGTCGTTCGAAAAATTTGTCGACCGATGATGCGTGAACTAAAATGGATCGAAAATTCATGTCGGTCGACAATAATTGTCGACCAGTGAGCGTTTTAGGGTCGGTTATAAAGGAAACACCGACCCTATAGGTGCTTATACACGTGAAATCTGACTCTATCTCGGTCGACAAATTCTTCGACCGAGGGAGCTCTAAAGTGCTTACACAACCCTAATAATGATGTTATGTGAAACCTTAATATATGGTGATGTCGTATGAAACCCTAATATGGGATAATGTTATGTGAAACCCTAATATGGAATGATGTTATGTGAAACCCTAATATGGAAATGTTATGTGAAACCCTAATATAGGGTGATGTTGTGTAAAAACCCTAATATGGGATAATGTTATGTGAAATTTCAATATGGGATGATGATATGTGAAACCCTAATTGATAAAGATGGGAAACTCTAACCCTAATGAGGGAATAGAGATGTTATTTTTGTATTGCATGATGTTGATATGAAATTGATATGGTTGATATGAAATTGAGATGCTTGTGTAACAAATATCCTGAATACCTTGGTGAGATGACCTGAAGGTAATAGTTACCTGATAAGTGATAACCATGTTTAGTGATGAACTAAGGGTTTGAATACCCAAAATCAGCAAATGTGATGATGGTGGTATTGAGGGATGTGAATTCCCAACAATGAGACAAAAGATTGAGATCCCAATGCTTTATAACATTTTGAAAAGTACTAAACTCTATCCAAAATTTCTGTCGATCGACAATATTGTCGACCGAGATCCCCTTTAGGGTTGGTTATAAGGTAAAACCGACCCTAGAGGTGCTTATACACATGAAATCGAGCTCCTATTCAGTCGACTATTTGTCGAATGAGAAGAGCTCTAGGATCGGTTATAAGGAAAAAACCGACCCTAAAGTCCTCCTCGGTCGACAATATTGTCGACCGAATGTGTCTCGGTCGACAATATTTTCGACTGAGATTAACCCTGTTTCAATGTTTTAAATTAAGTACCAAGTGTGTGTGTATGAGATTAACCAAGTGATGCTTTGTCAAATTTAGCCATAATTTATTTTTCAATTATTTGAAATAACAATATTCATATATAACATGTATATGTACAAATGAAGCCATGGAAAACACTTTTATTCATAACAATTTAATGCCCATACACTTTATAAGATGAAACATGACATACTTGCTTTATAAAAAGATATACATTACATCATTACAAAGATATCTCATAATCTCACTGAAAAGACCGAAGGATTACATCAATGTCTGGGTCTTTTCCAAGAAAGGGCTCAGCTCCATAATATTTGACCAGTATCTGCCACTCCAAGGCACCTGTCATGGTTAAGGCATAAGCCTCCAAGAAGGTGGGAACACGATCAAAGCGAAAGTGGGCAGCAATGTCTTGAAGTTGAATTGGGGAAAACTGAGTATGTGTGAGATCAGGATATGGTGGAGGTGGAATTTGATAGTAGTTGTAGGAAGGATTGTATGGATTTATCATGCCAAGATTAAGGGAATAGGGATATTCATCAGGTTGGTTAGGAGAGAGAGTTTGCATCCTTTGGTGATATTGGGAGCCAGCAATGTATGTCAAGGTATTTGTAATAGGATCATGGGGTAGGTTGGTAGGAGGAGGTGGTGGAGGTATGTCTTGGGTGGATGTCTCCCCTTCAGTCCTAGCCCTTTTGTGGACAAAGTCGATTCCCATCTTTTCCACCGTATTTTTACTTATTTTTTGGGGTTTTCTATCCCATGTGTAACCTAAGACGTCCTCAATATTCTTCTTAAGAAAATGTTGAGTGATTTGGCATACAAAGTCAGCATAAGGTGGATTGCTAGAAAACTCAAACATATTCTTAAGGATGATACGAATAAAGTTTATGGGAATACCTTTGAGAATGGCATAGATAAGGTACATACGAAAGGTGGGTACTTCAGATTTGTTTGCTCTAGGATGGATATTGGTGGCAACAATGAGATTTATGATCCTAGCTTCAGGTTTTTAATTTATGGCATAATAGGTACCCCTATCTTCATGACAAGTCGTATTTGATTGAAAGATGGCTCTTTTGACATCACTAAGGCTAGTTGTAGTGTCATCTTGGGAGAGTTTGTTGAGTGGAGTTCCTCTGGTGAGATCAATAAAATCTTTATATTCTTCTATGTCTATGTCAAGCATATCAAGAATACCCTCCTCAGTAAAATGGAATCCATACCCACCAACCATAGAGGAGAAGGAATCATGTTCAGGATGTTCGGCTAAATTGGCATAGAATTCATTAACTACTTTGGAGGAGTAGGAATGGAAGGAGGGATTTAGAAAATCAGTCAAATGTTGCACCTCAAAAAGTTCTTCCAAATCGACAATGCTGTGGAAGTCCATGACGCGACGGGCCGTCATGGAAGAGGAGTTTTTTAGGAGAGCCTGAGGTAGCAGTCGCCTGCAGCTGCGTCAATGAAAGGGACGTCGTTGATGAACGACAACATTGAAGAGAATGTCCTTCCTTTCCTACCTGCAACTTGCTTCTTTCCACGCGTAGATGATGAAGTCATTTCGTTGCTTTGAAATGGAGAAATAGCAAGCAAGAATTGGATGTAGAGAAGCTGAAGATTTTCACAAGAATACAAAAGAGAGGAGCTAGAGAAGTGAGAATGTGAAGGTGTGAAGAAATGGATCGTTTTGGGTGCTATTTATAGCAAAACAGAGCCAATTTCGGTCTACAATTTGTCGACCGACGCCCGCAACTGTCGTTTTCTAGACCCTTCTCCTGGTCGGCCAACGATCATATTTATAGCCATTATGACAGTTGATTTTCTAGCCGTTACGACAGTTGATTTTTTTATATGTTACGACGGTTGATTTTCTAGCCGTTACGACAATTGATTTTCTAGTCGTTGTCCTCGGTCGAACAATTCGTCGACCGATGTGGTTCGGTCGAACAATTCGTCGACTGAGAAAGAGCCAGATTTCCTTCGCTTAACTACCTCTAGGGTGGGTTTTAAGGATAAAACAAACCCTAGAGGTACTTATTCATGTGTGAAATACTAAACTGGATCCTAAGTTTATCTCGGTCGACAATATTGTTGACCGAATAGACTTCTAAGGTGGGTTATAAAGAAAATACCGACCCTAAAAGTTTCTTATACAATTGAAATCTGACTCCATATCGGTCGACGAATTTGTGGACCGAGAGGATCGGTCAAAGTATTGGTCGACCGAGGAAGGCTCTAAGGTCGGTTATAAGTGCAAATCCAATGCTAGAGGTGCTTATACATGCGTGAACTATCTGGATCCAGAATAGTTATCGGTCGACGAATTTGTCGATCGCGAAAGAGCCAAATTTCCTTCGCATAAATACCTCTAGGGTCGGTTTTAAGGAAAAAACCGACCCTAGAGGTACTTATTCATGTGTGAAATACTAAATTGGATCCTAAGTTTATCTCGGTTGACAATATTATCGACCGAATAGACTTCTAAGGTCGGTTATAAAGAAAATACCGACCCTAAAAGTTGCTTATACACTTGAAATCTTACTCCTTATCGGTCGACGAATTTGTCGACCGAGGTTATTGGTCAAAGTATTTGTCGACCGAGGAAGGCTCTAAGGTTGGTTATAAGTGCAAAACCGATGTTAGAGGTTCTTATACATGCGTGAACTATCTGGATCCAGAATAGATATCGGTCGACGAATTTGTCGACCGAGGAGGCCTTTAAGGTTGGTTTTAAAGGAAAAATCGACCTTAGAGGTGTTGAACCGAGGAGGACTGTAGGGTTGGTTATAAGGAAAAAATCGACCCTAAAGGTGCTTATATACGTGAAATATAGCTCTTATTCGGTCGACGAATTTGTCGAATGAGGAGCCCTTTAGGTCGGTTATAAGGTAAAACCAACGCTAGAGATTGAGGCACAAAACCAAAATCAAGCAAATTTTTGCCGCGAGAAACTTGTATTTGACTTTCTAATCCAATTGTCTATAAGATCACTTATTTTAGAAAAACCGACCCTATAGAGATGCACTACAAGGCCGGTTATTTTAAGAAAAGTGACCCAAGAGGTCTTAAGTGGTGCCCACGTTTTTTATAGACATATAAGGTCGGTTATTTGGAAAACTGACCCTATAGAGATTCACTACAAGGTCGGTTATTTTAAGAAAAGCGACCCAAGAGGTCTTAAGTGGTGCCCGCATTTTTTATAGACATATAAGGTCGGTAATTTGGAAAACCGACCCTATAGAGTTACACTACAAGGTCGGTTTATTTAAGAAAACTGACCTAAGAGGTCTTAAGTGGTGCCCGCATTTTTTTTAGACATATAAAGTTAGTTATTTGGAAAATCCGACCCTACAGGTAGTGACGTTATAACCCATTTCTGTACTAGTGTCGGGAGCAACCTCACCGCCAGCGCCGCCGCAACACAGAGATGGAGTGTGGTCTCGGGCCCTTCTCCCACCTCTGCATCGTGGACGAGCGTAGGTACAGTTGGATCGTCATCCAACCGTTGGCAGCGAGCACCTTTCCCCCCACGATCTAGCCTCCTCTTTGACCTAGGTCAAAGCCGACACGGGCCCCATGGCTGGGAGAAGCAGAGTGGCGCCAAGGCAGGTGTTCCTCCCTGATCGTCTGATCGTAAACCAAGGGGCCGGATCCCCCTCATCATCAAGGGTAATAATTTTCCTATGATCTCAGATGATGCTCCTATATAGTTTCTAATTGAAACTTCAAAAATGCATAACTCCTTGCTCCCTTGGCCAAATTTAACGAACCAATATATCATTTTGATCGTCTCAAAAAGATATACAACATGAGAATATTTCCAAACCTTGAATCTTCTTATAGTTTCCTTATATTGCTAAAGATGTAACCTTTGACTACTTTGAATATGCTTAACACATGATTATGATTAATGATTGGATCTTGATGCTCGATCTACCCCTGAATCCTTAAATCAGTACTTGTGATATATATTTGAACTAAATGAAGGTCCTACTCTCCCTGTTGTTCATGAATGACCTCAATTGGACATATGTGCCTACTTTGGACTATAATGTTGAACTTTGCCCTATTATGAGTCTCGTGACCTAATTTGAGCATAAGTGTCCTAAATCTTATCATGTCCAGATGAAACCTCGAAAGGATATGGAACTTGAACCACACCATAATGATGACCTCTAGATCAATAGAATATCATATAATCAACTAATAAGCAACTTGGAACCCATCTTGGCCAAAACCCTAAAATGCATCTAATTAGGGTTAATGATGAGAATCTAATGCATATATGTAATATTATTGTTAATCAAGTTTGGCATGTGGCTAGATGATGAAGGATATGTTAGGTTATGAAATCTCTGAATCAGGTATGGTCCTTATCTAGTTATATGACTATTGCTTTTTTCTTGAAAAGACATATATTGTATGCTTGTTTGTTTATTTTCTCAAATATTGTCATGTAGTATTGTTATGTCTTACTAGATGTTTGCCCCATCATTTTTATAACTTGAACACATATATAAATAGAACTCCATTATAATATTGATTGATAAAGGGTTAGCTCTTGGCTATGGCCTTGAGGTCCCTCTCGTATAAAAGGGTTAGCTAAGCTTGAGCACCCTTACAGACCCTTCCGACGGGAAGATGGTCAAAGTCCTTAAACATGTTTGATATTGTTGGTATAATGGAGTGAAATAACATAAAATATGGTTTCACATTTGTTAAACAATTAAAATGTTTATTCTTGTTCGTTTAATCTTGAAATCATTTCAAAATTATGCAAAGCTTATATATATGTGTATTTTTCAGCCCCATACTCAACACCTCGTGTGTTGACCCATTTCTCGTACGTTGTTTTTAGGTTCAGAGAAGGCTAGAAGGTTGATGGGCTTGGTGAGATATGCTAGGTGTACTTGTTGTAAGATCCAGATATAGTATACATGAGAAGACTTGTACTAAGTGACTCTTGAAATATGTAATTCAAATCATGTAATATAATAGTGTTGCTTAGTACATCTTGTTGATTGTTGAGATTATGTTGGTGCTTGTATCTTGTTATCTGTTCATGTGTGCTGAGCTTTACGCTTCCGCATGTTTCCTTTGGTATACGTTTGGTTCATGGGACTGGGATTCTGGTTCCGTGACAAATGGTATCAGAGCATGAACAATACCTACACCAAACATTGCGCACATGAAACACAAAATAAACTCACCTTACATCTCAACCCTAGAAACTTAATGAAATATCCTTGTGGACTAGGTTGACGTAGCCTCTAGGTTAGAACCTAGATGTTCTAGAACTAGGTGTAGACTTGTGTAAGTTACCTCCCTAGCCATGATTCACGACATGTGCTTAGGATGTCTATACAAGTGTGCACCATGTTCTTGCTAGTTCTCTAGGTGTCATAATACTAGACTGCCTAATGAGTGTGGTAACTCATTTTGGTTTTGGCTTTATTCGAATGGAGTATGGTGGTTTTCATCGCATGTTTAAATGTTGGAGAAAACATATTTCAAGTATTATTATATGTACATATGAAAAATGTTACCACACGCAGAAAGGTAGTGAGTTTCCATGCAACCTAGGAGAAAGAGATGTAACATCAAGTCTAGATGAAAGAGTTTAGATGATAGTGATAGTCTCTAGAGTCGTCTAGAGCCATGATATAGGTTAGGCATGTGAGTAACCTAGAAACCTAAGATGATGATTACGATATTGTTGATGATGTTGATGTTTTATAAGACCCAAGATGTTTGAGGAATGTTAATTATGTTTGACGATATGAGATGAGTTTGACCATGCAACCCTAGCTAAACCTAGCACCTTATAGGATACATACCACTTGGTTGATGTGCTAAACATAGCTAGTGAGTTGGCATGCTTGCTTGTACCTAGTCTTGTAGGTGTGGAGGTATGATATATGGTTTGAGACCAACACCGACCTCAATCTCTTTACAAAGGAAGACCTCTAGCATGGGACATATGAATAGGGTAACATGTTGATACGAGTTGACCCATATCGGGAAAAGGTTAGAGTACCTAAACTCCAAAATATTTGAATTGTTGAATAATATGAATGATGAAATACTTGATGATGAGTCCCTAGCTAGAATACTTCTAAGTATATGAGTTGAGTGACCTAGTGGACGGTTTCCTTGAAAATGTTGAACCCTAGATGTCCTATGAAATATCTATCCCTAGAGAAAGAGGCAATTGATAATTTGATGCTTTATATATATATATATATATATATATATAGGTGAGGGATATTTCCCAAGACCCTTAGATGATGTATACGATGTGTGATATTCATGATGACCCTCATACTTAGGTTAGTAGTTGTATATAAAGGAATCTAAAGGTTATCCTTGTTTTTCGAAAGATGGGTAGAAATTTTGTTACACGTATAAGGTTGTGGTTAACATGTCTTGTTGGAAAAATATGTCTTAGCTTGCGTGACTTGAGCTTGTGGAGCTATTTCTAGATATAAGTGAGGGAATTAAAAAATCTTGACATTGATGATAATGTTGTTCCTGGAATGATGCTTGATACATGAAATATCTCACTTATGTTTAAAAACTTGAATATGCACAATAAGCCACTCTCATAAGCTAGACCTAGTATGAAATCAAACCATACATGAAGATGTAGTTTCGAAATCATGAACTTGATACGATGATGCCTAGAGATCTTAGCTTGAATAATAAGGGCAACATGTCTAACCTCATACCCAAATGAAAAAAAAATTGATATGACGATACTCTTGCAGTCATAACTAGTATAAACAAGCTGGAAAAAAAATTGTATAATTCGAGATTTGGAAGGAATAATAATGAACATAATTGTTTAGAGTTGGTAGAAACTTTTGAAAAAAAATGCTTGGAATCTAGAGTAAAGATGAGATGCACACTCGATGATAGTCTCTTTTGGTCATGATCACACACATGTTCGCTTGAGAATTATTAACCTTGATTGTGATAGTACACATTGTCTTATTTGAAGATGATACTAGGCGATGGAAAACCCTAATGCCATGATGTTGTTATAGTATGATGGAACGATAAGTAAATGTGTATATCATCGATATGAGTACACCCTTGATGAGTATAACCTAGTGTGCACCCACCATGCAAATTTCCTTGATAACCATGGTTGGATACCTAGACTCGATGGTTATTGGCTTAACTCTTAACTATGATCTTGGTTGAATTTCGGGGACGAAATTTCTTTAAGGAGGGAAGGATGTGACAAAGTAGATTTTCTCCTATTTGTGCATAATTACTCTTATTACTTTAAGTCCTCATTATCTTTATGTCTCCTAAGACTTCATAGCTCTATAATGTCCACCAAAGTCAAGATTTCACATTTTGAGTCAATATGATACACATATATGCATGAAATCATAGTGTTGTTATACCCTTGAATCCCTTGATTAAAATCTTGATCATACATGCTTATTTTGATTTATAATTTTTCAAACTTGTTCTAGACCCTTTTATGAAGCTATGGTCCAAATTTGAGACCATTTGGACCTTCCTACAATTTGTTATGATTTTCCTAAGATCTACCCTTTTTACCCCTTTCTTTCTTCTTTTTCCCCTTATTGGGCCGATTTTTCCACCCTAAATGGGCCATGTGGACGCTGACCCGGGGTGAGGAACTGGTTTGCACACCCTCGGATCTTGATCCGACGGCTTCGAGGTCATCCTCTACCTCGGATCGGCCTGCAACTGTGGTCGTCGGGTAGGGGAGCCCGAGCCACCGGTTCTCACCCAATTCTCGACCGTTTTGCACGATTCGAACGCTATTGTGTCCGTTTTTTAAATCCACGATGCATACATATGTTTTTCACACCGAATCATAGGGTTTTTCCGAATCTTCTGTTCCCCTGTGGCGGCTGCCGCCATGGCCAAGCTTGGCCTAAATAAACCCTACCCTAGCACTATAAAATAACCCCAAGATCTGCCACCACTCCACCTTGCAAATACACCCTTTTTTGTACCCTTTTGTGGTCTTGAGCACCCCCGACCTCCTCTCTCTCTCTCCCTGCTCTCTTAGCAGCACCGCCACACTCTTCGCATGGGGCGTCTTGCCTTCGCCCCTCCCAGGGATCAATTTACCAGCCCATCATCTCTGCAAGGTCGGGCGAAGGAGAACATCGCTTTCCCCGTCCTCAGGGCTGGCTCGAGAGCAAACTCACCACCAGTGCCACCGCGACGTAGGGATGGAGTGTGGTCTCGGGCCCTTCTCCCACCTTGGGATCACGGACAACCGTAGGTACGGTTGGATCGTCATCCAACCGCTGGCAGCGAGCACCTTTTCCCCAACGATGTAGCCTCCTCTTTGACATGGGTCAAAGCCGACGCGGGCCCCATGGCTGGGAGAAGCAGAGTGGCGCCAAGGCAGGTGCGCCTCCCTGATCATCTGATCGCAAACCAAGGGGCCGGATCCCCCTCATCATCAAGGGTAATAGTTTTCCTATGATCTCAAATGATGCTCCTATATAGTTTCTAATTGAAACTTCAAAAATGCATAACTCCTTGCTCCCTTGGCCAAATTTAATGAACCAATATATCATTTTGATCGTATCGAAAAGATCTACAACATGAGCATATTTCCAGAACCTAAATCTTCTTCTAGTGTCCTTATATTGCTAAAGATGTAACCTTTGACAACTTTGAATATGCTTAACACATGATTATGATTAATGATTGGATCTTGATGCTCGATCTACCCCCGAATCCTTAAATCAGGACTTGTGATATATATTTGAACTAAATGAGGGTCCTACTCTCCCTATTGTTCATGAATGACCTTAATTGGACATATGTGCCTACTTTGGACTATAATGTTGAACTTTGCCCTATTATGAGTCTCGTGACCTAATTTGAGCATAAGTGTCCTAAATCTTATCATGTCCATATGAAACCTCGAAAGGATATGGAACTTGAACAACACCATCATGATAACCTCTAGATCAATACAATATCATATAACAAACCAATAAGAAACTTGGAACCCATCTTGGCCAAAACCCTAAAATGCATCTAATTAGGGTTAATGATGAGAATCAAATGCATATATGTAATCTTGTTGTTAATCAGGTTTGGCATGTGGCTAGATGATGAAGGATATGTTAGGTTCTGAAATCTCTGAATCAGGGATGGGCCTTATCTAGTTATATGACTATCGCTATTTTCTTGAAAAGACATATATTGTATGTTTGTTTGTCTATTTTCTCAAATATTGTCATGTAGTATTGCTATGTCTTACTTGATGTTTGCCTCGTCGGTTTTATAACTTGAACACATATATAGATAGAACTCCATTATAATATTGATTGATAAAGGGTTAGCTCTTGGCTATGGCCTTGAGGTCCCTCTCGTATAAATGGGTTAGCTAAGCTTGAGCACCCTTACGGACCCTTCCGATGGGAAGTTGGTCAAAGGCCTTAAACATGTTTGATATTGTTGGTATAATGGAGTGTAATGACATAAAATATGGTTTCACATTTTTTAAAAAATTAACATGTTTATTCTTGTTCGTTTAATCTTGAAATCTTTTCAAAATTATGCAAAGCTAATATATATATGTATTTTTCAGCCCCATACTCAACACCTTGTGTGTTGACCCATTTCTCGTATGTTGTTTTTAGGTTCAGAGATGGCCAGAAGGTTGATGAGCTTGGTGAGCTATGCTAGGTGTACTTGTTGTAAGATCTAGATATAGTATACATTAGTAGACTTGTACAAATTGACTCTTGAAAATGTAATTCAAATCATGTAATATAATAGTGTTGCTTAATATATCTTGTTGATTGTTGAGATTATGTTGGTGCTTGTACCTTGTTATCTGTTCATGTGTGATGAGCTTTATGCTTCCGCATGTCACCTTTGGTATATGTTTGGTTCGTGGGACTGGGATTTTGGTTCCGTGACAGATGGTATCAGAGCATGAACAATAACTACACCAAACATTGCTCACATGAAACACAAACTAAACTCACCTTACATCTCAACCCTAGAAACTTAATGAAATATCCTTGTGGACTAGGTTGACGTAGCCTCTAGGTTAGAACCTAGATGTTCTAGAACTAGGTGTAGGCTTGTGTAAGTTACCTCCTTAGACATGATTCACGACATGTGCTTAGGATGTCTATACAAGTGTGCACCATGTTCTTGCTCGTTCTCTAGGTGTCATGATACTAGACTGCCTAATGAGTGTGGTAACTCATTTTGGTTTTGGCTTTATTCGAATGGAGTATGGTGGTTTTCATCGCTTGTTTAAACATTGGAGAAAACATATTTCAAGTAGTATTATATGTACATATGAAAAATGTTACCACACGTAGAAAGGTAGTGAGTTTCCATGCAACCTAGCAGAAAGAGATGTAACATCAAGTCTAGATGAAAGAGTTTAGATGATAGTGATAGTCTCTAGAGTCATCTAGATCCATGATATAGGTTAGGCATGTGAGTAACCTAGAAACCTAAGATGATGATTACGATATTGATGATGATGTTAATGTTTTATAAGACCCAAGATGTTTGAGGAATGTTAATTATGTTTGACGATATGAGATGAGTTTGACCATGAAACCCTAGATAAACCTAGCACCTTATAGGATACATACCACTTGGTTGATGTGCTAAACATAGCTAGTGAGTTGACATGCTTGCTTGTACCTAGTCTTGTAGGTGTGGAGGTATGATATATGGTTCGAGACCAACACCAGCCTCAATCTCTTTACAAAGGAAGACCTCTAGCATGGGACATATGAATAGGGTAACATGTTGATATGAGTTGACCCGTATCGGGAAAAGGTTAGAGTACCTAAACTCCAAAATATTTGAAATGTTGAATAATATGAATGATGAAATACACTGATGATGAGTCCCTAGCTAGAATACTTCTAAGTATATGACTTGAGTGACCTAGTGGATGGTTTCCTTGAAAATGTTGAACCCTAGATGTCCTATGAAAATATCTAACCCTAGAGACAGAGGCAATTGATAATTTGATGCTTGATATATATATATATATATATATATATATATATATATATATATATATATATATATATATATATATATATATATATATATATATATAGGTGAGGGATATGTCCCAAGACCCTTAGATGATGTATACGATGTGTGATATTCATGATGAGCCTCATTATCGGGTTAGTAGTTGTATATAAAGGAATCTAGAGGTTATCCTTGTTTTTGGACCTAGATTCCTTCACATAGAACTAATAACCCGATTATGAGGCTCATCATGAAGATCACACATGATGTACATGATCTTAGGGTCTTGGAAAATCTCCCTCACCTAGAGAGAAAGCATCATATATTCAATTTCCTCTTTCTCTAGGGTTAGATATTTTAATAGGAAAAATAGGGTTCAACAATATCAAGGGAACCATACACTAGGTGACTCAATCATATAATTAGAAGTATTCCAACTAGGGACTCATCATCATGTACTTCATCATTCATATTTTTCAACATTTTGTATATATTTTGGAGTTTAGGTACTCTGACCTTCTATCATCTCAGGTCAAATCATATAAAGGGGCCACCCCTAACACATGTCCCAAGGTAGAGGTCCTTCTTTGAAAAGATATTGAGGCCTATGTTGGTCTCAAACATGCTTCTCACACATCATCTCATATATGTAGGACTAGTAACAAGCAAGCATATCAAATCATTGGCTATGTTTAACACATCAACTAAGTTATATCCATCAAACATGGTTCTAGATTAGCTAGGTTTGCATGGTCAAACTCCTCTCATGTCATCAAGTCGTACTTGAATTTTCCAAAAACAAGCTTAGGTCATTTTGAAGCAAGCACATATCGTCAACATCAACATCACAATCATAGTCATCATCATCATCATCGTTGTCATCGTTGTCATCATCATCATCATAAATTTAGGTCATCTAGGCTATTTATAAGCCTAACATGTATCATGGCTCTAGACAATTCTAGAGACTAAAACTATAATCAAAACACCCTCATCTAGACTGATTCTACGTCTCTTTCTCTTATGTTACATAGATACTCTCTACCTTTCTCTATGTGGTAACATTTTTCATATGTACATTTATATTAATATTTGAAATAGATTTTCTCCAATGTCAAAATAGGAAATGGAAACCAACACAAGCCATTTCAATACAACAAAAATCAAAATGAGTTACCCCACTCATTAGGATGTCTGGTACCATGACACCTAGAGAACTAGCAAGAACATGGTGCACACTTGTGTAGCTACCCTAAGCACATGCCACAAACATATATCTAGGGTTGTAGTAAGATCTCCCTTCTCTCACCTTCCTGAACCTACATCCCATACTACAAGACAAAAGGAGTAAAGAAAGTATCCAAGAGTTTCACAAGTCTACACCTAGTTCTAAAACATCTAGGTTCTAGACATGGAGGCTAAGTCAACATAATCCACCACAAACATCTTATTAAGTTTCTAAATGTGAGACCCCTAACCTAGCTTAGTGCTTGATCTTTCTTTCTTATCATAATAAGATGCTTAAACCTTAATCTAATCATATGATGTGATTTAATAACATGTGGTATGCTTATGTTTCTAGTTTGGTCCAATTTGGTTGATGTTTGAGCTAGTTCTGCTATATATGTGTTGTTTTGGACCACGTTGCAATTTACCCATGTTGAAGGTTTATATTGAAATTTTTCACATGTTGGATTTGCCTCCTATGTTTTATCATCATGAGAGAGAGATTTTCATAGGGGCACCTTGTTGGACCTTGGTTGATGAGGTGGCACCATATGTTGATGCTAGGGTTTGCATGGTTTGCATGGATGATTGACTTGAGTTAGATGTGGATCCTTGAGTGTAGCTCCCGATGTGTTTTCCTTGGTCTTGTGTTTATATCAACCTATGTGTTTTATCTTGTATCATGTTTGTTGTGGTTGAAAGAGATTTTGATTTGTGCTTTTGGTTGTAGCGACCGTTGCTTTGATTGACACAGTGTGGTGGTCGCTACAATGGTGCCTTGTTTTGACCTATGCATGGTGAGGACCTAAGTGGCCACTAAACTACCTAAATTTTAACGACCTTCCTTGCATGCATATCTAGAGTGCTTGCATGGCTGAGATTTATAGGGATAAGTGTCTCTAGAGGTCCTAGTATCTTAATACCTCATCCTCTTACCTCTCTCCTACCCTTAGGTACTTATACATCTTCTTTTATATGAAAGTGACCCCTTTAAATCTCTCTTCTTTCTTTCTTCTTGCTTGTAGTCGGCCCTTGATCTTGGTAGTGCAAGTGGAGGTTCTAGATCTTGAAGAAGAAGGTTGAACTATTTCATGTAGTGATCTAGGGTTTGATCATCTCCCTGTGTTTGATCCTCTGGTGATCCTTGAGCTTGGTAAGTGGTTTAATCTCCTTGATCTGGTTTTCCTTTAAACCCTACCCTATATTTATTCTTTCAACCATACCATGGTTCTCCATGGTGGCTTTCTTAAGGTACTTTTCTCCAATAGAGGTCGAATCAGTTGTTCTCCCATGGTAGTACCTAAGTGAGAAGAAGATCTCCCCTTTCCCCTTTCTTTTTAGACTTAGAGTTTTACCCTCTCCTCTTTGAGATTTATTTGACCTTGTTTTGTTCTTATTCTCTTAAGGCTATCTTCTTGGACATGGATTTGATCTAGGCTTGGCTTTCCTTCTCTCTCTAGGAGCTTCATGGCATTGGAGTTGATCTTCACCTCAAGGTAGGTTATATAACTCTCACCTCTTCTATTGTTACACATGATCTTGCATGCATGTTATATTATCTTTAGAATGTGAATCTAAGTTTCTTGGTGATGATATCATGACTTAGGGTTAATGTTATGTAGTGATCCTCACATAGATTAACTCTTCTTCTTTTTCGTAAATTCTTGCACTCGAAACCTAAGTGATGATGGAGTTGTTGATTCTTACATGTCTCTTGAACGTTGGTTTTATCACCATGTCAGGTTCAGTTATCTTGTTAAAGATGGAGGCCTTTTTTCCCACATGCATGTGCTTCATGTTTGGTTTCTCCCTCTCATGGTATGGTTTCTATGTTTCTCCTCGCGACACGTGTTTTAAGATTTGAATGCTACCATCTCCATGAGGTTTTCTTCTTGATGACTTCGGTTTTCTTGGTGTTAAAAATTTATTTCAATTTCTTTGACCATGGTAGTGGTATGTTTGGGTTTTGCTTGCTGACTATAAGCTAATGTGCATGGTCTCTACATGTGTATTAGTCACTATAAGTGTTTTGGTCGCTATGTTTCTTGAGCTAAGGTGGTCGCTACATTTTGAAGGGTCATGTGGTTGATATGTTCTGCACATTTTGTGATCGTAACAAGGTGCTAACCTAGTATGGATGCAAAGTTAGGGTGGGTTGGTCACCACAAATTCTAACCCTAACCGGTTTTGGTCACTATGCTGGGTTGGTTTTTCTTGTGACAAATTGACCTTGGTTTGATGGATGGTCGAAATGCTATGGTGGTTTGGGTTGCAAAAATACCTAAACCTAGTTTTTCTTGTGGTCACAACACCTGATTCAGTTTGGTTGCTTGCTACACTTGTAGTATATTCTTATGGTAGCTACATGGCAATGGGTCATGGTTACTATGGGTGGTTACACGTGGTTTGGTCTTTACACTTTGTTGATTTTTTGGATCAGTTAGTTATGCCAATTATGTTTAACCCAAGATGGTGGGAAACAATGTACTTTAGGGTATGATGTTAAATGCTATTATGAAAACCCTAATCGGATGAGTATAAGAAACCCTAACCCTAATTTAGAGTACATGGTACTTAATGTTTACTTTCTTGAGTGATTAGCATGTATTGAAGTATTTCTCTCTCCTATTTGTTGTAACCTAACTTGTAGGTTGAATGAGCATCATGGCTAATGATTGGTGTGGTGTCTTTTGTGTGACACATGCGCGGTAATTATGAGACTTGATGAGGCATTGAGATATAATGATAATGCCTTCTTCAAGAACTATGAGAATGGTATGATGACCTTTTTTATGGTTTAATGCCTAATGAGAGGTGATATCCTATGGTGATGCGTTGAGGGATTATTATCCCATGGTGATATGATTATGGTGATAGCCCCGTGTATGGAAGTGAGATAGTACCATGTGGTGATGTGATCAACTTAGTGCATAATACGTTTTATATCTTCTAGAGTTGTAGTCTACCCCTAACTTTGTAGAATTTGTTAAAGGTTTGTATGTTGTAACTTGATTGATGCTATAAAAGATACTCAATTGGCATAACTAAACAAGTAAAATCCTAATCATGTAGTTGTCCTGTGCCAAAAATCCATCCCAGTGTTAGAACTTACCGGATGGTGAAACGAGTATTCCTATGGGAAACTCAGAGCACATATTATTGAATATGTCGAGTGCTTGGAGAGTACATCCTTAATATCTAGATCCCAAAGTATTTGAGTATAGCAGTGAGAATAACTGCATGTATGTATGTATATATATATATATATATATATATATATATATATATATATATATATATATATATAGGTAGTAGGAACAAAAACTATAGTGATGCCTCGAAGATACGGGTGAGTACAACCTATTTTTCTAACACTATGACATGTAACATAGTGGGTTAGGTGTTTTCAGCTTGACTATATATTGTTGGTGCCAGTTGATTGTTATGTCTCTACGACATCTCTCGTACTGACCTTGAGGTGGTGGTGAGATCGTGGATTTGGGTGGTACAAATCAAACCTTAGAGAATAATAAAAGATGTAATACAGCTGTGTAGTATACTTCCTTAGGGATAAATATGACTCATATTGGTTGTTTCCCTTGCTTTGTTTCTTATATTGTTTAGTGAGTAATGGTTATACATGTTCTTCATATTACTTCTAAAAGTATATGATGACTATTGATATTACTTCTAAAAGTATATGTTATCTATTGATCAGTTCTAACTACTTAATCTACTTAATCTGTGTCATCAATTTTACTTATTCATTTAGCTAAATCTGCCCATCCTATAATGATGTTACTTTGTCCTATGTGTCGTACATGTACTCTCAAGTCCTTGGGGTGTTTTTGTATATGTTGTATCTATGTGTGGTTTTAGCAAGTATGACATGGTTTTACATGTGGCATGTTCATATGGCTCTTATAAGTAAATGGGATATCTTTTGTAACAGGTGTGTGGCAGTTGGCCACTATATATATGTACATACTTGTCCTTATATGTAATATGGAACAGTTTGTGGACCTTTATGTAATGTGTTTCCACTTGAGAACGTTATAAATGATCGATTTTAATTTACCCTATTTGGGTAATGTGGTGGTTAGTTAATAATCATGTGTTTTAATAATGAGTTATCATGCTCATGTGGCATCGTGTTGTCACACTAGAGTTGAGATATATGGTTCAATTTTGTTTTTGTTTCATGTGAGCAATGTTTGGTGTAGTTATTTTTCATTCTCTGATACCATCTGTCATGGAACCGTATATTACCCACATCCTAACTCCATGACTACAAAGACAATGTCGATTGGATCTAGGTATTTTTCCTAGCATGGCATTATCAAAGTGTGAATTTAAACCTATTGATCCAGTAGCTTTCATCATTCAGTTTACCCACTGGAAGGATAAGAAAAAGGTGGAAGACGGAGGACCTTGTCACTTTGACAACCGAATACTCATCACAAAGGATGTTGATGAGAATGATGTTCCTGAGCAGATAGAGTTCAATGAATCTTTGATATGGGCGAGGCTTTATTGGCTTCCGCTGGGTCAGAGATCGGAAGAGGCAGTGATAAAGATTGTTAACCGAATCGTACGAGCGGTGGAAGTGGACAGAGATGCCCTAGGGTGGGATACGTCGACAAGAGTCTGCATTGGTATCAATATTACAAAACCCATCAAAAGAATCTATAGGATAAGGGGCAGGAATGGATCAGTAGTTACCGTTAACATAAAGTACGAAAGGCTGGCTAGTTTCTATTACTTGTGTGGGAAGTTGGATCATCTGGATCATGAATGCCCCACTGATGATGAGGATAATGTCAATAAGCGTGGTTGGGGGGGTTGGCTTTGTGCCTCTCTGAGGAAGCCAAAAACAACAAACCCGTCAGGAAGTGCTGAAGGGGGTGGGATGCAAGTTAAACCCATCTTCGTCGTGTGACTAAAACATAGGGTTACCACTGAAGCCCTAATCCTGGAGAAGAAGATAAACAGTGCCAGATGAAATATCCTAGCTTCGATCGAAAGGGAGGACTCGGGAAGAGAAGACATGGCAGAAATGAATACTAAGGGGAGACAAGCTTTAATAGAGGCATCAGAACAACACACAAGTGACGCACAAGCAACAAAGGGTGATGAAGCTTCTACTGTGGGTAGCGACAGTGGTGCAAGGAGTTTTCACTCGATCCAGGTGATACATGTCATGGAAGTGCAGAGTTCTTGGGCACCAATGAAGAACAAGATGAAACAGATAGAAGCCAATCCACAGATTTTTCCCACAACTCCTCCATCTACCAAACTTGATGAACTGCTATAAGATGCCCAGTTGGGGGAACTGCTGAAATGCAACACACTGGTAACTAAAGCAGCGCATTCAATGGCACAGGGGGTGCCAGAAATGAATCTTTCTTTCGAATATGGTACTGCTGAACCTAAGAGACAAACGAGAGGGCACAAACAAAGAAAAGGTGAGAGGCCATGACAACCGAAAGCACAGGGAGGAGCTCTGACTAAAAAGTGAAAACCAGTGATTGGGAGGAGGAACTTTCCTGAGGAAAAAGACCAAAGAAAAATCCATGAAACTGAACTGATCATCCCAAGGACAAAGAGAAATATAGACATGTAGTTAACAGCGATGGAAGTTGATGAGGAACTGGAAACAATTTATGTGGCGAAGAAACAAGCAGGTCCTACTCTTTCTCACATGTCACAGGAGGGTACACAACCCCTTCAAGTAGCGGGTGCTGACAAGGATCAGACCCACGAACAACAATGAAGATCTTAAGCTGCAACTGTCGAGGACTGAGCAAACTTGACTTCCAAAAGACTCTTCGGGCTCTACGCTGGAGGGAATGCCCCAATCTTGTTTTTTTGTCAGAAACTATGATTGATGCAGTTAGATAGGATGAAACAAAGTGGTATTGTGGTTTCACTAAGGGTCTTTGCATTGCTAGCGATGGGAGATCTGGTGGCCTTGGTGTGTGGTGGAAAAATATATAGGTGGACATTCTTAGTTATTCTTCACATCACATCGAGTGTAATGTCATAGATGGGGAAGGTAGACAACAGTGGAGAGTGATAGGCATATACGGGTGGGCCAATAAACAAGTCAAGTTCCGCACATGGTATCTGATGAGATGGCTTAATCGAGGCAGTGACTGTCCTACTATCTATTTTGGGGATTTCAACCAGATCATCACGAATGAAGAAAAGTGGGGTGGCCCTCCTAGAGAGGGAAAGTGAATGCATGATTTTAAAGACGCAATAGATGACTGTGAGTTAATTGATTTAGGCTTTTATGTCCCTCATTTCACGTGGGAAAGAGGCAACACCATGGAAACTTTGATTAGAGAAAGATTGGATAGGTTTCTGGAAAACAATAGTTGGAGGAGTATCTACAGTTTATGCAATGTCATCCACTTGACAAAAAATGATTCAGATCACATGCCTATTGTCCTCTCCGCGGAAAGAGTCATAAAGAAAAAGAAAAAAAGGAAGCAATATTTCGGTTTTGAACCTATGTGGCATGATGAGGAAGGATGCAAAAAAGTCATCATAGAGTTCTGGGAAAGATAGGGAGGTGGCAGTCTTCCTAACAAACTTCAAGGGTGTGGCGAGAAGCTTGCTATTTGGGCTAGTGAGAGTTTTGGGGAGATGAAGAAAAAGATCAAAGACACTGAAAAGGAGCTAGAAAGAGAACAATGTCTACCTCCTGATGATAGGGTTCTCTACAAGTGTGAAGAGTTAGCACAGACCCTTTAGTATTGGCATAGAAAGGAAGATGAGTACTGGCATGCTTGAGCCAGAGTCAACGAGTTGCGGTCGGGGGATAAAAATATTGCCTACTTTCACCATAAAGCCTCGCATAGGAGAAGAAGAAACTAGATTGATAAACTTAAAGATAGACAAGGTGTTATCCGGGATGATGTGGAGGAAATTGAGCGTATTATCCTTGACTTCTTCAAAGACCTGTTTACTTCCTCTAGTCCTACAAGCTTTGAGGAGGCCACAAAGGGAATATCATTACAACTAGATAACCATACCTAAAACTTACTAGAGAGGGACATTACTGATGATGAAATGCACATAGCAGTAAAACAAATGCATCACCATAAAGTTCCCAGTCCTGATGGCTTTAAGCCTATTTTCTTCCAGAAGTTTTGGCATGTTATAGGCACTGACGTTGCAAGTTATATTTAAGGATGGTGGAAAGGTGATGTGGAGCTTGGTGAGATGAATTCTACTCTAGTTGTTCTTATCCCAAAAGTACAACACCCCTCTGATTTGACTGAGTATAGACCGATTAGCCTGTGCAATGTCGTATATAAAATAGCATCCAAATTCGTGGCTAACAGGCTAAAAGGTGTCATGGACGGGTTGGTCTCAGAAAATCAAAGTGCTTTCATATCAGGCAAAATGATAATCGACAATGCTTTGGTGGCCTATGAGATCTTCCATAAAATGAAGAATGAAGCAAGAAACACTAGAGGGTCGGTGGATTTAAAACTTCACATGTCGAAGGCATATGACAGAGTTGAATGCTCCTTTCTAGACTTTTTTATGTCAAAGATGGGGTTTGGGCAGAAATGGAGGAAAAAATTCATGGAGTGCATGTCGTCTGTCAATATTATGTTTGCCATCAACAGGAACTGTTCCACAAAGATTCTTCCTACTCACAGACTACGGCAAGGTGACCCTCTCTCCCCCTATCTATTTGTATTATGTGCCGAAGCTTTTTCTAATTCCATTTCCCTTGCCTTACAAAACAAAAATATTCACAGAATAAAAGTGAGCAGGAGGGGCCCAACATCCCTCACCTTTTCTTTGCAGATGATAGCATTCTTTTTGCTAGAGAGACAACTGGTGAGTGCTTGACTTTAGCTAACTTGATTAGCCAGTACGAACATGCCTTGGGACAAAGAATCAATATATCTAAAATGGAAGTTGCTTTCAGCAAAGGACTGTCTTCCAACAAAAAAAAATTATGTGGACTTATCGAAGTGAAAGAGTTGGATCGACACACTAAGTACTTGGGGCTTCAGGCAGTAATGGGAAGATCCAAAGAACAGGTGTTTGGCTACATCAAAGATAGGATTTGGAAAAAGCTCCAAGGGTGGAAGGAGAAATTCCTCTCTAAATCAGGCAAGGGGGTGCTTATTAAATCAATAGCGCAAGCGATCCCTGCTTATGTCATGAATATTTTTCAACTCCCAGTGGGTTTCCTTGATGAAATTCAGAGTTGCATTGCACGCTTTTGGTGGGGTGCAAAAGACGGGGAAAGGAAACTTTCCTAGCTCTCTTGGAAGAATTTATATAAGCCCAAAAGGGGGTGGCATGGGCTTTAGAGACATGCATGCTTTCAACTAGGATCTTCTTACAAAACATCTATGGCGACTACTCACAAATACAAATTCCTTAGCATATAAAGTGTTAAAAGCCTGATACTTCCCTAGAACCTCTATCCTAGAGGCTGCTAGGGGACACAACCCAAGTTACACTTGGAGGAGCATATGGGGTGCCAAACCGGTGCTACTTGAAGGACTGCATTGGAGAGTTGGAACTGGTGAATGCATCAACATATGGAAAGAGAATTGGATCCCGGGATGCCATGTTAACCTTGAAACCTCACTCAATATCCCGCAGTATGATATTCATTATGTCAATGAATTTATCTCGATCGAAGACAGGACCTGGAATTGCGAGCTTCTCCACGCACTAATGCAAGTGGAAGTATGTCAAGACATTCTCTCAACTCCGATCAGCAAATGACACACAGTTGACTGTTCCTTCTAGTGGCCCAAGATGAGGGGGTTCTTCTCATATAGGTCCGCCTACATGTTGGCTCTACTGGGGAGGAACGAGTTCCTTGCAAGAAGATCGACGATGGTGAATAGGTTTTGGAAACTGGTTTGGAGCTCTGACTGGCCTCTAAAACTGTCGCATTTTTTGTGGAGTTTCTGCTCCAATAGCTTAGCAACAATGGCAAGATCAAGAGATCGACACTGCAATGAAAATCCAACATGTAATGTATGCAATGCAGCTGATGAATCTATTAATCACATGTTCTTTGAATGTCCGACAGTGATAGGAACATGGAGACATTATTTAGATACTATTCAACTCCAAGAACTTTTAGCTCTTCCAACTGACGAGGCACTACATATCTACAGACAAACCTAGATGTTGATCATCTCATGACGGATCTTGTGCAGCTATGGAGTCTCTGGTCTGCAAGAAATAAAAAGGTATTCTCCAATGACCAAAGACCTGTTGCGACCTTCTTCCAGCCTCTCATGGTCCTACTCAGAGATTACCAGGAGGCCCGCTCCTCACCGGCTCGGCCTGGTCTGCCGGGAGATACTATTTCTCCTCGGTGGGTCCCTCTGGAACACGGTTGGGTCAAAATCAACTGCGATGCGATGATTCTTCAGGGTGTCAAGTCCAGCTGGAGTTGTATCGCAAGAAATGACCTCGGGGTGGTCCAGGCAGCGACATCAGGACACTCCCTACTGGCGTGGAGTTCAGAAGCAGCAGAAGCATATGCCATTTATATGTCTCTTGTGAAGGCTGCTGAATGGAGCTTTAATAATGTTATAGTGGAGTCAGATTCAAAGATCGTAATTGATGCCATCAACTCCATCCTGGTTAGAAGGGACTACCTTCGTAGCCTCATCGACGACATCAGATGTCTTGCTTCTTCCTTTTCTTCATGTTGGTTTTATTTTTCACCTCGCAAGTGTAATTTTGTAGCTCATGCAGTGACTAGAGCTGCACTCCTAGATTTTGTATTCGATGTAGTTGGAATGAGTAACATTCCTAATAAATTTTTTAACCTGTCTTTGGTTGATATATAATAAAGGGTGGAAGGAGACTTCAAAAAAAGTGTGAATGTGAAAGTGTAAGAGATTAACATACAAGAACAAATTACAAGATAAAAGCACCAATCTTAATCCCAACATTCAACAAGTATCATGAAGCAACATTATTTTGTTATAAGATTTTAGTTACTTATTAGAGAGCATGATTTTACAAGTCTTCTCATGTACTCTAAGGATCTTATGAAAAGTACACTTGAAATAAATCACCAAGCCCATCAACTTGTAGTGATCTCTGAACCTATAAAATATCTAAAACAATGTGAGTTAACATATGAGTTTTTGAGTATAGGGTAGAAAGATACATATATATAAGCTTTGTATAATTTTATAAAGTTGCAAAAGTAACAATCTAGAATAAACAAGTTAAGTATTTAGAAAAATGAGAGTCCATGGTTTATGTCATTTTACTCCAATTATACCATCAATATCGTGTCTTTGTAAGGCATTTTGACTTACTTCCAATTGGAAGAGTCAGACTAACTTCCCATTGGAAGAATCTATGAGGGTGTTGAAGATTAGGTAAACATATTCTTACGGGATCTCAAGGCCATCACCAAGAGCTAACCCTTTTACCATTAAGGTCTTCCCTATCTTGACAAGTCAAAGAAGACTTCCAACCTTGTATCCTTACCCCAAGATTTCAAGAGGGTGCAGAAGGTTTTCATAGTGGATTTCTATGTTTTTTGCAAGATATAAAGAAATTAAATTGAGAAAAATATTGAGTACAATACTACATGGCAATGTTGAATAAGTAAAAAGCATACGCATGTATCTCAGTTCAAGCTAGAAAGCCATTGCCATATAATTATTAAAGCATGTACCTGATCTAGAGATTCATAACTTAATTTATTGTTGATCACCTAGATCACAAGTCAAACCTAATTAAGCAAAATATTTCGTGTATGTATTAGTTTCTCATCATTAATGCTGAATAGTTCTAGTTTAGGGTTTTTGCCAAGTTAGGTCCAAGTTGGTAATTAATATATTTGATAATATTTTATTATTTTACTTGTCATCATGAAGGTTTGGTTCAAGTTTCATGTCATTCTGAGTTTCCATCTATTTTATTTGACTATCTCAAGTTTTATTCCACTTTTGCACATTTTAGGGCCGCATACCTCATAATAGGTCAAGCAAGGTTAAGGATCATCCCGCTAAGGGATCTAAGCATAAAAGATGATTTGGGTAAGAAATATTAGGAAATAAGAGACATATTAAAATATAGGTGGATGTCCCCTATAGTCTAGGCATCATAATACAACATCGGTGTAAACATGCCCACAAACATTTAATCATCAACAAAGTTCACATATACCATTAAGGTTCAACATGTGACTTATGTAGGACATTAAAATATAAGGGGTGAAGAATATAAGGATCAACTCCAATTTGATAGGAGAGACCATAACAAACAGATTCACATCAATATTGGAGCACAAGGAAGACAAACAAGCAATATTTGCACATTTACGGTCAAAGAGGGGTACATACATTATTGCCTTTCAAAGAGACTTGTCCCATATAAAAAGGTCACATCCTATCATTTCATCACTAAACTCAAAGATCTACCATAGTTTGATGCATACCATAGGTCAAACACGTAATTTGGTTAGGGTATAACATGTAAAGTCATCTAGGGTCATATTCATGCAATTGAGTGCAATATAGAACAAACATGAGAATAAGGGGATCAATGGGGTGATATTGTGTCATGGATAGGTACATGACACTGATTTTAACATTGGTCTAACATCAAAAACAATTAAGGGGTAGATTTTAGCATATTATTAAATACCCATCGTTATAATCCAAAACATGTCACATAAGCACAAATAGGATCATTCATAAAAAAATGGGGTGATGAAGACCCTCTTGCATATCAAAGATGCATAAAGGCATAGATTTTTGTGATTAGGAGTATGGATAGACCTTAAAGGCCCAACCTTTTTCAAAATGATTCATTAAATTTGTTCCTTATAACTAAGGTTAGCATCTTTAGGAAATCAAAGATTAAGAAATGGAATTATGGTCAGAAACTATTCTCATACTATAGATATCATTGATATGATGAATTTGATATATAATTTTTCCCAATTTGGTCTTAGGATGAGAGAGATATGCATTTTTTCACATTACATCTAGAAACTTAGGCTTACATGCATGTTAGGGTGTTACCATTTGAGGGTTGCTCTAGACCCTTGAACCTTGATTTAGAGGTTGGGGTAGAGCTCTCCTCCTGCATCCGCAATTCTGACCATGTGCACTATTGAGCCCGACCCACGATGGGTGAACATTGGGCCATGTTCACCCATGATTGGGTGCGGATTGCACCAATATGTGGTCAGAGCTAGCCATCCTCCACCAGACATGGGCGTCTGTGTCAATCGCTAGCGATTGGCAATGTGGTGAGAGAGGCCCACCAAGAGAGAGGCATAGAGAAGGGAAGTGGGGGACCAATAGATTTTTGGGAATTGTCTAATATGGTCCAAGTGTTGACTCTATATCATGATCGATGGTCTCTACTAGTCCGCGAGCCCAAAAATCTAGTTCTAGGTTGTGTCGGTGCCAAATCTCAAAGTTCATCGGTGTAGCTTGGTCTCGATGTCCTTCGACCAAGATCCGAGGCAAAGTGGTCACATGTTCCTCAAAGTCTCATAAATGCTCTTCTCGCTTCACTTGTGGTTGGGATGGTTGCAAGAAATAAGCCCTAAGATCATTAGAGTTGGGTGGCTAGAGGAAGGAGACAAAGGGTTGGATCTCTCTACATGGAATTAAAAAGGGAAATAGATGGGGAAAAGAGAGAGGGAGTTGAGATGGGAAGTTCTAGATAGACAATTTGATCAAAGTGCCGAGAACGGATTTGATTGGTCACACTGCTACAATAGCAGGCACCTTGTACGGACCAAGGAAGGTGAAGATTCCAGAGTCCTTAGATTCTACATATTAGATCTAAGGGTCTATAAAGGGGGGTCATGTCAGGGTTTTCCATGGCATGGGTGTCGGCGACTAGGCTATGCTCCCAAGATTCATCCTATTACATCTTTCTATTAATTAAATCAAAGATTAAATGACAAAGCTCAAAAGACTGTAACTTGTGCATAATGTTCTGATTGAGGTGATTCTTTCACCGTTGGATTCAAAATTAAAAGATTCAAAAGCATAAAATACAATAGAGAGCAATAAGATCACATTGAAGAGGCTCAATCATAATTGTAAGAGGGTGATCTCTTAAAGTGTGAAACTTATCTAAATAACTCAAATTAGAGCCACATATAATGAAATTATTCATTGGTATGCTCAAATTGGAGTATTGCAAACATCGACATTATGAAATTGATATCTAATCGAATAATAAGGGCACTTAATGAGAGAAGAAAAGTTTATTCAAGGAGAGAGAAAATTTAGGTTGTCATATTGACTCTTAGGATATAGAGATGAGATATTTTGGATAAGCCTCTCCCCCATGAAGAAGTTGTTTCTTTCATGTGAATCCCAAGTAAGAGATTATTATGTTGTCTTGAAAAACTAAATCGAGTCATGACATCTGTTTCTTCTACTATACCTTGGTCTTGTATGTCATTCATTTTAGAAAAAAATAAACATGTTCTAGCATACTTATTAGTGTGTTTGTATTAGATGGGTTTATTACTCAAACATAGTGAGGAGTGGAACCCCTCATGGGTTCAACTCCTTATGGATTCCCACCCATTTGTGGCCCTGTGTCATACTCTTGGACCCTATGAGAATCAATCCTAGTGTGCAAGAAACTCCTAGATGAAAACCACCATAAAATAGGAAGGGGAAACTTAAGTTCCCCATAAACATTGATTATGAGTCAGAATCACAATCTCAAAAAATGAAGAGGATGTACACGAAGTAAGGAAAGAAAAAGGCCAAACAAAAACATTGCAAAACTAGTCAAGCAGGGGCGTACATTATTGAGTATATGTGGGTATGGGAAGGCTTTCCCTATCATTTTGATTCCAAGGTTTTGAGAGAGGATGCAATCATAACACAATTAGTATGTGATATATAGTGGTTTAAGTGATAAGTCATTTCTGGGTTGTATGCCCATATTTCTAGTGTCGTGGCATTTGTACCTAGGACAAACTAGGTTTGTGTCAGATGGTTGTTATGCCTCCACATGTAGGTTTGACCATTGTGCCACTATAATTTTCACTCTTTAGGAGTCCAACCATCCTAAGATCTTATATGGGACTGGTGGTGACTTCAAAATGTGAACTAGTAGCTCAAGTGATTTGTGATAACGTAATAAACTACCTAGGGCTTAATACAACAAATAATTCAACTTTGTAGTATATCTATTTAGCATTTGTTGGGGAATCATATTGTAAGGCTTTTATGCTCTTCTACAGCTACAAAGTATTATTTTTTACTATCATTTCATATCTTGCAACTATTACAACTTCTTACTTACATGTCTTTACTATTATGCTTTACATGCCTTTACCATAATATAAGCAAAATATGTTTTGAGTTGTTATATCACATTGGTGGGACCGGAGGTCTCACCATGTTGTTATTCACATATTTTAGGTATGATGATACATTAGTAAAGGACATGATGATCAAGTCATACTAAAAAATAACATAATTAAGTATAGAGTGTCCATGTAGTTTCACTTTCCTGTGTTATGTGTGGTACTTGATGATGTATATATTAGGTTTTTTTTTCTCTTGGTGTTTTTATGACTATGATTAGAAAATTTAATTAGTAGTCTTATGTTGTTATATTTTCATAATCATTGAAAAATATTCTAACCCTTTTGATGAAATGAATATAATTGGTTTTATTTTTTTCCGTATCATGCTCTCTATGTGGAATGATTTAGATGTGTGGTACACATTGATATGATATTATGTGAGGTTTTAATATGGTTTTCCGCAATCAGATCTTTATGTGGATCATTTTATTTGAAATATCAAGACAACTTTTGATGTTTGATACGTTTAAGTTGGATTTTGTTTGGATATATGTCCTATTGATCAATTAGGATTTGGTCAACGGGAAATGTCATAATGATAAAATTAAGAGTGGTGATTGATATGAGAAAATCAATAAGAGTCGTGAGCTAAAATGAGTGAAAAAAGTGAGACAAAAGAGAAACTCAACAAGGATACATCATTTAAAAATTAAGAAAACCTTATTGATTGGTTTTCTTCAAGAAAAATAAAATACGATGTTTGTAACTTAGTATATTTTACAACAAACTCGATCTTTTTATAGAAATCTAGATAAATGAACGTGTTTCATGGGTAACTAGGTGTTTGACACATGAATATTGCTATAATCCCTTGGTAAAAAATTGGTTTCCTCCAACCGACTATAGAGAAGAACAATAGATGGTTTTCCTTTATTTTCATATTTTTATGTCTTTAGTGATAGAGACATTGTTTCTATGACTAAGATTGTTGCATGTGATACCTTAGTATTTTTTCAACTTGTATTAGAGATGTATAGTCAATGATCTATAGCTATAGGTTCATCTTCTCTTCATGCCTCCTTGACACTAATAGGTTCATCTTGGAATGATGGATAATACTCCTCATTTAATTAATCATGTTGTCAAGGAAGATACAAAATGGTGGTAATTGAAGGAAAATTTAGAACATTCAAGTGAAGATGCAAAAAAAAGATGGCATCGTACGTGTATGAGCATTTCATTTTCAAAGAATACTAGACTGTACAAACTTTATTGCAACTATAGTAGAAAACTTGTAAGACAATATACGAAGAATGAGACTAGTAGCATGTGATAACAGTTGCATCAGTGGTCTAGAAGAAAGCAAATACATGACCCTTTAATGTTGATCAAGCACTCTAAAAAATCTTATAACAACGTTACTATTTTAAATTATTTCTTTGATCAAAATTTGCTACTTTAGAATGTGGGTCCACATGAACTAAAAATTTGATATTTTTATTTTTCTATATGAATAATATATTATTTGATCAAGATTATTCTACAATATACATATGTTGTTAATTAGTAGACAACTTATGCATAGAACTACTGTAGAATGGGGATATGGCGCCGATTATTTTATGCATTTAGTGTTGATTTTAGACCGATGACCAAGCGGATGACGCTAAAGTTAAACCATTCTTTGTCAGTTTGAGAAATCGACGACAATACTTTTTATTGTCAGTTCTTTGTTAGAGTGGAACCGACAATGAAACACTCAAATGGCAACATATTTGTGGTCTGTTTGACCTTTGCTTGACGGTTGCAAGAACAACAGCTGACATTGTTAATATTTCCTCACCGGTTGGGTAGAAAAATAAAAAACGTCAAATTCCTTGATGTCGAATTTATCAATAATTGAACAATGAAAATTTTAGGTATATCTCTTCAGTTTGTTGTAAATAACTAATGTAGAATCCATATATAGTCGGTTATTTACAAATAACTGATGAGAAATGTCTATGTTTTTTATATAGCAGGTCTGCAGATGTGTTGTCCAGCCTGCTAGCTTGTCTTGAGACTGATGTTCTTTGAAATTGAAAGTTCTGAAGAACAACAATCTCTCTACAAGCATTACGGTTTAACAACAGGATGACACACCTATAAGAAAATTTTATATAAAATAGGCACAAACATGCCATACATTCTATTATTTTTTTCTTCAAGTGTACACAAATCCAAGAACTCTCAGCTCAATTCTTTCACTTCTCAGCCACACTTCAATTTCATATATAATATGAACAAATTACACATCATTCTCTTCCTTATGACTTCACATTCAAGTCACACACATATGCACTTCACATTCAATTCACTCTAACAACTACATATCAACATCAGCTGCCATCTCAGATTTGAAGTCACAATGCATAAAATATTTATATAACAAATACATATCAACATTCAATTCACACTCGCTAATACATATCTAAAATCTGGCATCAAATTATGAACTACAAAAAATATCAATCAACCATCAAATATTGCATTCAAGTCCATATTTTTTATGAAGCAGTCTGCCCACTGTTCATGTAGGTCATTCAACTGCTCCATTGTATATGATTGATTATTCTCAAAAAAACTACAAAGAGAATGAGACTTCTAATTAGATTTGGTTGTTTTTTGTATCAAATAAGACTACTTCATTAATATGATCCAAGACTAATAACTTACATTCTCTATAGGTTTGATTTGTTCCACGTGAGTGACAATAGTCTTCATGTACAACATCACATAATATGTGCATGCCCAACTATTGTCTTGTATATGTCCTAGTAGATTTACAATTATGTTAATAAATTTAATTAAGCAGAGTTGGTCATACATTATGCAATTGGAATAAGAAGACTATATACATCAACACTCTTACAAGTTACTGATTTCTTTTTCTTATCTACTTTTCCTCCGCCTGTATAGAATAATACCACACCTCTATAAGTTAAATTAACATATATGTTGCATTATTTAACTATAATATGATGCAAACATTCACAAATATGTTTGGCTCCAAAAAACTATATTTATGCATGAATCACCAATTTTATTAGGTGTCCCTCATTTGGTGGCAGTTTTTCATCCGAAGGATCACAGAAATACACATCTAAGTCTCATGAACATTCACTGACAACTGCAAATGGCTATTCTGAGTGAACATAAGGCAAATAAAATAAAAATTAAATCCCACAACAAATTGTATTCATAGGTTAGACATATAAACAACAATCTAAAAACTTATCTAATGTTGAAGGGAGCTAAGATCACAACCTTGGAAGCACAAGAAAGTTGCATAGCAATAGTCCCATAATCTTTAACATCACATCGATCTCTAGTTACATATATAATCAATTATGGTTTAGAAATCCCACATTTTTTGTATAGAAGTCACGAGCCTCATAGTACAAATGACTGAAACAATATGTGTAATCTGTTAGCATATAGGAAAACAATTAAACAATTTTTTACATATGATGAGGTATTCAAACTCACCATATCCAAAGTTCTATCACTAATATTTTCATCAAATCATACTTAAATAGCTCAGGAACATATGTCAACACTATTATATTATCCCATTCTATACCTATAATGTCCTCCCCAAGGCTAATCACAATGGTATATGTTTGGTCTATAGTGTCTAACCATCTTGTCAACATCTTGCAGTTAGGGCCTAAAGAGTCGAACAACTTCTATGGAATAAAATGTGGGGATAGAGACTTCAAAACCCTAGGGGGCTTCTTAGCTATTGTAGGCTTCATGCATGTATTATCATATTAACTTTTGATTATTTATATAAGTTTCAATATACATTTGTCATACCTGAAGAAATATAATGAGTCTTTTGGGCCACCCAGTAAAGCCTACTTCTACCTCTCCAACTATGGTGGCATCTGGGTGCTTGTATGGGAGAGATACATCGCTCATTCCTGGAAAGCCATGTATGACTCTCGCATGAACGTGTTCAGTGGGAAGGGGAATACCATGAACCACATCGACGATAAAAGCTTAGGCATCTGCCATGACATTATATGTTGGAACTTTGAACCTTGACAACAAGACAATATTTTTTTGCCAACTACGATTTCATGGAGCACAAAATTTAATTTAACAAATATAAATATTGCCTTGATGGTTTATTTTATTACAATATATAAAAATTGGTTTGAATTGAATCTTATTTCAGATGCCATGTGGGTTTGAAGGACTACTCCCAATGCACTTTGTGGGCTAGTGATGAACATGTTCTATGACTACTAGAGAAGATTGAGCCATCTGAGAAGCCTTGAAATTCTCTAATGCCACATCTATCAATCTCTACATGTACTCGTGGTCCACTTCCCCTTTCTTGGCTTGTTTGCACTTTTGCTGGGATATGCCAAAAAAATATATTTTATCCCATACCCAGCTCCAGGGCCGTAATGCATCTAGAATGTTCTTATGTCCCTAGAGCAACCATAAATTCATCATGTGTGTCTTGAGGGGTGAACTTTCCCTTCTTTGCTTGGGCATCCAGCTCCAACTAATTATCATAAAAAATCGACTTATCACTAAAACAGAAGAATCTAACGAAAAAAGAATATGGACATTATTGAGAGACCAAGGAATTTACCATTTTTGAAGCCACTTCCTATGTTGTTTGTATGGAGATTTATCTAGTTTTGTTTTTTCTCATATCTATCCACTCAATATAGTGAGACAACCATCTAAAAGCACTAGAAGACTCGAAAGTAGAAGGAGTACAAATAGAAGGCCCTTGCTCTTGCTCTTGCTCTTGCTCTTGCCCTTGCCCTTCCCCTTGCTATTTCTCATCCACTTGCTCTTTCTCTCATTGTAGCTCTCTCATTAGGCAACATTTCTAATAACCACATGAATCTAATCGTTATGTGTGCACATTCTTATCATGCCTGTCTTTTTGAGCATCGTGAAGGGATCATTTAATTCATACGAGTGATATTGTTATGTAACCATAAGAAAACATAAAAATGTAATTAATTTAATACCTTAGACTCATCACTTTTTATCCAATGAACAAACACCTTCCAATCATTTTTATCAATGTACTTCCATTTAGGAGAGAAATCATGATCCTTCTTGTATCCAAAGACATAGTCTCTTGTGAGGATTGTCTACCAATCTCTATGTCTTTTCCCGTCGAGCTTCATCAGAGACTTATGATGCAACTTTTCATCAAGTTCATACTGGCCCTAAAAAGATTCACCATTCAATATTGTTTAGAAATGTTAAAAAAAGAATAGGAAAAAGACTATAAAACATAACTGCATTTATCTCACTTCTAACTCCCTCCAGATGAGGTCTTTGTAGACTATACTCACTTGTCTCCAATCTTAACCAAGGAGAAGCACATTGCTTTGACTAAGGACCCCATAGCAGTTGCCTCTTTAGTAAGTGGTGTGTCTGCTTCAGTGAATTCAATGACAACCTTCCTCCCTGACCTATTTGCAGCATCTTCCATCACAATTATCCCTCTAATTACATTTTGATTTGATTTATCAACACCGTCAACACCCTGGTCAGGATGCTCAGGATCCTCATGCTTGTGATCATTGTTCTCATGATCAGATGTCATCTATAAAATCAAAATTAAACACATGAAGAAATTCAAATCACATATAAATATCATATCACATATAAAAAGTTAGATCACATAAAAAATGTCATATCACATAAAAAAGTAATATCACATAAAAAATTCAGATCAGACATGAACAAATAAACATGTCATATAATGCAAAATAGCAAGATCACATATGAGTAGTATACCTTAAACTAATATCTCTTCTATGTGACCTTCACGTGTATAGTCATCAGTGTTAGATTCAACATTTACACTTGGTAAGCAGATAGAAAATAGAATAGAGTCATCATATTTTTCATCGTACTCTTCTTCATCAATTAGATCTAAAATGAACTGTCTTTTCCCATGAAGAATGACAAACCAAATTTCTTTTGCAAGATCAATGATATAGTATACCTATTTTGCATGTGATGCCTGATGAAGGGTTTATCCTTCTTGATCGTCCACTCAAAATCCACTATTTTGAAATTGAGTTTGTCAACCACAACTCCTTTCTTTTTATCAACCCATTTACAACAAAAAAATGGAACTCTAAACTCTATGTAGTCAATTTCCCATATGGCTTCAATGACACTATAATATGACATCTTTCCTTCACGTGGACTCTAATCGTTGGTACTAAAAAAATACAATGAAGATGCCTGAAGGGTGACCCACTATTTTGGATGACACTTTTATCATCTTGAAGTTTTGTGTAGTATGAAAATCCATTTATGTCAAATGCTTTGTAAGATGTAACGTGGATCTTTGGCTTATACTGAGCCATTTGATAGTCTATGGCTTATACCGAGCCATTTGATAGTGTATGTAACATTATTTGGTGTTTGAGATAGTTAATTGAATACTTTCTTTTCAAACCACCTAATAAATGTCCAAATATGCTCTTTGACAATCCGCATTGAACTGGATTGGGGATAACTTGTCTTGGTCTTGTTGGTTTGTTCCATAATAAAAATACCCACATCATTAATGTTGTATAAAATATACAAGTGTGTTTGTTCCCACTACTGACAACTGGTATTTATCTATTGTTCTCCCAAAATATCTTTGTTGGAAAAAACATTAGGGTTCACAGTATTAGAATGAGTTTTACTAAAACTCAAAAAGTCATTCCAAAAGTTTATAACCTCCCTAGCAATATAACCCTAAATGAAACTCCCTTTGAGGGACAATGGTTTCGAACATCACCTTTAAAAACACTCATGTACTGCTCAAAATGATACATCCAATCCAAGAAAATTGGACCCAACATTTTCACTTCCCTATTCAAATGGACAACTAGATGTACCATGATATCAAAGAATGAAGGGGGAAGATATTTCTCAGTTGACACAGGATAACAACCACTTCACTTTGCAACTTATCTAGAATCTCACAATCAATTTTTTTTTGGATAGAGTGTTGAAGAAGAATCAAAGCCTAGTGATTGCAAATGTTACATTCTTAGGAATGATAGATTGAATAGACACAAGAAATATATGTTGCATTAGAGTGTGACAATCATGATATTTAAGACATATCACCTTCAGATCCTTCATTGATACCAATTTATGGACATTGGGTGAGTATCCCTACATCACACAAGCACTCGCAAAAAGTTCTCTTCTTTTTTGTAGATAAGGTGCAACAAGAAGGAGGTAGATATATGCGGTGACCTTTGGTAACTTCTTTTATTAATTCTTTCCTTATATAAATCTCACGTAGGCCCATTCTAGATTTAATGCCATCTTTAGTCTTACCCGGTATATTCAACAGAGTGCCAGTAATGATATCAAAAACATTTTTCTCAACATGCATGACATCGATATAATGTAGAACTATCAATGAACTCCAATAAGGAAGATCCCATAAATCAACCTGTTTTTGAATAAAGACTTCTCACCTATGGGAGTATTACACAGTCTCTTACAAAAATGATTTATAATATTCTTTACTCTTGCATAAACATCCTCACCTAACATAGTTTTAGGGGCATTGCATTCCTCAGTTGAGCCATTGAATGTTTTGCACAACTTTTAGTTAATATGCACCTTTGGTAGAAACCATCGATGACCAAGATATACATTCTTACCACCATATTTTAGTTTGACAGAATCTATATTTTCCTCACATATAGGACATGTCTTGGTTCCTTTGATGTTGTATCCAGACAAGTACCCGTAAGCAAAAAATTCATTAATATTGCAAAACAACATAGCACATATAAATTAAGCATCTCTCTGCAAAAAGCATCATAAGTCATCACACCTTCTCCCCATAGTTTCTTTAGGTCATCAATCAGAGGTTCAAGGTAAACATCAATATCATTGGTAGGTTGTTTGAGGCTCGATATCAACAACAAAAATGTAGCATATTTATTCTTCATACACAACCACAGAGGAAGATTGTATAAAACAATCATGACAAGACAACTGCTATGTTGGCTTCTTAATGTTCCATATGGATTATCCCGTTAATGCAAAGTCTAAGTCATAAGTTCTTGGCTTCTTTGCCAAATTCAATATATAGTAAATCAATCTTCTTCCATTATAGGGAATCAAACGCATGACACAGCATACCATCGTTGTTTTTCTTTACCTATACATGCGAAGATAAATATTGTGCATCTATGATATTAGCAAACAAGTGTTGAAACCATAGTATTATAGGCAAGTATCACGTCACCTTGGCATGAGACTCAATTTTGGTCTTACCCTACGTCATGTTTTTGTACCTAGATGCCTTATTTTTTGGACATTCTTTGATATAATTATAGTACTTTTGAAATGATAGACATTCATTCGGGCATGCATGTATGTTCTTAGCCTCCATTCCCACTAGGAACATCATCTTTTTCATTTTGTATGTTGAGATTGAAACCTCATTGCCTTCAGGGAGAATTTCTTTCAACAAAGATAACAAAGAAGTGAAGATTTTATTGCTCATCTATCGTTAGCCTTCAGAGCATACAATCTAAGCACATCGCTCAACTTCGTAAACTTAGTACAACCTAAGTATAATGCTTTCTCAGCATCGTACACAATGCCTTTGAATAAGGAGGTGGGTCTATAACATTTATTCCACAACTATCTAGCATGACATCAACCATGTTTGACGGGATCAGTTCGTTATCATCAACTTCGTTATCCATTTCTTCTTCAACACAAATACCACTATTGACATTTCCTAACCTCATACTAGGAATATCGCCATGCCGATACCATTTTGTATATCCTTGTAAAAATTCTATTGCACATGGCATGATCTTTGATCATGTCAACAATGTCAACTTTCAGGTTGTTATTACAATTCCTATAGGGGAAATAGAACCTATCTCCAAATGTTTTTCTATGTTCCTCTGTAAAGCTTACAAATTCATCGAGACCATCAATAAACTGCAGTGTGTAGCGATTTGATTTAGACATCTATGATTGGTCTATTTTTGTGATCAGATGGGACATAAGTAGCTTGCCAGGTTCTATCTAGTAAGTAAATTTTAGGGAAAAAATATGTTTGGAATTGAACCCTAATCATCTAGTAGCATTCAGATTCATGAATGTGTACCACCTATATCATTCTTGAGCACTTCATATCACTAGTAAGTGTATAATGCATGCCAATTTCAATACATTTTGGTAGCATTTCCTCGCAACTCTCCAAGTACACCGAAGTACATGGGTAAATACCCACCTACATATGTACCCAAAGAACCAAAAGGGAAATATTGTGAAATTTATTGAAATCATACACAATTATACACTTACATCCCAAGTGAGATCAAGTTCTCAAGAATAGTCCTGAATCAAGGACTATCCTAGATTTACTCCTAATGAGTAAACCATGGATGTATTTCTAAGTCAACAACATGTTTAGGAATTACGGTTTACAATCTAGGGTTTATAGATTACATTTATATTTTAGTGTTTACATATTAGGTTTTATTGACAAATTAGGGTTTGTTTACATGTTCGAATTCACGAATTAGGATTTATTCACATATTTATTTCAATATCTCAAACTAGGTCATCCATGTTCATTGTCATGTTACATCATAAAAATCATTTAGACTTAGTGTGATACATCACAGTTAAATCAAAGATATAATTATTAGGATATCTACATAAAAATGGAAAATCATATGAATCGAGAAATATGGTTAACATAAAAATTGAAATTGTCAATTTAAGTTAACTTAGAGTCACTTTTTATGTAATCGTAATCATTAGAGCATAGATGAGATCCACTTGAAGGTAATTTATTCGTACTAACATAAGTTGTAAGGCCCCTAAACTTTCTTAATTAGTTGAAGAAGCTTAATTATCATATTTAAATTCATATAACCTTAATATAACCTTTTTATATGCTTTGAAATCATATGAGAAGCTTATGTTTCAAATTTGGTCCAATTTGGACACTGTTTGAGCAAGTTATGCATTTTTATGCACATTTTGGACTTTTCTGCAATTTACCCAATTGAGGGGTTTTCTTTACAATTTGTCACATAAATTATGTTCGTAAGTTGTTATATTATCATTCTTTAGTTTTGGGAGCCATGGGGCTCCTAGTTGAGCCATGGTTTGAAGGTGTTTTCCTCAAGGGTATTTTAGGGTTTACCCCTTCATGGATGAGCTACCTTTAGTAGCGATCAACTAATGAATTATGTGATTGTCTGGGAAATTCGAAAAAGGAAATATAAGAACGTCTATATGGATGGTGCGGGAGCTTCTTGTGTGTGTGCTTGTATATTCTTAATATTTTAAGGCCATAGACACATGGGGAAGCTACTTTTACACCTCATGCTTGCTTCCATCTTTATCCATGGGCTATATTTACCTCTTCCTTTCCCAGGTACAAAAATATGCTTTCTTTATCTTTCCTCTAACCTGGATCAACGAATCCATTCTATTTGTCTATGGAACCAAGTACTCTAAGGTAGAAGACAACCTCCTTTTTGGAGAAGAAGGTCTCCTAGAGCTCCATCTAGCCCTACCTAGGGTTTCCAAGGTCATCTTCAAGGGATTTCGACCAAGGCAAGTTATTTTCTTCCTTCCTTCTCCATTTCTATTTCTCTTCTCCTTCCTTAGACCTTACTCCAGGTCAGAACCCTGCTGTTCCATGGCATAATTTTTTCTAAAGCTCTAAAACCCTACCTTTCTTGCTTCTTATGCTTAGGGTTTGCTCATTTGATGAAGAAAGGTGCTAGGTGGACGAATTCACATCTTATGCTTGGATTTTCTACCCTATATGCTCGATATTTCTTCTGTGTGGGGTTTCATCTTCTCAATATAGGTAAGTTTTATAACTTTCTCCACGTTTATTGCTAACCATAAGCTTGCTAGTTCATGTTCTTGCTTGAAAATGATGATCCTTGCACTAAAAAGCTATGCTTGACTTGGATTTCAAATTTTATAATATTCCATATTCTTATTTCAGTTCTAGATGAACCTATGATCATGTTTATGTTATTCCTAAGGTATAATATGACTTGTATCAGGTTGGTTTGACAACCTATGGTGCTAAGCACCTATCGACCAACGGTCAATTTTAGGGTTTAAAGCTGATTTCTTCTATAAACACATGACTCAATGGTGGTACCATTGCAAAAACCCTATGGTGTTGTCTTCAAGATAACTGATGGTCGAGATCAAAGGTGTCAGATGATGGTGACAACCTATGGTCACCCCCTTAGGTCAGGTTTTGGATCAATAAGAAGTTTAATGATCAACCATTAAGTACCTACTGATGTTATCAATCAATGATGACTTTAACTTAATATTTGATGCTGATTAATGAATATAGTGTTGATCTAACAACCTATGGTGATTTAATGGTCACTAATTATGGTATATCAGGTCTCTACAACCTATTTTGAGTTAACCATTGTAGTTGTAGCATCAATTAAGCCTTGGACTAGTGATTTCTTGGGTCACTTGATGCAATGGTCGGTCCTATACTGTAATTGATGGTTTTAATATATGAAATTGACCCAATGGTCAAGATATAATGTTTGTTCCTCCAATAAAGTGGAATGATCACTAATGTAATATGTTGGTCCTTATAATGTGATTTATATGGTTTCCTTTATATGATCAACTTAAGGAGCTTACTTGTTGACAATGGATGGCTTGTTTTAAATGAATAGTCAATTGTGGGTTTTACCCTACTCTCAGTGGAACTTTTTGTGTTGTTAATAAAGGGATGTATAGGATTAGATGGTGACTCTTTATAGAACACAAATCAAGGACTTCATTGGTGGTTCATCCAAGGTGTTTACTTATGTAAACAACCAATAGTCTTACCTTTTAAACATCCAATTGTTCTGGGTGACATTGTGGTATGGTGATATGGGTTGAATGATGATGGAACAAATGGAGGGTTACCCTTAATAAGGTAGTCTTACCTATTCACTCATATGAATAAAAGGGATGATAACCATGTTGTGTTGATATTTAACCCTAATGAGGTATAGCTTGTTATACCTAGCTTTAGTATAACAAAATGATGGTAATTGGGTATGAATAGTCCTTGAATGATTAATACAATCACAAAGTACTCTCTTATTGTTGTTCAAACCTTAGTAAGCTATAACCTGATGGTTACACCTTGATTTATGTGTGGGTTCATACTTGATAATAGCATGGAATGTGATGGTGATGCTTCACCTTATGCATCCATGATCCAATAGGGATGTCATGAGTTAGGGTTTGGGTATAAGTGCTAATTCGTAACATTGATATAATTTATCATGTCGAACCTAACTCTAATGCAAATAGATAAATGTGAGTATTCATGTTTAACATTCTTATATGATGGAATGATGGTGGAATAACCTCCTTCACATGATCATAACCTTAATGTGTTAATTGGTGGTTATCATAGCGACATGGTTGATACTTTCTTATGTTAAACATGTGCATTATGAATATGATGAGTGTTAATCATATCTAGATTTCTTGCATGTTGATGTAATAAAGGAATGTACTGAATGTTAATATAACCCTGCTATGATTATTTATGAATATCTCCTAGCTCATTAATGCAATATTGTACTGCTCTGGTGTATTATATGTAAGTGATGTTGTTGAGCCTTGTTATAAGTCATGGAAAGATAATGATGATCTTACAGAGAATAGTATGATGGTCTTAATGACCTTTGGGCATGGTTGAGCCCTGAATGAGGTGTAATCCTCTTGTGTTGATAAGGGTTGATACCCTGTGATATTGTTAAAAGGATTTATATTCTATGATAGTATGATGGTCTTAATGACCTTTAGGCATGGTTGAGCCCTGAATGAGGTGTAATCCTCTTATGTTGATAAGGGTTGATGCCCTATGACATTGTGAAAAGGATTTATATATTGTGTAATTATAATGACTAGTGTGGTCTCATGAATGGCAAAGTGAATAGTAACATGTGATGATGAGATGAGAAATTATGTTTCACATGTTTTATATCTTTTCAAAGTTGTGATATTTATATGCTTACAAGAAGTGAATTAGGATTTGTATGTCCACTTGTTTGATGCAGCCTTAATTCGCCGAATTGGCATAACTAATCATGTGCAACTCTAATCATGTAGAGCCCTTTCCCGTAGAACCATCTTCAGTGTCAGAACTTGTTGGATGGTGAAATGAGTATTACTAATGGAAACTCAGAGCGCATATTGTTGAGTATGTGGGGGTGGCAGGTTAAGGATATATCCTTGTCATCCACAATGCAGATTGTGGAGGTTGGCTATGGTCATGCCTCATACATCTGATGTGATTGAGAACGGCCGCAATTGTGTCTCAGTGATTATAACATGATATGATTAGAGGAAAATTGTAGTTGTACCTCAGTGATTGGGTTTGTATACCCTAGTTTCTAGTGTCATGACCTGTACCAAGGGCAAACTAGTGGTTAGCAGCTTGACTATATGTCACTGTGGTGGCAACTTTGACTAATATGTCACTGCCTTTTTACTCATACTGACTGAGGGGAAGAGATCTTAGGATACTGACACTCCTAGATCTTATATGGAACTGAATAGCCCTTAACAGGGGTCAGTTGGACTTTGAATGGTACAATTCAAATTCCCCAGGGTGTAATAAAAGATGTAATACATCCATGTAGCATATTTGTTTAGGGTTATACACGACATTTCACATTGGATGATAACCCTTATTTGTTATCTTTACATAAAGATGTAGATGCTACATAGTGCAATTAAGAGATAGTAAATATACTTATGTTGTGGATATGCTTAAGATTATAGATGCATACATACGGTAGTCGTGCTTATGTTGATAACTATACTGCTACTGCTGATTATAATCATGATGCTAGATATCTCATGTTGTTAGTTATGTTTAGCATGCTAGCCATGCCTTTATAACTAGAGATGCATATACTGCTAATCATGATTATCGAGATAGTTGTGCTTATGTTGTAATCTCTTCTTATGATGTTGATATGTTCAACCAATTAGACATGCTCATGTTGTTAGCTATACTTATGTGGCTAGACTTATTCATAATGATAGAGATTCTTTGTTACTAGACTTTCTCATGATGCTAGATATGCATATGCTACTGAATGGCTTATATTGTCAACAAGATAAATGATGATAGTCTGGCTAATGATGATAGTTATTATCTCATCCTTTATGTATTTTGTTAATCATCAATACTACTAAGATTATTTGTTATATCTGATTAAATTGTTTAACTATTTAATTACTTAAAAATGTTGTAATCAATAAATGTTGTTGGAGGTTATATCTCTTGTTGGGACATGGGTCTCACCCGTGTGGTTCGCCGCATTTTTTTAGGTAATCAGAAGTGACAAAAACAAACATGTGGTAGAAAAGAGGAGCTATAGTAATGAATCTTTGAGAACATTGATTAGATGTCTAGTATGTCCTAGAGTCATCCTTGTATTCTCAGGTCTGGGCAAGAAAAGTTTGTATATAGTGTTTCAAAGAAATCGAACTTTTGTTAGCAGATTAATGTTAGTTTGTGTGGCATATACAAATATTGTTCTCCTATGTATATATGTTGTGGATAAGGAGATAGAACAATTTGTATCAAATTCTTGGCCTAGTATGGATAAAAGAAAGATGTTGGGCTCTTATGCAAATGTTTCTGAGCAAGTGCTGACATTGAAATCAGTTTTGATTTGTACATATTTTTGGGTATGTGATTAATTGGTGGTTGATTATGTTTTATGTTTTGAGTAATCTCATTTAGTGTAATGTGTTCTCACAAGTTAGTATCATAGGTTTAGATTCACTGAGTCTACAGGGACACTAGGACATAAGACTAGGATGATGTCTAAGTTAGGAACATGACACAAAAACATGGTGCATACTGCCTGATCTCAGTACTTGGATGCCTTGGCCAGGTATTCAATTATTGAAGAAAGGTAAGTATGGAACTCTTTGATTGTTATCTTTCTGATTACTCTGATCAAGTAGTCATTTTGATAAAATCTAAAGAGCATAACAAATAAGAAATCATGGTGCGAATATCCCAATCCTGCCTTAAAGAAGATGAGAATTGCATCATTATCTATCAAAACTTGAATGTTTGGTAAATATACGAGAAAGATACAACATCATGAAATTCAAATCTGAATACAAATAAGGAAAAGAGGAGTTCTTGAAGATGTGATTCAAGAAGATAATAAATTTAAAGAAATACAAGTCTATGCTTATAAAGTGAATCAAGGTATGAAATCCACAAAAGTTAGAGAGAACTCCAATAACAAGTACAAATGAGAAGATGAATGGGAACAATGACAAAGAAATAAGGTAGAAACTGAGTTAATCTCAGACCAACCTATGTGTGTAAGAAAGTGTTAATGAAAAATCAGCATGGCATCTGAAAGAAATTAAGGGAGATGATCCTGATTTAATGAAGAAAATGTGGAATATGATGATTTACCTATTGATAAGTGGTTGAAAAACATAACAAAATAAGAGAACATGCCCTAGAGGGATAAATAGTCATCAAGGAAGGAGTATTGAGATATGTTGATCATGATGATTCCTATGCTAATGGCAAGGAACCTAAAATGAAAAAGATAAAATGATACATAAGAAAATGTAACCAGCATAATGGAAATAGAATTGGTTACCTTTTTATAGTAACCCTTGAAAAATACTACTATGGTATGGTAAGTGTGTTTCCCTTTGTGTCTTTCCTATCTAGGGCACATCTTTCAAGTGGATCATTGCCTCTTGGTACGTGTGGATTCACTACAAACATGAAGGTGGATAGCTTATTATAGCATAAGGTTGCTTGGACTATGGTTCCAAGATCATAAAGTTTGTGATGAGTTTGCTTTTGATCCTTCCAATAATTAGGAAGACTCCTCTTATATGTCTTGAGATTTTTTATGTTGGTAAAAGTAGATGAGATAAGGATGTGAGTTCCTTATAGCACATGAGGTGGATACCAAGGTAATGAATCCTAGTATCCAATATGTGTCAATAGTATGGGAAGTATGTAAAGGTTGGAGATGTTTATTAAATGAACATTCCAAGTATTCCTCTCCCTGAGAGAGAGAGAGAGAGAGTTGATGATGACCCTCTAAATGTTGTTTAAAAGAAGAAAAAACAAAAGTGATTCTATAATGTTGTGTATGGTTCAGTGATAGATGGGAAAGACCACTATCAAGGGTAGATAGTTTTTTATCAGTATACATGTGCTACTGTGTTTATTTAAGATAAAATATCCTTTAGACATAAGAGTTAGAATGGATGACATAAGTTACATGACCATGATGAGTTTAGAGTTATGTCCTTTAGACTAACCAATGTACAAATAGAATTTATGAATAGGAGGAACAGAGTGTTACAGTCATGTCATACAAGTTATATCAAGCTTTGAATGATGACGTGTCAAAGTATTTCAAATATGGTCAAAAATATGATCAATATTGCTCCAAAAACCTTAGGGTTTCTGAAACAACAATAGCCATGAGACAAGTTGAACAAGAGTGAGAGGGGTTGATTAAATTTTTTTATGGGATCATGATATGTCTTCTAAGTAGGTTGTATAAATCCTAGTAAGGTAAAGATAGTGTTGTTGTTTCACCCCTAACAAGGTTGACTAGGAATGATGTTTCATTGTATGGAATGACAGGCGCCAACATCAGCATTTCTTTTGATGTTGAAAAAGAACTGACAAGTGTTCCAGTGTCAGTGTATCTAGAAAAAAAAGGATGGATACATCGCCTTTTTTTTATGCTCCAAGGAATGGTACGTGTCACATGCCATGATTGGTAAAACGCTAGCAAGTATGACTTTTGATTAATGTGTTGATACAATAGATATAATATTTGGATGATATCTAGAATTTAAAGTTGAACATGACTACTAGAGTTGTATAGATGACACAACAAGTTTCTATGTTTAATATTTGCAAATGTCTTCTTATGTAGGGGGTTTTGCGTTGACACAAGATGAGATATGTATGAATGATGTGACATCACTATGATATGAAAGTAACCATGTGAAGATAATAGGATGAGGTGTAGAGGAAGTACCCATCTTTGCTTACCTTGGATTTTGGGGTTAAAATCCCTATTAGGGGTTTATAGTTGTAAGGCCCCTAAACTTGCTTAATGAGTTGATGGCATGCGTATAATGTGTGTGTAATACGCAAGTATACGTGTCTAAGTAATATGAGATTATGAGTCCCGAGTTATCAAACACGGGGAGTTGTGAGGTTAAAAACTATTACTAATTAGGATTGATCAGCTAAGCCAAAAATAAGAGTTGATTGGTTGTTTAATTAACTAAGACCAAAAAGTAAATCTAACTAAGGTTGTTGTGATCAAGAAGGGATGAATTCCTCAGGACTTTTAGTTTCACCACGAGCAACACTAAATCTAATCCCTAATTATTAATATAACTCCTTCCTAATCCTCAATAAAGAGCCGATAGCTAGAAACTACCTACTTTTGCAATGTAATTCCTCTACCTAATCTAAAGCCAATTCATTTCTCATAGTAATCAATTCATTAGTTAGGTACTTTTAGTTTAACTCTGGGTAATATCCTCCCATTTATGCCTCATATTTCCCAAGGGATGCCAATAAATGGGTGAACCTATGTGTTTATAACCCTTAATCCCCTTTTCAATAGTAATTAAGGATCTAATACGCTAATTGTGGTGATCAAGAACAATAAGGACATGTAATTTCTACAGATTCATATTCAAAAATTAAGAGGAAAATATATATTAACTCATAAGAATCAGACACAATGCATACCCGGGCTACTCTCGAGTCCTAAGGAATTAAGGTTTTTAGCCGAAAATAGACGACATGGTATCACAGTAAGTCGAAAAGATGTAAAACATGAATTTCGAGATACAATAAGTCAGAGAAAGGGTTAAAGAGTGGTTTTGTAAAAGATGGAGTGTATTTTTCATCATTTCCGCTGCCAAAATGCCTCAGAGGTTAGTCAGGTAGGGTTCCTCCACTTTTCTCCCTCCGTTCAGCTGTCGTATCGTCCCCCTGTGATAGCTCTTTCAATTGTGGTTCTAATGATACCTTTTATAGCCTTCATACATGTTTAGGTCAAGGGGAAACCTAAAATGTAATTTTTAATACAATATGTGTTAGATTTAACACATTAAAATGTGTTCCGCAGTGTTAGAGTCGGTGGTACCGAGTTGGATGTCGGTACCACCAAGTTATTCAAAGTAAAAAATATTTTTCCTTTTCGATCTTGAGCAAAAAAAATATTTGTACTGTAATGCCATGTCGGTACCACCGAGTTGCAAATCATTAGTATCGACTTTTCTCCAGTAAATAACAATTATCTGCAATAAAATAATCAATGAATAAAATCAAATAATTATTATAATAATTAAAACATGTAAAAGGCATGTAAAATACTTGTAAAAATATAAGAAATGATGCACAAGTGATTTTTACTATTTTGATAAAATATGTATTAAAAAGATATTCAGTTAAGCACAAATGACAAAGAAAATAACCAAATTAGATATCAAATAACGATAATTTGTGCATACATCACACCTCTAAGCTTGAATATTGCTCGTCCTTGAACCACACTACTCTTATATTTGTTTGAAATAGTCAGCAAGAAGACATGTACCTATGAATTAGTTTTCCTAACCACCCTCCACCAGTCGGTCCCAAACTGGTCATTGCCAACCACTGAACAAGTAACTACTCTAAAGCAATCAATAATGTTCATAATAGATGTCCACAATAAGATCAATGAAAAACACTATCAATATGAAGCAGCTAATATCATGGCCAGTAAGACACATGCTTGATGCACCATGTGATCTCCCTATCTACATTACTCTAATCTACCTAAACAAACTACTTGGAAGCATTTCCCCATATAATCTTGAATGAGGGGAATAATGATATGAGTAGCCTAACATGAAGAACAATGGGTGGAAAAGATGGGTGGTTGTGAAATCAGGAATCACAAGAATAATTCAAATCATTTATACAAGACATAAAAAATATGATGCACCTATATGATGGATAAAATGTGAATGTATGCCTTCGAATGCCTTTTTTTGTAGAATGATGAATGGAATGGATGTCTCATCCTAATGATGAGTATAGGTGGAAAGGTGTTTACAAATAAAACTTCCATAATTCCCTTTTTTATTTCTTAGAGAGAATATGACATTGAAATTAAAAATCCTTTTCCTCAGTTTCTCCCCTTTTTTTCAGTAACTCTTTTTTCTCTACCCTTTTATTTTAGCAAGATACATAGTTCATGCTTGGGCCTTTTTTTTTTTTGAAGAAAGAGAAGGAGATACAACTTTTTTTTACACTCTTTCATGAGAGAAGATTGTACAAGATAGAAAATATGTAACACCTTATGAAAATGTAATGCAAATGAAACTATATGAAATTTTGTTATGCAAACTACAAATGCTCAAAAGAGATTGTATGGTTTTTTTCTTTTTCTAATGCAAAATAAAATGAACTAACTATATGCTTCCTATCATGTCATGTAATGCATACAAGAGGAAAATAACTTGTATTAAACTTGATTATCCTATGCTGGTGAATGAGGATGAATGGAAGAAGGATGAGATCACATGACTAAGAGATAATGTCTTTCCCAACCATGATATGTCCCTCTTCTATCAACTTGTGTAACGGGATAACCTTAGAGTTTATTTCTAGAATTCACATTAAAGACCATGTTACAGTTTGGTTAGTTTGGACTCAAACATCATCATCATAATACAAGCCAGAGGGTTGAGTTAGATTTTTCATTCATTAAGTATGTCTTCAAGCTAACTAATCCAAACAATTCCTCCAGTTATGTACTCTTAAACATAGAAAATTTAGCTTCAAGTGCAAAGCATAAGAGCACATTTAGTTTTCAACAATTATCAGAATTGAAACCACATCATTAAGAAATGGCTAATCCTAACCAAAATTTTATATTTTGTCCACAAGTACACTAGATAGCAGTGGACTCTAAAAACAAAAAGAAAAATCTAATTTTTCGGAAACAAAAACATGTAGATGTATGATAAAAAGAAAAGATGCAAGAGGTAAAGATAGAAGCATTGTTCCATTCCCCCCCTAAGCTTGAATATAACATTGTCCCCAATGTCAAAAGCAAAGGAAGATAAATGGAACAGATGTACCGATATGCGAGGTAAGATTTGGGGCAAAAGATGGGTGGGAGGGATCCACATTAAGACATTCCCTCCAATAAGAACTTGAGCTCAGTGAAGTGTTGATACTTGCTCATCTTGTGAGATGTCACTGATGAAAACTCAGTACTGTCGATAGTGAAGTCAGTGGTACCGACTCAGTGCGTCCCTGCACACTGAATACACATATCAAGGCACCTTTTTTTACTTCAATCAAAACTAGATATCACAATCTACAAATAGAAATGTAAAGGTAGAATTGAAATTTTAACAAAATAAACCTAATTGGTGGGTTGTCTCCCTCAAGATTCCTTGTTTAACATCCTAGGATGGACACATGTGAATCAACAATAATCAGGTGGTTGTAGAGGAGGGAGAAGCTCTCTTCGCCTCTTCCTTATAAACTTTTGGTTCCTTGCAACAATGATAAAAAAAATAGTCAGAAGACCAGTTAGCATTGTTGAAATTCCATTTCAAAAGTAAATTATTATTTTAATGATCATGAACATGAACTACAACCAAGTCTTGATGTGGGAGCACATGCAGAAATAGGTAGTCATGAGGTGAAAGGTATAAAGAAGATTGCTCCTTAATTTCTATGACCATCCCCAATGGATCACTCCTATCTACAAATAATGAGGGATTACATAAAAGGTGAGTCTGTATGTCTCCTCCTCTTATAATAATTCAACATCCCCACATTCATTCATATCCTTGCAAAAATTTTCAAAATTATTATCTGGATATATATCCCATATAGGATCCTCCATAAGGAAATGAAGAGATGGGTCTGGTGGTGAAGGAATTATATGATGGTTAATGGTAAACTCCTCCACCTTTTCACTCTTAGTATCCTCGTCCTCACTCTCTTCCTCCTCTCTAAGATAGATATCAAATAAAGCACCTTCTGGATCATCCTCTCCTTCACACATATCCCAAACACATGTATCAAAATTGTCTTCCACCTTATTTGCATCATTCTCCTCGTCTTCCTCATCATATCCCCAATCATATTCAAGATCAATCCTAAGAGTCAAGGGTGTGGGTGTGGGCTCAATGGAAGGACATGATAGAGGTGATACTAAAACTTCTTCCAGTATGTTCTTCTCACTCTCTAATTCCTTATCCTCAATCTCAACTTCTTCCATTTTCTCTATTCTACCCCATCCTCCATTAGAAATAGGACTTCGACGATTTAAAACAGATTGAACCATAATTTGAATATGCTCATGATGAATTTCCTTTGAGTTTCTCCCATGATGTGATGAAGGTGAACTCAGACACCTATAGTCTACATGTGCATTTCTACACTCAGAACAAATAGGGGCCATGTGCTTTTTTAAAACTTTTTTTTTGCAATGAAAGAAGACTATCTACAGAGAAATATTTAGATGAATATGTATAATGCCTAAATTAATAGTAAAGTTTTATTTAATGAAAAATAGGAAGAATAAAAAAATATATAAAAAAGGAAAATAAATAGAATGGCCTAGAGTGGTCGATCCTAACTTTTTATAGTATTAACCATGTCATCTCCCCGGTAATGGCACCAAAAACTTGACACGCATATAACGTGCGTGTAATACGTAAGTGTACATGTCAAAGTAATATGGGATTATGAGTCTCAAGTTATCGAACATAGGGATTTGTGAGGTTAAATACTATTACTAATTAGGATTGATCAGCTAAGCCGAAAACAAGAGTTTATTGGTTGTTTAATTAACTAAGAACAAAAAGTAAATCTAACTAAGGTTGTTGTGATCAAGAAGGGATGAATTCCTTAGGAATTATAGTTTCACCACGGGAAACACTAAATCTAATCCCTAATTATTAATATAACTGCCTCCTAATCTTGAATAAAGAGTCTGTAGCTAGAAAGTACCTGCTTTTGCAGTGTAATTCCCCTACCTAATCCAAAGCCAATTCCTTTCTTATAGTAATTGATCCATTAGTTAGGTACTTTTGGTTTAACTCTGTTAATCTCCTCCCATTTATGCCCCACCTTACCCAAGGGACAACGATAAATAGGTGAACCTATATGTTTCTAACCCTTAATCCCCTTTTCAGTAGTAATTAAGGATCTAATACTCTAATTGTGGTGATGAAGCACAATAAGGATATGCGATTTCCATAGATTCATATTAAAAAATTAAGAGGAAAATATATATTAACTCATAAGAATCAGACACAATACATACCTGGGCTACTCCCGGGTCCTAAGGAATTGAAGTTTTTAGCTGAAAATAAATGACATGGTATCACAGTAAGTTGAAAAGATGTAAAATATGAATTTCGAGATACAGTAAGTAGGAAAAAGGGTTAAAAAGTAGATATGGAGAAGATAGAGTGTATTTTTCATCATTTCTGCCGCCAAAATGCCTCCGAGGTCCACCGAGTAGGGTACCTCCACTTTTCTCCCTCTGTTCGGCTGTCGTGTCATCCCCCTGTGATAGGTCTTTCAATTTCGGTTCTAATGGTGCCTTTTATAGCCATCGTACATGTTTAGGTCAAGAGGAAACCTAAAATGTAATTTTTAATACAATATGTGTTAGATTTAACACATTAAAATTTGGTCCGCGACGTCTGAGTCGGTGGTACCGAGTTGGAAGTCGGTACCACCGACTTCTTCACAGTAAAAAATACTTTTCCTTTTCGATCTAGAGAAAAAATATATTTGTATTATGATGCCATGTCGGCACCACTGAGTTGCAAATCGGTAGTATCGACTTTGCTCCAGTAAATAATAATTATCTACAATAAAATAATCAATTAATAAAATAAAACAATTATTATAATAATAATAAATGTAAAATACATGTAAAAATATTACAAATGATGAACAAGTGATTTTTACTATTTTGATAAAATATGTATTAAAAAGATATTCAATTAAGCACAAATGACAAAGAAAATAACCAAATTAGATATCAAAATAACGATAATTTGTGCATATACCAGTTGAATAAGATTAATTATCATAATTGAATTCTTACCACCCTAATCTAACCTTGTGATATGCTTTGAAATTATATGACAAGCTTAAGTTTCAAATTTGGTCTAATTTGGACATTGTTTGAGCAAGTTATGCATTTTTATGCACATTTTGGACTTTTCTACAATTTACCCAATTGAGGGGTTTTCTTTGCAATTTTTCACATACATTATGTTCCTTAGATGTTATATTATAATTCTTGAGTTTTTTTAGTCATGGGGCTCCTAGTTGAGCCATGGTTTGAAGGTGTTTTCGTCAAGGGTATTTTAGGGTTTACCCCTTCAGGGATGAGCTACCTTTAGTAGCTATCAACTAATGAATTATGTGATTGACTGGAAAATTCGAAAAAGGAAAGATAACTAGGTCTATATGGATGGTGGCTGAGTTCTTTGTTTGAGTGCTTGTATATACTTAATAGTTTAAGGCCATAGACACATGGGGAAGCTACTTTTACACCTCAGCTTGCTTCCATCCTTATCTGTGGGCTACATTTACCTCTTCCTTGCCCAAGTACAAAACTATGCTTTCTTTCTCTTTCCTCTAACCTGGAGCAACGACTCTACTTTGTTTTTCTGCGGAACCAAATACTCTAAGGTAGAAGACAACCTCCTTTTTGGAGAAGAAGGTCTCCTAGAGCTCCATATAGCCCTATCTTGGGTTTCTAAGGTCATCTTATAGGGATTGTGACCAAGGAAGGTGTTTTTCTTCCTTCCTTCTCCATTTCTCTTGCTCTTCTACTTCCTTATACCTTCCTCCAGGTCGGAACCCTATTGTTCCATGGTAAAATTTTCTCTAAAACCCTACCTTTCTTGCTCCTTTTGCTTAGGGTTTGCTCATTTGATGAAGAAAGGTGCTAGGTGGACGAGTTCACAGCTTATGCTTGGATTTTCTACCGAACCTGCTCAAGATTTTCTCTGTGTGGGATTTCATCTTCTCATTAGAGGCAAGTTTTATAACTTGCTCCACGTTTATTGCTAACCATAAGCTTGCTAGCTCGTGTTCTTACTTGAAAATGATGATCTATGCACTAAAAAGCTATGCTTGACTTGGATTTCAATTTTTATAATGTTCCCTATTATGATTTTAGTTCTATATGAACTTGTGATCATGTGTATGTTATTCCTAAGGTATAATATGACTTGGATCAGGTTGGTTTGACAACCTATGGTGCTAAGCACCTATCGACCAATGGTCAATTTTAGGGTTTAAAGCTGATTTCTTCTATAAACACATGACTTAATGGTGGTACCATTGCAACAACCCTATGGTGTTGTCTTCATGTTAACTGATGGTTGAGATCAAAGGTGTCAGATGAGGATGAAAACCTATGAACACTGCCTTAGGTCAGGTTTTGGATCAATTAGAAGTTTAATGATCTACCATTAAGTACCTACTGATGTTAATGATGACATTAGCTTAATATTTGATGCTGATTAATGAATATAGTGTTGATCTAACAACTTATGGTGATTTAATGGTCACTAATGATGGTGGATCAGGTCTCTACAAGCTATTCTTAGTTAAGCATTGTAGTTGTAGCATCAATTAAGCCTTAGACCAATGGTTTCTTGGGTCACTTGATGCAATGATCAAACCTATACTGTAATTGATGGTTTTAACATATGCACTTGACCCAATGGTCAAGATCTAATGTTTGTTCTTCCAATAAAGTGGAATGATCACTAATGTAATATGTTGGTCCTAATAATGTGATTTAGATGGTTTCCTTTATATGATCAAATTAAGGAGCTTACTTGTTGACAATGGATGGCTTGTTTTAAATGAATAGTCAGTTGTGGGTTTTACCCTACTCTCAATGGAACTTTTCTATTGTTAATCAAGGGATGTCTAGGGTTAGATGGTGAATCTTTTTAAAGCACAAATCAAGGACTTCATAGGTGGTTTATCCAAGGTGTTTACTTATGTACACAGCCAATGGTCTTACCTTTTAAACATCCAATGATTCTGGGTGACATTGTGGTGTGGTGATATGGGTTGAATGATGATGGAACAAATGAAGGGTTGCCCTTAATAAGGTAGTCTTACATATTCACTCATATGAATATAAGGGATGATAACCTTGTTGTGTTGATATGTAACACTAATGAGGTATAGCTTGTTATATCTAGCTTTAATATAACTAAATGATGATAATTAGGTATGAATAGTCCTTGAATGATTAATACAATCATGGAGTACTCTCTTATCATTGTTGTAACCTTAGTATGTTATAACCCAATGGTTACACTTTTATTTATGTGTGGGTTCATACTTTAGAATAGTATGGAATGTGATGGTGATGCTTCACCTTATGCATTTGTGATCCAATAGGGATGTCGTGAGTTAGGATTTGGGTATAAGTGTTGATTAGTAACATTGATATAATTTATCATGTTGAACCTAACTCTAATGCGAACAGATAAAGATGAGTATTCATGTTTAACATTCTTATATGATGTAATGATGGTGGAATAACCTCCTTAACATAATCATAACCTTAATGTGTTAATTGGTGGTTATCATAGCCACATGGCTGATACTTTCTTATGCTAAACATGTGCATTATGAATATGATTAGTGTTAATCACATCTAGATTACTTGCATGTTGATGTAATAAAGGAATGTTCTTAATGTTAATATAACCCTTCTATGATTGTTTATGAATATCTCCTAGCTCATTAATGCAATATTGTGCTGATTTGGTGTATTATATGTAAGTGATGTTGTTGTGCCTTGTTATAAGGCATGGAAAGATAATGATGATCTTGTAGGGAATAGTATAATGGTCTTAATGACCTTTGGGTATGGTTGACCCCTGAATGAGGTCTAATCCTCTTGTGTTGATAAGGGTTAATATCCTTTTCTATTGTGAAAAGGATTTATATCCTATGATAGTATGATGGTCTTAATGACCTTTGGGCATGGTTTAGCATTGAATGAGGTGTGATCCTCTTATGTTGATAAGTATTGATACCCTGTGACATTGTGAAAAGGATTTATATCTTGTGATAGTATGATGACTAGTGTGGTCTCATGAATGGCAAGTGAATAGTACCATGTGATGATTAGATGAGAAATTATGTTTCACACGTTTAATCTCTTTTCAAAGTTGTGATATTTATATGCTTGCTACAAGTGAATTAGGGTTTATATGACCACTTGTTTGATGCAGCCTTAATTCACCCAATTGGCATAACTAATCAAGTGCAACTCTAATCATGTAGTGCCCTATGCCGTAGAACCATCTTCAGTGTCAAAAGTTGCTGGATGATGAAATGATTATTCCTAAGGGAAACTCAGAGCGCATACTATTGAGTATGTGGGGGTGGCAGGTTGAGGATATATCCTTGTCATCCACAATGCAGATTGTGGAGGTTGGCTATGGTCATACCTCATACATATGGTGTGAATGAGAATAGTTGTGGTCGTGTCTTGATGATTATAACATGATGTGCAATTGCGGTTGTACCTCATTGATTGGATTTGTATACCCTGGTTTCTAGTGTCGTGACCTGTACTAAGGGCGAACTACTGGTTAGCAGCTTGACTATATGTCACTATGGTGGCATCTTTGACTGATATGTCACTTCCTTTTTACTCGTACTGACCGAGGGGAAGAGATCTTACGATACCGTCATTCCTAGATCTTGTACGGAATCGAATATCCCTTCGCAGGGGATGGTTGGACTTTGAATGGTACAATTCAAATTCTCTAGGGCGTAATAAAATATGTAATACAACCGTGTAGCATATTTGTTTAGGGTCATACACGAAATTTCACATTGGACAATAACCCTTGTCTGTTATCTTTACATAAAGATGGTGCTTAGTGCAATTAAGAGATAGTAAATATACTTATATTTTTTATATGCTTAAGATTGTAGATGCATACATACGGTAGCCATGCTTATGTTGATAAATATACTGCTACTGCTGATTATAATCATGATGCTAGATATCTCATGTTATTAGTTATGTTTTGCATGCTAGCCATGCCTTTGTAACTAGAGATGCATATACTGCTAATCATGATTATCCAGATAGTTGTGCTTATGTTGTTAGCTCTTCTTATGATGTTGATATGTTCAACCAGTTAGACATGCTCATGTTGTTAGCTATACTTATGTGGCTAGACTTATTCATAATGATAGAGATATTCTATGTTACTAGACTTGCTCATGATGCTAGATATGCATATGCTATTGAATGGCTTATATTGTCAACAAGATAAAGGATGATAGTATGGCTAATGATGATAGTTATTATCTTCTCCTTTATGTATTTTGTTAATCATCAGTACAGCTAAGTTTATGTTTTATATCTGATTAAACTGCTTAACTGTTGAATTACTTAAAAATGTTGTAATCAATAAACATTGCTGGAGGTTATATCTCTTGCTGGGACATGGGTCTCATCCTTGTGGTACCCCACATTTTTTTTAGGTAATCGGAAGTGACGAAAACAAACTTGTGACAGCAAAGAGGAGCTGTAGTAATGAATCTTTGAGAAAATTGATTAGATGTCTAGTGTGTCCTAGAGTCATCCCTGTACTCTCAGGTCCGGGCAGGAAAAGTTTATATATAGTGTTTCAAATGAATCAGACTTTTGTTAGTATATTAATGTTTGTTTCTGTGGCATATATGAATATTGTTCTCATGTGTATATATGTTGTGGCTAAGGCGATAGAACAATTTGTATCAAATTAGTATGGATAAAAGAAAGATGTTGGGCTCTTATGCAAATATTTCTGAGCAAGTGCTGACGTTGAAATTGGTTTTAGTTTACCTATATTTTTGGGTATGTGATTAATTGGTGATTGATTGTGTTTTATATTTTGAGTAATCTCGTTTAGTGTAACAGGTTCTCACAAGCTAACATTATCCACCATACTAACATAATTGCTAACATTAACACCATTTTATATCAATCTCTATCTCCCTTCCCCCTCTCCTCCTCCTTCTTCTTTCCTCCTTCCCCTACCCTTCACAGTTTCTTCTCAATATTGGGAAAAAATCATAGGGCATGAGAAGGAGGAGAGAGAAGGAAGGAGGAGAGGAGAAGGAGAGATGGAGAAATGAGGGAGGAGTGAGGAGCAAGGAAGACATGGAAGAAGGAGGTCGCCTATGTCAGAGGTGGCTAGCGTCGGAGGAGCACGACTAGAGGAGGAGGATGTACTGGCGTCAGCGAAGGAGAACAACTGGAGGAGGAAGTAGGGGCGTTGACGATGAGCACGAGTGAAGGAGCAGTAGAGCGCGACTGGAGGAGTAGTGGCTCGAGGAGCAGTAGAGGAGCCGATGGAACATCACTCACTAGTAAACGTGCAATTATTGGCAGAGCAGCAATCGTCGGTGGCACGCAATATCAATGGAGGTGGAAGTGGAGGGAAATCGCCAGACCTAATAATCCCGAGAAATACGGGTAGGGGAAAGAAATTAAAAAGATTTTCTTGCGGGTTAAGTAAGACATATCCCGTCATTTTTTTACATAGCCGACAATATAGGATGCAGGTCGTCGGTTACATGTACAAGTCTGACGACAAAACAATTACTTCGTCGTCGGTTTTCTAGGGGAAATCGACACCTAATTCGGCAACTTAGTGATACCTACATCGTCAGTTATGGTAAAGAAAATCAATGAGAAATACAAATTGGGGAAGGGAAATTTTGTGCGGGAGACATGACACGTTTACTTTTTTCGTCGGTCCATGTAGGTTCAACCGACGAGAAACACACATTGGTTTCCGCGGAAGAGGTGGCATGGACACCATTTTATCTTATCAGTTGTTTTGACAAGAAACAACGATTTAGATTTTTAGAGGCAAATGAAATGCCTCACAAAATTTTTGTGTGAAATTTATTCTTTTGCGGCGATATATAGTGCCGATTGCGTTTAGAATTGACTGACGGAAAAAAGAAAACGCAGTCCGTATTTTCTCAGTTTTCTAAACCGCGAGGGTTATCTATAAGGAACCGATGCCAACGATAACACTATCGATTTTTCTTGAAAAAGCAACTGATATAGTATGTCATATCTGTAGTAGAGTAGATTTTAAACTAATAGTACAATGATTGATAAAAACTTGTTCATTATGTGTGCTGATATGGCTTCTTATATTAGAAATCGATATTATGTTTGATTTTCCTACGGTTGTGCGGTGGTGATTTAGGTATAGATTATACCATATTTACACCACTATCATCTCAAAATTTAAACCAATCTGTATAGGTGCTATGGCGTTTTGTCTTGTCAGACTAGAAGCCATACTACGGTTGTGCGGTGGTGATTTTAGTATAAATTATACCATATTTACAGTACTATCATCTCAAAATTTAAACCAATATGTATAGGTGTTATGGCGTTTTGACTTGTCAGACTAGAAGCCATCGTACGCGCGTCAGTTTCTTCTCAAAGCAGCTTGGGAATTATCTTTGGTGGAAAATGTATTTGGATGATTTTCTGTCCAAGAAAATACCATAGGAGACAATCCAACCTTGACATGAAGCGAAAATACCAAAGGAGACAATCCAACCTTGACATGAACGGGAACCAGGGGGTTTCCTTTATTTGATAGCTCGATGTATCAGCTGTTCAACGCGAAAGCCACACCGGGTTGATGGATCCACTACTTGTGTCTTTCGATGATTCCAGCGGGTTCTACTGACATATATAGGTGAGGTCTTCCACTTGGTTTTGATTTGGATGAGAGCTGATCACCCGGGCGAAGACAAAGATCGAACGACTGGAGGAAGACGGATCGTCGCGGCTTCATGGGCATGTGGACAAAACATAAATCGTATCGTCAATACTGATCAAGCAAGCCGTGCCCGTGACGGGACTGAGAGGACGGCCCGGTAAATGCACGATTGGATACTTCAAGGAAGGAGACAACTCCTAACAGTGACGTTAGCAACATGGATCTTGAACAACATTTATTACTCCGGAATCCAAACAGTAGGTCACACATCCTTGATCCAAGGCTGTGTTTGTTAAATGGTGAATCATGGTCATAGTGAATGATGGTGAAACAAAAATGTTGTTTGTTTGTCATTGTGATAGGGAATCGTGGTGAATCTATGGTGAGTTTTGATCTATTTTGATCCCCATGAAAAAGCATGGTGAATCATGGTGAATTATGGTGAAAGAAGTTTCTTTTAAGACTTCACTACTTATTTAGACATATATATAAAAAAAATCTAATAAATATGATACTTACTTGTGTAAGGTATTTTTTTTTAAATTCTCCTCCCCATCACTATAACCATGTAACAAATAATAATTTTTAAGTTTTCCATCGTCACTATCCCTATCACCACACATATGTTACCAAACAACACATTTTAATAATTTCTCTATTACCATCACCATCACCATCACCATCACCATCACCATCACCGTCCCTATTACCATCACCATCAATTTTATCACCACGTACCAAACACAACGTTAGGTTGCCTTGTTACGTGGTGAATCATGGTGATAGGAAATGATGGTGAAACAAAAATGTTATTTGTTTGTCATGGTGATAGGGAATCATGGTGAATCTATGGTGAATTTTGATCTATTTTTGTCCTTTTTATATGTTGAAAGAAGTTTTTTTCAAAACTCCATTACTTATTTAGACAAATATGCAAAAAAACGTTCTAATAAATATGAACTTTAATTGTGTAGGGTGTTTTTTATAAAAAAAATCTCCTCCTAATTATTATAACTATGTAACAAACAACATTTTTTTATGTTTTTTACTATCATCATCCCTATCACCATGTACATGTTACCAAACAACACATTTTAATAATTTCTATATTACCATCAGCGTACGTCCCTATCACCATTACTGTCCCTATCACCATCACCATTAATTTTGTCACCGGGTACCAAACACATTAATGATCCATCATATCACTAACAAGGTAAGTCCCGCAATCCCCCATCCATCCGAGTATTTTTCTTTTACTTGGAATAGTCATCAAGCGTACATCCAAACGGAGAAGAAGCTAGAATCCATATATACATGATTTCCCTCCGCGGTTTGGATCTGTAACCCTCTTAATTAGAAGCTGACAATCGAGTGGGTCTCCATACGTTCTACTTAAATATCTCCAGGTCCAGGTCAGACCCACCCTGTTCTCCGGCGGAGCTGAGCTTGCCGTGTAGCCGCTACCCTTCAAATCTGATTTCGTATGTTATTCGCCAAAAGTCACAGGGCAGAAATACAGGAATCCGGCATTTTCTTCATTTAAAATTTAAAACCAACAACAAGCCATGTTTGTAACTACGAACAAAAGAGGGCCCTTCTAGCGGAGCAATGCGCTGATTTCCGGGGTGACAGGTAGTGGCGTGCGCCTGAGGAGATGTCCATAATAATAAGATGAAGCACATGAACGATGGATTGATCGTGTTTTGTGAAATGGCTGGCTTCCACATGTACTCTTCGGTAGCTTTCTTACTCAGGCACGCCTATTTGCAGATGCAACGTAGCAAGAAAGGAAAGGGGACTGTGGATGTTATTGAATGCGAGCCACTGTGAATTATAAAAGCCAGGCCTCCAAGGAACAGTGCAAAGTGCTTTCCCATCAGGTGATTGCCGAACGGCGAAATAATGCTTATTCGACCAAAGAAAGCTCTTCTGCTACATGTGGCCAAAGAAAGCTCCACCAGCAACTGTTTCACATTTTTCGCACACAAGCTCTGTCCTCGCTGGAGAAGAACAATCATGATGAGGGGAGCTGCTGCTGGAGCAGTTGAATTGAATATGCATGCATGCAATGAATGCAAGGTCCTCTTCTCGTGGACCGAGCAGATCAACAGATTTGGCGTGGGTCGGGGCTATGGATATCAAAAGAGTTAGGCTACACACAGTCCCCTTATACCCGGCCACCCACCCGTTTTTTGGGAAAATAGATCTGCAGCATTTGCAGTTGTCTTTGTATTAATACTCATGCAAAGTTCATGCAAAGTCCATGCAACAATATGTCTCTCCACTCTTCTCTCCAGAGTATTAATACTCATGCAAAGTGTATTAATTCGTTTTTTTTCTTTTAATTATTCTCTCTCATTCTAATCACCCACATGTATTTCCGTATTAGTACAGTACCTACGGAATCCAATAACAACATTGATCTGGAAGCATAAGTACAGTACTTACGAAATCCAGTAGTAATATTTGTCATCTGGACATAAGTACAGTACCTACGGAATCCATGCAAAATAAGTACAGTACTCACTTGTTAATTCCAATTCAGTTTTTTCAAACATAAGTACAGTACTTACCAAATTATAAAACCAAGCATAAGCATAAGTATAGTACTTAACAAATTACAAAATCAAGCATAATTGTATAACTGATCTGGAAGCATAAGTACAGTACCTACGGAATCCATGCAAAATAAGTACAGTACTCACTTGTTAATTCCAACTCAGTTTTTTCAAACATAAGTACAATACTTACCAAATTATAAAACCAAGCATAAGTACAATACTTAACAAATTACAAAATCAATCATAATTGTATAACTGATCTGGAAGCATAAGTACAGTACCTATGGAATCCAATAACAACATTTTTCGCCTGGACATAATGTTTTTTACAAAAATGTAGTGCACATCTGGTCCATAATCAACTATAAAATGCATCTATAAGTATTGTACTCAATTATTAATTTTCAACCCAGTTTGTCAAATATAAGTACAGTACCTCTCAAATTCATTTGTGAATGTATATGTATTTATTGTAGGTACAATACTTACGTAATCTGCAGTGGGGATAAATATGCAATAGAATTTTTTTGTAAGCTATAGTGCATTCATATCTGCCATTTGCATGACAGTTGCATGGAGTAGGTGACGAGATAATTATTTCATGCATCCTTTTTGCATGTAAAAACACGCATAATCGCTGCTGCAGATATCCATTTAATTGTGCATGCGGCAGCAGAGGTTAATGGGTGTGACGGTGGGCTGGCGCCGCAGCAGGAGGAACACGGCAGTTGATGATTCCCGATGACCGGGTATGTGGCCGGGTATACGGCGTGCTATGCGTAGAATTTTTCATATCAAAATGGGTCATTGACCCCCGGGCATCCGCTGATAGACCCATTTAATTGAGTTAATTTTTTCTCATGCGCATTCGCACGGATGTGTGTATGACATGTTGGAGAAAACCATCATGTACCTGCTTGTCAGTTCCCTGCCACACACTGCGCCTGTCACATTCCAATGTGTCATATTTTTTTTTATTTTCTGTTTATTTTACTTCTAATTTAAACCAAAAGAATTTTTTGATGAAATAAAATACATTACAATCCTTACAAAAAGTAAATTCTAACAAGACCAATATTGACATATTTTTTAAGAAAAAAATTATAGAGGGAATAAAAGGAGAGAGGAAGTAAAAAAGTAATAAAAAGAGATAAAATAGACGAATGTGAAAAGAAAAAGAGGGAAGTAAGGAAGAACGCAAATGAAGAAGAGGAGGAAGTAATGGATTTTTACTTGAATGCGCCCACTATAGACCTCAATACACATATTTTTTATTGAATGTGTCTGCTATTTGCTTCAATGCACCAACTTTTATTTGAATGCACCCGCTATTTCCTGAATGCGCCCGCTATTTCCTGAATGTGCATACTATTGTGTCAATACGCCCACTTTTGTTTGAATATACCCCATTGCTTGAATGTACCCACTATTGCTTCGGTTGCACCTACTTTTACATGAATGTGCTCACTATTATTTTGAATGCACCCACTTTTACGTGGATGTGCCCATTATTGGCATGAATGCGCCTACTTTTACTTGAATGAGCCTATTTTTTTGCTTGAATGTGCCTACTACAACCTCAATGCGCCCACTATTATATGAATGTGCCAATTATTGACCTAAATACGCCTATTTTTACTTGACTGCACCTACTACAGCCTCAATGTGCCCAATTTTGTATGAATGCGCCCATTATTCTGCTGAATGCGCCTACTTTTGCTTGAATGCACCCACTACAACTCTCAATGTGCCTACTTTTGCGTGAATGCGTCCACTATTACTTGAATGTGCCCACTACATCTCAAAGTGCCTACTTTTATGTGAATGCGCCTATTATTGGCTTGAATGCGCCTACTTTTGCTTGATGCGCCTACTACAGCCTCGCATTAATATGCCTACTTTTGTTTGAATGTGCCCACCATTGCGTGAATGTGCCCACTATTGCTTCAATTGTACCAATTTTTACATGAATGAGCCCACTATTATTCTGACTGTGCCCGATTTTACTTGAATGCACCCACTTTTAAGTGATTGAACCTATTATTGGCCTGAATACGCATATTTTTGCTTGAATACGCCTACTACAACCTCTATGTGTCCAGTTTTGCATATATGCGTCCATTATTATGTTAAATGTGCCTATTTTTACTTGAATACGCCCACTACAACTCTCAATGCACCCACTACAACTCTCAATGCGCTCACTTTTGCGTGAATGTACCAAATGCAACTCTCAATGCACCCACTACAATACTAAATGTGCCCACTACTTCCCTCCTTACGTCTTTCCTCTCCTCTCTTCGCTTCCTTCCTCTTTTTACTTCTTACATGTTTTTTTCTCATTTATTTTCTCACTTCTCTTACTTCCCTCCTCATAACGATGTGTATTATTTTTCTCAAAAGTTATACAAAAAATAAATATGAATTCCTTCTTCCATTTAATATACATGTATATTATTTTCTCAAAAATATGTCAATATTGGTCTCGTTGGAATGTATATTTATAAGAATTCCAACAACTTTTATTTTTTAAAAATATTCATTATCGATTAAACATTATATACAAAATAAAATTTCCTTTGTATTTCTCTCTTCATCTCTCTCTACAGACCTATCAAATCACTCCACTTGTCCCTTCTACCTACCCCATGCCAACTTACCTCCTAAAACTACTCATCCTCCACAAACCACCCGTCCGGAGTCCCGTGCGTTGGGAAACCAGCCACATGGACGTGTGAAACGAGTGTCCCCTTGCAACGCGTGCCAATTTTTTTTCCATTAAATAAGAGTTTGGGGTGGGATTTCGACCATCTATTTAATAATGGATAAAGTCTGACCCAATATATTTACTAAATGAGTCTCATGGGTTGACCCACAAACACCTGTGGGTGAACTATTTAAAAACGACATTATTTAAAAATTAAATTTTATAGACGAGTACTTATGAGAATTCTTAGATATAACTATATACCTTGTTTTCTACTTAAATGTAATATATATTTGATATACTTGGTATATATTTATGAATAATTTTCTTTGCATTTGTCTTGCCAATATTGGTGTATGTGTAATAACAAATATTTTTATTTTATACTGACTACAAGCATCGGAAAATTGTTCCTCTTTTATATTTGATATCAAACACAAAAATTGAGTATTTTTTAGCGTAACACAAAATTTAGTCTTTTATTATGGTTGACCTGAAATGTAATAAACTAAATATTGTTATTTGTGTTACACATAAAAAAGAACTGTGTGAAAAAATATATTTAAAAAGCTATATTTATATTATTTTTAAAATATTTTTTAGTTTTATTGTAAATAATATGGGTACATGTGGGTCGACCTGTGACCCGCCCGGACGGGTCTGGGTGGACTTTTATATGACCCATTTAGAAGTAGGTCTTTTTTGACCCGAACCCATGAGACACGCACCTGGAGTGACCCGAACCAAAACTAACCCGACCAACCCACTTGACAGGTCTACTGACGTAAGACTGATTGAGAAAGGGCACCTACAAAGGCAACTGGTTACTTGGTTCCATATTCGTGTCTAGAACATTTACAAAATATGAAACTTGGTTCAACTATCCGGAATATGCTCAACATTAGGGTTCGTTTTGAATGGCTATGAGACCAAAATGATAAGAATATAGATATAATTAAATGAATTGTATGATTTTAGCTACATATATAGTTTATGACTTTTCTAATAGGGTATAATATGGATAAATTATATTATAGGCCAAACAGTTAGAATTTGTAATACACAAAATAACAGTTTTCACAAAGAACCAATAAGGTGACACTCTTTTGTGGCCTGTAGGATTTTCTATTCCTAATTAAAGAAGGAGGAGGCTGCACCTTATTTAAGATAATGCCATGTGTAACCCGAATATAATCTCCACCCTACAAATTCATGAGCAGGGACACGTACAAGTTGATTAATAACGGAGTAGCCTGCTCCTCCTGATACAAGGAACAGCAAAGCCGAACTCCTTTTGTGGGGATATGCTAGGATTCGAGCAAAATCGACTTTAGTGGAGTTGTTGGGCCTCGTCGTGAGACACATCACCCGTTCGTGTTCTCGAAAAAGAAGCAATGTGTCCCGACATTGGACACAGTCACTTCTGTCACGTGGGAGCATTGCGCTATCTTTGGAAATGAGTAGTGATACAAGTATCTTCTATACTTATGGACACACCCCTTTCTATGGATTAGGATGACATTTCATGTGGCATGAAAGAAAATAAGAAATAAAAATATACTAAATTGACATAAAGAATTGAGATAAATGAGGAGTAATAAATTTATTTTGTTTGTAACTTCTAATCATAATGACTTTTTGACAAAATGCAAATATTTTTTTAAATATATTACAACAAGACTGACATTGACATGTTTTAAAAAAGATAATACAAAATAAAGAATAAGTATTTCATATTGGGAAAATACTCAAAGTAACATATTTACTAAATAAATGTGTATGTATTTCCTTCTTTTTGTAGAATACTCATTTTTTATGTCATTGTATTTTAATATAAGTATTAAAATGAGTATTGTATTACACTTTTGGGGGACAAAATATCTTTTTAGTAACATGTTAACTTAAGAATGAGTATTTCATGTCATTCTTTTGTAGATAGTAATCATTTCCGAGTAAACAAGAAAGTTGTGTACTATACAAAATAGAAAAATATATAATACTCATTTTTAAGTTAGCGTCTGCAACCTAGCGCTCTGGCGATCGCCCTTGCGATCTAGGGTTAGCGGCGGTGCTCTAGGCTTGGGGGGGGCGGGGGCGGCGGCCGCAGCCAGTGGTCTCTTCCCCTACTCCCCCGGAGCCTCTTCCTGCCTCGCCTCACCTCTACCAAGCTGTCATCGAACACCTCCGGCTGGTCCTGCCTCTCGTCGTTCTTGTGCGGCGGGTCCTCTGGGTGGCGTTGTGGCCGCCGTGGGCGAGCTCTAGGGTAGTTTCTAGCCTGGTGGGGGACTTATCCATCTCGCCCAGTGGTGGTGCCGCTGCCTTTGCAGGCACTTGTCGTGTCAGGTGGGAGACGGTGTGGTTATGAGGGGCTGAGGTTCCCGTTTCCCTTTCTGGTATGCTCTGTTTTCCTTTCAGTTGCTGGTCTGTGTTCATCTTCTCCCGTGTCAAGTGTTGGGTGGTCTGTGGCAGCTTCAGTCTGCCATTTTAGTCGCCGTTCATCGGCGTTTGTTTCTAGTCGCTACTGGTTAGCCTTTGTTTGCTCGATGTTTGTCAGCGTTTGTCTACCCGCTGCTTGTCAGCGTTTAGTTTTGCTTGTGTCTTGCTGTGGCTTGTTTTGTTACTTGGTTATATGGCTTCCTTTGAGATGATGATGCATAGGAGCACCGCACAGATCCAGGGCCTCTATCACTACTACACGCTCAAGTCGAAGGAATTCTTCGTGGAAAGCTGCTTAAGACAGCATCAAGGAAGAAGAATCAATACGGAAGTGTTCTATTCTCGTTCCGATATGAGTTGTAGTGATGTTAACTTGATCTTTGTTTGCTCTTGCTGTATTTTTTACTCAAATTGTAGATGCCAGATGGCTTATAAGTAATGAATCGAGCCTTTTTCCCTCAAAAAAAGTTAGTGTGTTATTTTAGGAAATAAGTACTATCTCCAAAAATATAATATAGTACTTCTTTGAATGTGTATTTTAAAATATAATGACATAAAAATGAGTACTCTATCAAAAGAACCATATGTAATACTTATTTTTAATTTAGTGTATTACTCAAAAATGAATACTATCCACAATATATAATATTTATTTTTATATTTCATATATTTTTCTCAAAAGTATCTTAATGTTAGTGACGTTAGAATGTTGTTTTTATGAGGAATCTAACAATTTTATTTTGTCAAAAAATTCGCTACGTGGTTAAAGTTATAAGTAAAACAAATTTATCTCTTTTTTTCTCCTTAGTACATTTTTCTTCCCATTTTCTCTCCTCTAGAATGAAAAAATCCTATTGCATCCATGTTTGTTGAAGTACAAAAAAGAGAAGGGATTTGGAAGTAGGTATAGTTGGGGTGCTAAGTGTCAGTTTCTTTTGGAAATCTATTGCTCTCTATGTAAGAGAACCATATTTCACCCACTCCTTCTTAGAGTCACTCTTCCCCTTTTCTTTCCTAGAGGTATATCAGTGCTCTTCCGGTACTCATCAGATCAAATCATCACATTTTAGTAATGATCTATTGACATTTTTCGTCTTCATCATATGATATATACTAGATTCTTCTACTTCTACTTATGCTTTTTAGGTAGCTTTCTTCTTCTGATTGGTTGTTTTTGTCTACAATTTACTTTATGCTCTACAAGATAGTTTGATTCAATATTTTATATCACTTATTTGGTAAAAAGTAAAATTATTTAAAATAGATAAAATAATTAGTGATACTTTGTGGTTACTTTTAGAATTGTGTATCATATTTATGATGTATTGATCCAAGTTTTGACCATTTTTTTACGGTGAAGTTGTTGTGGATATATTAAATATGTCTACTTGTACTCTTTATTGTAACTAGATCTATATATATAGTGCAATGTAGAATAAATTTTAGTTATATTGTTGGTACCATTCTTATTAGTGAATGATTATCTAAACATGTTAAAAACATTAGTAAAAAACTGAATGTGGGAAAGGAACATTTACTCGAGGACAAAACCCATGACCCATGTTTACCATATGCTTCAGGAATGTATGTGAGCCATATGTATTTCATCCTTCCTTGGTAATCCATTTAGACAGTTGAACCACTATGTTTTTCATTTGGCACAACTTTGTCATATTTTCTCACCTCAATCCTCCAACTCGGGTTATGCATCCTATCACCTACTTGATGAACGTTTCACCCACACCTCTATTGACTGTAACAACTCCTCTCTACATCTTCCCTACCCATCTCCAACCACAAGGTTTCAAACTTGCATGCATTTCACCTCAAATTTTCTTACCCACTCAGTCATTCACATACCTTGTTTCTTTGAAAAGATCATCCCTAGCATCTTCTCCAACACATCATACTCCCTAGATCCCAAAATGTGTTACATTTGAAGATTTTCCTTAACCCTAAATTGATCTAAAATAATCTCTAGCCGATAGCATGACACTTGGATCCACTTCTTCCCTTGATGAATTGGTGCTAGAGGATCTTCACAGTGAAGCCTAGCCCTTAATCTTTGAGCTCAGATAGCATGGATGTTAATCACATAGTACAAAAACCCAACACTTTATTCACAAAACAAATAACAACACATGGAAGAAAAGATAATTATCAACATTTCTAAAATAAAACTTTGACAGTTTTTATTGTCATTCCAATAAGAAAATTTTCTAGAATTTTCATATTTGGTTTGATATCTAAGGCCTGAACTAAATTCTTTTTTAGTGTTAGTCAACATTTTGAAATAAAAATCTTCTTAAAAGTCCTCATTTAATAGCATGACATGTGTGAACTTGTAGATTCTGGTTAAAGCAAATTGTAGAGATATTGAATGTTCAAGATAGAAGTAAACTACCATACATTAGAAGTATAAACATTTGGAATAAATTATTTTTCTAGCTTATTATAGTCTTTATCTGTTTCCTCTTATATTCTATTATTTTATTATATCTTAGATCTAAAGAGTATTATGCATGTTTATTTGCATGTTATAGTGATTTATAGAAAAGAATTGGGATGAAATAGATTCATGCTTGAGAATAAAATAGTTGTAGTTCCCTTTATAAAAGACACATGACAATTCATAACGTAAAATATAACCTCCAAGTTAATGATAAATTCATATTAGTAGTAGATAGGAGTGACCTTTTACCATTAGTTTATAGATTTCTTTGAAAATTTGTGTATCACATGTTTTAACAAAGTCTAGATACATGTTTTTAAGAAATTTGGAAGTACCAAGTACATTCCTAATTGTCTTTCTATTATGAAATATGTGATGGGGGTAGTTAGTTGAGTTGTTATGATCAAATGAATATCCTTTTTCTACAAACCAAGTAGCCAGTACGATTTCCTTTTTACTTTGTTAAAAAGATACTTGGCAAAACTTTTAGATATGTTGATAGATTCTTTGATGATGAGATAGTTACTTATCATTAGATTCCATAAGATTAATATTTTATGTAGGATACTATCATGAAGTACAACTATATCTTTATAAAAATAATTTTCTAGCAATCATTATAAGAAATGTATAGATGACATTTATCTATGTTTTTTACAAAAAGAAGAAATCTGTCCACTACGTAAGAACTAGACTTTGAATGGAATTATAATATAACCCCTTGTCTATGTATCCAAGTCCAAAAAATGAGGTAAACTGAATTAGATAATTTACAAAAGTTAACTTTGGAAGATACAAACATTGAATCAAGTTCCTAAAATTTTTGAGACCTAATCTTGTTAAGTTATTTAGCAATTTCCAACTTCTTAACTATTTTTTAGAGGATATCTATTAATGGAATAATAGAACTGCAATCATATTACAGGAGTAACAAACTCAACATTTGATCATTTATATTTCGACAATAATTTTTTTTTGAGGCAAGGTAATGATATATTGAATAAGCCCATCAGCAAGTGAAGACCTGCTAATGTGAAGTAACAACATAGAGTTTGTAGAGAAAGAAAATAAGCTGAAAGTTGCTCGGGGGAGGCACCCCTTAAAACAAGCCTCTTTTAAATTAAAAAGTTTTTGCAAACTAGGAAATGATACTAAAAGTGTTGAGCAAGCATGGTATGGAACGACACTATGGTTGCTGCACAAGACTGACACTTGTCTCATCGTCCACCATGGCTTTTAGATCACATAGGAAAGCTGCTTCCGAATCCACTGCTTCAGAGTTACCTTCGCTTGATTGCTCTTGGGAAACACCTGCTATTTTTCCTGCAGATTGATAAAGATGTGAAGATCGGCATCAATATCATTTATGACATTCTACTAGCTGGACCAGGAACAAAACCTTTGATCTTGAAACTAAATTCCATATAAGACATGTCTAATGAACCTAACTATTCAAATAATGTATAAAGCCAAATACTAATGAGAGTAGATATCAAGTATACTTTAGACCATATGTCAAAGTTTACTATCAGTATTCCATGCTAGGAAGACAAGAATAAGACCAAATTATCTATAACAATAGAATAATTCATTTCCACAAGTAGGAAAAATATTCAAGTACCATAGATATACCAACTAGTAGTAAAAGGAATATAAAAACATTCATTTGATATTCTACATGGCTTGCCATCTTTTATTCATTTTCCTTGAAATTATCTAGCTCCTACTTCACAAAGTATAAGTCACCATGTCTGAATCTTGTGTCGACAATTCACTGACATTACCTTAGGGTTTAGTTGACCACACTAAGATAGCTATAACGACGTTCTAATCCATCATAGGGTTTCCTAAAGAGGCTAAGGTAGGGCTTTATTCCTCCTACCATTAGGTCCTCCTCTCGGGTACATCAATTACAAACATATTGAACATAACATCACATATGATAACATGTCTATGTTTCACAATTAACATTTTACCAGAGTCTATTACTTGTGGACAAAGACTTTCTCAAAGGATAGGCCAAAACATACAATGTGTCTCAATCCTAAATCCTAATGGTCTAACATTCAAGTTCTTATTCCATACTCTGGAAATCCTTCTCATAATTATCTAATTATTACAAAGCAATATGTTTCCTTACTCTAGTGTGGACCTTGGAGGAAACTCACGATATTAAGGGCACCTAAGTCAATAAATACTCAATTCACTTATTATCTAATATTTTTACTCATCTTAAAGAGAATTAAATTCATCATTTATCATGCATGTGTACTTTCAGGCAACTAGAATGAGATGAATCTAATTAGGATTAAAAAGAAAGACAATCATTATAACAAAAAGCACAACTATCTACAAATTACAACATGCATGTTTTTTACCAATCTCACATCATTTCCTATTATTCATCATTAGTGGCCTATCACCCTGAGGTATAATCTCATTCTCAAGTATTTACCCTAATCATGGTTTCTCGAACAACAAGCATTACATGCTATTACAATCTCAACACTTTTATTATAATTCCATTCTATATCACACATTTTTAGTAAATATTCATAGAGACACTAGGACCTACAACACTATTTATATATATAAACATATTTTACTATCAATCATTCTCAAAAAAACGTTTATTATATGACATATCCATGTTCCATTTGATTTCAATAGATATTAAGAAAGATCAAGGCATAAACGGGTTCTCGGGTTTGCACGCTATTCGGGGCCCCCCAGGTAGGCGTCGGGCGCAGCCCAACGGCGTCCCTGGGTCATCAAAAAATCAAGGCATAAACATACATATCACTCTTGCCCCTCATCTTTTACTCTTTATTAGGCTTCAACTATAGTTACTATACAACACATATATTATATCATCTTTTAAACCATCTAAGTAGACTATCTGCATAATACAAGTATTCTAGCACACAATTACAATCAAAGAATGCATCGTTATGAATTAATTCACATCCTTGGGTTTTATATTTCACTTGAATTAACATATATATATATATATGTATATATATGTATATATATACACATTTATAATCCTTCATTCAAGAGCATTGTTCATTATATTCACTTAGCTCATCATATTAGGGTTAGATTTAGGTTCTTATACCCTTCTATTTATTTTGTTCATTTCCCCTTCATGTCATTGAACTTCTTCATTTCTCAATCAATGTAACTATATGAGTCAATAATTCTAAATTTATCAATTGAATGAAGTTTCTCTCTCATTGAAATACTTCATAGTCTTGTATTAATGTATTTCATTCAATTCCAATCACCCCAAATATTTAAAATAAATATATTAAGCACATTCTCAGACTCAATTCATACATGTTTCATCAATTATTTATGATCATAAATCAGACCGTCATTATCCCTTTCCTTTCTGCATTCAGACACATGCACCATGTCATTTGACTTCCAATGGAATGTTGGTAATTTAAAATATTCTACATTCTTTATAGGACTTCTTAATTTAGGAATTAGATGGATTTGGGTAATGTCTTCTAGCTCTTTAATATACAATCATTTTCTTAATTCACTATTATATGTGACTTGTGGAAAGATATAGCATTCATGTAGGATTACTCACTATTCCTTAAACAACAATATAATAAATGCACTAGGCTTAGATGATCTTAATAAGACTTATTGCCTTAAATAAAGTAAAAACGCCTAGATTTTATCATTTCTTTACAATTATAAGATAATATACAAGCTTCAACTTAAGCTCTCATTCACATCACAATAGTAGAATTTTAGTGTTTCCCAGAAGTCAGTTTAGTTCAATACATATTTATATACCATCATAATCACCTTGTTGACCAATAAACTCCTAGTGTGTTCTAATATATATTAGGGTTATTTTAAACACATGAAATCCCTAGTTCCATTTTAATTTAATACATCTATTAATTATAAGCATACATCATGTCATTGAGTTACGTGAGTTGATCATTCAACATTTATCTTATATAGGGATATTGGAAATATAAACATATACATTGTTACACATACACCATCCAATCTATAATCCACTTCAAATTCAAACAAGAAATCATATTTGACCCATGTTTATTCAATTCAAACTACATTTTATGCATGTTCGCCCAATTTCCAATCATTGTATTAATTTAGAGTAATTCAAGAAATTTCATCATATAGACACTTTAGGGATATGTTCAATAAGATTCAATTTGCAAACCATTTACTAAATGAATATAAGTAATTAAGAATGAATCTTAATTTGTATCATTAAATTCCCTAATAATATTCCCAATCAATCACCTAACCACATAAAAATACAAGCACTGATTTTATTCATCTTAAATTAAATATCATTAAGCTTTCAACATATATAAATACCTAAATCGAGACCTAACACTCACCTTAAGTGTTAAAAACTTCAATTTGGTAGCCCAAGAACTGAAATTCTAGAAACCGTTAAGTTCATAGCTATTATAACATGTTTTTTCACATGTATTTACCATTAAAATGCAATTATTTGAATAATAAGGAAGTATTGGAAATTCTATGTGCTTTATCTTAAAAGTATGATTTTATATTGCAAATTTCCCTTTTCTATGGATTTCATGGTTTCTGTTGATTTTGTTACTCCAATAATTAATATGGAAAAGGGAAGAAAAGAAAATCCTATATTAAGCGCAATATAAAAGATAATGGGTAACTAATATTGCACTTTTGGGGATTGTGTGGATTTCTCTAGAAAAGTGGTGTGAAAGACCACTAATGGGTGGTTTTCATTTTCATTGGGTTCCTTATAAGCAAGGTAATCAAAATAAAGGATATGGGAAAGATAGAAAGAGAAAAGGATTATTTCGATATTTTAAATAATGAGATAAAAGAGAAAAGTTGGATACTATGAAAAGTATATTTTATTTTCAAGTTTTATCCTCAAACCTTTTCCACACCTAGATAAATTCATTAAGAATTTTACCTCAAAATTTGGGATTAAAAGGATTAAAGGAGTAAGAGTTATGGAAGTTTCTAGAATTCCTTAAGTGAGTGATTTAACATGGATTTTTATTAAATGTCACAAAAATCCTTTTCAGACTTGATAATACCCGAACTTTGTGATTTTTCACATGGCTAGATGAGCATCGATCCCAGATCCAACAATCACTCAATTATCACCTACCTTCGCATGATTTGGAAACTAGTACAGTGAAACAACAAACTAGTTTCACACAGATCTGACTCCCTGATCAACGAGGACTCCTATAAACCATCCCATTAGATTCTCCGAGTGACTACAAAAAACCCCAACCAGTTTAGGTTTTACCCACATTGAGAGGCAATTAAAGATTTGCCAATTCACCATTTTTGAGGCAACTTTTCCAACATGGAAAAGTTTAAATAGGGGGCTACGGACTCTCAGGAAGATTGCCAAATAGTTCCTAAAACTTAGTTGAACCTCACGCTTCTCTCTATGATCTTAGTTTCTATTCCAACCCTTTACTTCACCTCTAATGTTCCTTGCCTTTTCACCAGAGGTACCTTCCTCTCATCCCGCCGGATCCAGGCATCTCCAAGGCAATTGAAGCTCTTGGTAGCTTTGTTGAGGTGGGGTAAAGATCGTGGTACTCTCTCTTGATGCCCAGAAGGCCCAGATCCTAGAGTCAATGACGAGGTTGACTCACTCTAGTCCTTCTCACAGAGAACAGAGGTTAAAGATTATGCCTGGGGATGTTACCTTTCTGCCCCCGCCTCCTCTTTTGTAAGGTGGGGTCATATAGGTCCATTCCCCTCCTTTTTGCTCTAGATAACACTATCCACTCAAGCATGTCCAACGTAGGTGGCATGAGCCTATTCGTTGGGTCATCCTAGTTGGCAAGGCCAGGACTGTGGCACACTTCCAAGGTGGCAACTTGTGATTGGTCAATATATATTAAATTAATAAAAAATGTAGAAATTAGTAGTATGGTCCAATGATGACATGTTATATATGAAAAATGATAATAAAAAATGTGAGGAGCACAATTAAAATATAATCAAGACCTAGTTCTATCTCTAATTCCATAAGTGCTTAAAGTTACCAACTTTAATGTGTAAAAACCCTAATTTCTAGGTTTGATGATCTGAATATGTTTAATTGTTCTTAATAATCAAAGATTAATCTTTTTGGATAAAAGTGTATCTTGAATGTAACTTGAAATTAATAATTCATAACTTGGCCAATTAGGGTTTCTTGCGTTAAAAATGCATATGATGATGAAATTAGGGTTTGTAAACTAAATAGGAATGAAAAGTTATAATTAGGGTTTGTGTGATGGAGTGGACTTTTGGAACCTCTGAATGCTTAATTACATTTTGAAATTCAAGTGTTGAGTTACTTGAGAATTCCAAGTGTTTTGGTAAAGCATGATGGTTGATTGAGGTTAATATAATGATTAAGACTCATATTTCATGCCTTTTTAGAGTAATAAATCGGATTATCAAATAGTTTAGTTTTCTCACCCAATTTTTTAGTAGAATGTAGCTTGAGAAGTATTAAATCTATGGTTAAAGTTTGGTGTCAATTGGAGTTTCTTAGAGGAAGTTATTAGCATTAGAAATTCATAAATAATGTGCATTTGATGTATGGATGAGAAAGGATGTAGGTTTCTAGTCTAAGTATTGATTAGCATCTGTGTCACGCTGCTTCTTTCCAGCGTATATGAGTTGGCGCCCCTATGAGAAGCCAAAGTTTGGCCTTGGAGTTGGGGAGAGTTGGCGTTGGCCCTAGATTGGGATTGGATGGTTGGAGCACATGTTCATTGCCCATCTTGTGTTCAGCTGGAGATCGTGGGATAACAAAGACCATGATCCCAACTCATCCCACGTTCTGATCATGGTTCAATGGAGGAACTGAACAAGAAGTTTTACTTCCCTAAGATAGGCCGGTCGTCATGCCCCTCATTCCAGTTATCGAGTGTTTAGGGAGAACGATCACTAGTTGTCCCTCTCATCTTTTCTTCTAAACGCTGCTGGAGGAGGTGCAAGGTTAGCAGAGGAAACGGCAGAGGAATAGCGGATGAAGCTACTGGACATCGTTGGAGAAGATGAGGAGATGAAGATAGAGACCAAATCCTCACTAGAGAAGCGACTTTTATCTATTCACCTCGGCTAGAGAAGGGCCTGCACCATCCACACCAGAGCACACAAGCCCAGCAACGACGACTCCATTCCAGATCAACGTGAATGAGATATCAGGGCCTAGGCATGCTACGTCGGGCAAGGAGCAAGCAACCCTGGAGCTGTAGTGTTTTCCTAGCCAAAGAAGTGGACCGCGGAGGTGACTGCGTTGTGCGAGAGCAAGACCTATGGAAAAAGAGAAGGAGCTCCGCGGCTAAGTGCAGGGATCCGAGACGCCGAGAGGTGCTGCACCGAGGAGACTTTGGCCGTCGTCCTCTTCATGCTCTTCTTTGCGGCGGTGCCTTGGCCTGGAGGATTGCACCCTTGCTGCTTTGAGCCTTCGAGATGCCAAGGTGGATTTCTAGGCGGCGTTGCTAGAGCCTGTCCACCATGGATTGACGAGGACCAAGACTACCATGTTGCATAGGTGAAGCAAACTTATAAAGTGCTCTTTCCGCGAGGCAAATGTGTCCGGATTACCACGGAGACCTTACGAGAGATGTTGATCATAGTGGTACTCTATTTCACAGAGGAAACAGAGGTAGCGTGACTTGGGAAAGGTGGATATGGCGAACGAGGCCCAGTCGCCAGATGGTCGTACCAAATAAATCCCACTGGCTCAGTGTGGGCACAAGATGAGTAAGCTGCACCCATTAGAGGACACGTGGCATTACCCGATTGGCCTTTCAAGGTAAATATCTCAGAAAATTCTCAGATCTCAGTTAAATCATAGTAATTAGTATGTTTACCAGAAAAATACAAATAAGGTACCAAACTCCTCAGAAAAATGCATAGAATATAGTAGAATGATAATTTTAGGCTTTTGATGCACAAATCTTAGTGATATCATGTAAGATGTAAAATGGTCATTTCATGCCTAATAAATAATAAACAAAGACCTAAAATTATGAGAATATGTCACTAAGTGTATATTCATGTTTATAATCTATCTAATGTGAGTAATTATAATATTGATGTTCGAAATTATGTAATTTTCTTAGAATGGCTATCTCGGCCTAATAACCCTAAATAAAATGTTATAAATGCATACATGCTCAATAAATGATGAAATTTACAGAGTAAGCTCATATCTGTATTTGAAACCTTAGATTTAATTATGAGATCATGATGACGCATAGAATTCATCTCATATGAAGAGCACCCTTAATACATGTGATATAACCCTAATATGGTTAATGAAAGTGACATAATGTTAAATATGTTCACATAATAATGTTGTTGGCTAAATGGACATCAGTAAAACCGTTTGTTTTGATAATGACAAACATTTCATTCTTGTTGATCTAACGTGCTACTTGAGTGTTGAAGATATGAGGTGGATGACAAAGTACTAGGGAATCTATATGCTTGAATGCTTATAAATTTCAGAAAATGTAATCAAATGTAAACTTGTACAAATATATAATGTACAAGTACTTAGACTTCATGTAAATCAAGCGTTAGATCTTCCCTAGCCAATCACTACACTTAGACAGGTCATCCCCTTCAATAGTGTCACATATGCACACTCACATACACACTTAGTACTTTAATTGAAACATTAAAACAGGGTCAATCTCAGTCGAAAAAATCCACGACCGAGACACTCTCGGTCGACAAGTTTCTCGACCGAGAAAGACCCAGGTAGCCGTTAGACACAGCTGACAAGGTAGTTGGCAGTTGGAGATGAACGTTGCAAATACTTGATCCAGAGAGCCTGTCGGTCGACAAAACTTTGACTGAGTAGGTATCCCAGTCGACAATTTCTCGACCGAGATGGACTCTGACAGCAACTGCAGAATTAATTAACTAGCCATTGCTAATGCAACTAACTTATACCTAACGGCTAGTTAAGCACTTAGAAACCACTAGAAAGTGTCTAGAACGTCCTTAAGCACTTGTAGGTCATTCCTATAAATAGGACATGCCTTAGGACACTTACATTCACTAATTCTACACTTGAGCAATCTTTGAGCATACACTTGCATTGGCAACCTGTTTTGAACAATTGAGCAATACTTGCAATTGGCTATTCTTCACCTTGCTCTAATTTCGTGTCCTATAGGCTAGTATCTCCTATCCATAGCAATCACACTTCCATATACATTGGTTAGGAGATCTACACGCTTGATATAGGAAAATCAAGCCTTGTGCTTCAAAGGATAAGTTGTAATTTCCATTTTCCTTTCTTGTTCACTTTCATTGCTTGTACTCTCCTTGCTACTCCTAGGTTGGAGGCTGCGGATTGGAGAGGGTTGTGATCTTCTTGGTGAAGAAGGAGACTTTGAACTACTTCAGGAAGGCTGGTGCAATGGGAGGTTACTTCTAAGAGGAAGGTTACTTCAAGGGGGAGCTTGGAGTTACTTCAAGAAGGCTACCTCGAGTTGGTGCATCTTCTTCAAAGTGAAGGCTGTTCAAAGGGGTATAAGAAAGTATTGTATTTTGTGTAATTCCTTGTGAAGGTAATAAAATTAATACTTTCAAAATCCCGGTTGGGTAAGCAACCGGGTAGTGGACTGACTGCCTTAGTATTTGCTAAGGTAGGAACCACTCTAAATCCCTTGTCTCCTTCTTACTTTTTCATTTGTGGTTGTTTGAGTTAAATAATTGTTAAATTAACTTTAAAACCCTATTCACCCCCCTCTAGTGGTTTTTCAATTGGTATCAGAGAAGGCTTCAAGGAACTCTAACCAAGTCTTGAAGAATGGGCGACGGGTTGCTCAACAACCTCAACCTTGAAGGGAAACTTGTGGCTAGACCTCCGGCATTTGATGGAACTAAGTACACCTACTGGAAAAGAAGAATGCAATTTTATTTCCAAGGGATTAGTTGGGATCTATGGAGGATGGTGTCAACCCCCTATGAGCTTCCTCAAGTAGAATATGCAGCTTGGGACACCAATATGGTAAAGTCAGCTCAAATGAATGTAAAGGCTGTAAGTATTCTCTATTGTTCAATTTCAATAGTAGAATTTAATAGGATATCAAATTGTGAAACAGCCTATGAAATCTGGCATAGACTTTCCATAACTTTTGAAGGAACTGTTCAAGTTAAGAACTCTAAAATTGGAATGCTTAAACAAAAGTTTGAACAGTTTCGTATGGATCCGAATGAATCTATTAGTGATATGTATGCAAAATTCTCTTCTATTGTAAATGGTTTGAATGCTTTAGGTAAAGTTATTAGTGAGGAAGATCAGGTGTCAAAGATCCTTAGATCACTTCCTCCCAAATACAAGCCCAAGGTAACAGCCATTGAAGAAGCAAATGACCTCACCCGACTGAGGATGGAACAACTCATTGGCAACCTAGAAGCTCATGAAGCAACCCTAGAAGAAGAAGAAAGAAGAGAACGTGAACTACAACAAGGGAAAAAGAAGGATGTGGCTCTAAAAGCTTCAAAAATCATCACACCAGAAAGTGATGAGTCAAGTGAAGAAGAAGAAGAAGAAGCCTTGATTGTCAATGGTAAGAAATATAAAAGATTTAGATCTAACAAAATTTCTAGTTCTTCTTCATCTCCTCCTACGTGTTTTGAGTGTGGAAAGAAAGGACATCTCAAAAATGAATGCCCTAAAGAAAAGAAAGGAAAGAAAAGCTCACACAAAAAGAAGGGAGAAAAAGCTTATAAAGCTGCATGGGACGAGTCAATTGAGAGTGAAGGTGGAGAAGAAAAGGTGGAATGTCTAATGGCAAGAGAAGATGATGAAGACTCTCAAGAGGTAAGCCTTCTTGACCTTCCTAAAGAAGAGTTAATTACTAGTCTGCAAGAAACTCATGATAAGTATGTTGATTGCAAAAAGAAACTAAAGAAGGTTACCAAAACAAATGATGAGTTATATGCTAGATTAAATGATCTCTCTTCTGAAAAGAACAACATTGATCTTGAGAATCTGTCTTTAAAAACATCTTTAAATGACTGCAATAGAAAGTTACTTACTCTAGAAACAAATATTGATCTTCTTTCTCTAGAAAAGACTGAATTGTTAGCTAAATTAAATGATTTTCAGACCCAACCAATTTTATGTAACCATCTAGACTATGACAATGTTGTAAAAGAAAGAGACTCCCTATTATCTGATTTAGATCAAGCAAGAAAAGATCTACACACGAAGATGGATGACATTGCTAAGCTACAAAGAAACCTAAATGACTTAAGAGGAAAAGACATCCTTAATAACATTCTGAAAATTTCCTCTAGTTTCAATGGAAGAAGAGGTTTGGGATATGCTCCAAAGAAAAATCAACCCAAAAGAACTAAAGCATCCAAGACTCAAACTATGTTTGTACCTAAGAACACAATTCCTAGAAAGACAAATGAAGTTGACTCTATTACTTGTCATTTTTGTCTACGTATTGGACATTATTTATTTTCATGCCCTTATAAGACCAAGGATTCCGACTTAGTTTGGGTCCCAAAACCCCAAACTTAGTAGAAATGTATGAAATTCAGTTGAGATATGATTCAATGCTCATTGTTTTTGCAAATTATATTGTCTTATCTCAACTCAATGAAAGATCTCATGCATTATGGTATTTTTCTAAACTGCTGTACTGAAACAGAAATGTATTCGGTCGAAGAATTGTCGACCGAAAATATAATCGGTCGAACTGTTGTCGACCGACCTGATGCCTGTAAAAAATTAAAATCTACAACAACAACCTGAGTAAAACAGCAACCATTTCGGTTGAAAATTGGTCGACCGAGCAGAACTTCTGTTTTTCTTCTGTTTTTAATCTGCAATACAACAACTTTTTCAATCGACGATTGGTCGACCGAAAGAGGTGTCGGTCAAACATTTGTCGACCGACTGAAGTTCTGAGTCAGATTTTTCATCTAGTCTGTAATTAAATGCTTCTAACCATACTGGACCATCACATGGGTACCAAAACCTACATTTTAATGCAGGATTGGGTGGTTGACAGTGGATGTTCCAAACACATGACCGGAAACAAAGATGCGTTTCAAACTTTTGAAGAAAAGAAGAGTGGAACAATCACCTTTGGAGATAATGGTAAAGGTAAAATCGTTGGAATAGGTAACATTGGTACAAACCTCGAAATAAAGAATGTTTTACTCGTTGATGGTTTGCACCATAATTTAATAAGTGTTAGTCAATTATGTGATAGTGGATATGATGTTTTATTTAACAAAAATTGCTGCAAGTTGTTAATAGAAAACACTACAAATGTTGTTTATGAAGGAAAATGAGTTGGAAATATTTATCTTCTTAGACCTAACTCTATGAAATCTGTAGTAGGAAAATGCTTACTTGCAAATGAAAATACTTTCCAACTATGGCATAAAAAGTTAGGACATGCTAGTTCACATGTTATCAAAAAGTTAGTTAAATATGATCTTGTTCGTGGTTTGCCTAATTTATCTTTTGATCAAGTTGAAAATTGTGAACCATGTACCTTGGGTAAGCAAATAAAAACCTCTTTTAAACCCAAACATGTACTTAGCACCTGTAGATCTTTAGAATTTATTCATATGGATTTATTTGGACCTATGAGAACACAATCTATTGGTGGCAAAAGATATTGTTTTGTTATTATTGATGATTATAGTAGATATACATGGGTACATTTTCTTGCAACCAAAGATGATACTATTCATGTCTTTATAAAATTTTGTTCAAAGGTTGAAAATCTATTACAAAACAAAATATGTACCATTAGAAGTGATCATGGTGGAGAATTTGAGAATCATTTATTTGAAGAATTTTGCACATCTCAAGGATATACTCAAAACTTTTCTGCTCCACGCACTCCACAACAAAATGGTATAGTTGAAAGGAAAAATCGATCACTACAAGAAATGGCTAGGACTATGATGCTCGAACATGATATACCTAAAACTTTTTGGGCTGAAGCTGTAAACACCGCATGCTATGTGTTAAATAGAGTAACTGTTCACTCTTATTTGAAAAAAACACCATATGAAATAATACATACTAAGAAACCTAGAGTTGACTATTTCCATACCTTTGGATCCACATGCTATATCTTAAACACTAAAGAGGATAGAGATAAGTTTGATTCTAAATCACATAAAGCATTCTTCTTGGGATATTCTACCTCTAGCAAAGCATTTAGAGTCTACACAACTATTTCTAGAAAAGTTGAGGAATCTATTCATATTTCTTTTCATGAAGAGCTAAAATCAGAAAATCCTGAAATAGTTGATCTCACTCATCAATTCGAAAACTTATCCATACCCAATGATAGTGAGACAAATACTACAAGTAATGACAACGCTGAAACACAACCTATACCTAGACTCATTAAGGATCATCCTCAAGAATTAATTATTGGGAATCCCAATGATAAAGTCAAAACTCGTTCTTCTTTTAAGGATGTTGCAAACATGGCCTTTGTTTCTATTCTTGAACCTAAGAAGGTATCTAAAGCTCTTAAAGATGACTATTGGATAATAGCAATGCAAGAAGAATTAAATCAATTCACTAAAAACGATGTATGGGACTTAGTTCCTAAACCACAAGATAAAACCATCATTGGAACTAAATGGGTTTTTAGGAATAAGCTAAATGAAGTAGGGGAAGTAATAAGGAATAAAGCTCGGTTAGTAGTACAAGGATATAATCAACAAGAAGGTATAGACTTTGATGAAACGTATGCACCAATATCTAGACTTGAAGCTATTAGAATGTTACTAGCTATTTCTGCACATAAAAACATCAAACTCTACCAAATGGATGTAAAAAGTGCATTTCTAAATGGAATCATTCAAGAAGAAGTATATGTTGCCCAACCACCTGGTTTTGAAATACCGGAAAGAGGTGACCATGTTTATAAAATTAAGAAAGCACTTTATGGCTTAAAACAAGCACCTAGGAACTGGTATGAAAGGCTCAAGACATATCTTTTTGATAACGGTTTTTCTATTGGAAATTCAGATTCTACTTTATTTTTCAAAACATACACATCTGATTTTCTAGTTGTTCAAATATATGTTGATGATATTATTTTTGGAGCATCAAATGAATCATTGTGCACACAATTCAGTAACATTATGCAAAAAGAATTTGAAATGAGCCTCATGGGTGAACTAACTTTCTTTCTTGGTTTCCAAATTAAACAAACGCCTGCCGGGATTTTTATAAACCAAGAAAAGTATACTAAAGAACTCTTAAAATGTTTTGGGATGGATCAGTGCAAACATGCTACTACTCCTATGGCTACCTCTATTAAAATTGATAAGGATGAAAATGGGGAACCTATTGATGATTCCTTATATAGAGCCATGATTGGTAGTTTGCTTTACTTAACCGCTTCTAGACCGGACATCATGTTTTCCGTTGGTCTTGGTGCTCGATTTCAATCACAACCCATGCACTCTCATTTTCAAGTAGTTAAACGGATTCTTCGATACTTAGCCGGCACCACATGCTTTGGCTTATGGTACCCAAAAGGACAATCCTTGGATTTTAAAGCTTATACTGATGCTGATTATGTTGGTTGTCGACTTGACCGCAAGAGCACTAGTGGTGGTTGTTTCTTATTAGGAAGAGCTTTAGTATCTTGGTTTAGCAAGAAACAAAACACGGTTGCCCTCTCTACAACTGAAGCTGAATATATGGCAGCCGGATCTTGTTGTGCTCAACTACTTTATATGCAACAAGTGTTAAACGATTACGGTTTTACTCTTTCATCTACTCCCATCTTTTGTGACAACACAAGCACTATAAACTTAGCACAAAATCCTATTTTACACAGCCGAGCTAAACATATTGAAATCCGTCATCACTTTTTAAGGGATCATATCTCTAAGAATCATGTTTCTCTTCATCATGTTGATACAGAAGATCAATTGGCTGATATTTTCACAAAACCGCTTCCACTAGACCAATTCAACAAAATAAGGAAGCAATTGCTTATCACTCCTTTAGAAGATGTTTTCTTTGATATTTTTGATTCTTAAAAATGGACATCATTTTTTGGCTTTGCATTATTTTTGGCTTTTTAAATGGACATCTTCTTCATTGGATTTGATGGGACATCTAATTAAGGGGGAGTGTTCTTGTTTGTAACGGATATCTTTTTGAAATGACAAAGGGGGAGAAATAACAATAAATGTTAAAACTTAGTAATTGTGGAAATCTCAATCAATGAGTTTCATAAACTCTTGGCTTTACATTGAAAGTTGCTATATTCCCTAAAAAATTGGATTTCATGTTCTATAATTCATGGGGAATAATAAGCACACATTTTATAAACAAGAGAAGAAATTCACAAAGGTAATCTTCAGGTATGAAACTCACATGTTTTATATTTCCTTAATTTATATTTTAGAAATGTTTGTCATCTTCAAAAAGGGGGAGATTGTTGGCTAAATGGACATCAGTAAAACCCTTTGTTTTGATAATGACAAACATTTCATTCTTGTTGATCTAACGTGCTACTTGAGTGTTGCAGATATGAGGTGTATGACAAAGTATTAGGGAATCTATATGCTTGAATGCTTATAAATTTCATAAAATGTAATCAAATGTAAACTTGTACAAATATATAATGTACAAGTACTTAGACTTCATGTAAATCAAGCGTTAGATCTTCCCTAGCCAATCACTACACTTAGACATGTCATCCCCTTCAATAGTGTCACATATGCACACTCACATACACACTTAGTACTTTAATTGAAACATTGAAACAGGGTCAATCTCGGTCGACAAAATCCTCGACCGAGACACTCTCGGTCCACAAGTTTTTCGACCGAGAAAGACCCAGGTAGCCGTTAGACACAACTGACAAGGTAGTTGGCAGTTGGAGATGAACGTTGCAAATACTTGATCCAGAGAGCCTGTCGGTCGACAAAACTTCGACCGAGTAGGTATCCCGATCGACAATTTCTCGACCGAGATGGACTCTGACAGCAACTGTAGAATTAATTAACTAGTCGTTGCTAATGCAACTAACTTATACCTAACGGCTAGTTAAGCACTTAGAAACCCCTAGAAAGTGTCTAGAACGTCCTTAAGCACTTGTAGGTTATTCCTATAAATAGGACATGCCTTAGGACACTTACATTCACTAATTCTACACTTGAGCAATCTTTGCGCATACACTTGCATTGGCAACCTATTTTGAACAATTGAGCAATACTTGCAATTGGCTATTCTTCACCTTGATCTAAATTCGTGTCCTATAGGCTAGTATCTCCTATCCACAACAATCACACTTCCATATACATTGGTTAGGAGATCTACACGCTTGATATAGGCAAATCAAGCCTTGTGCTTCAAAGGATAGTTGTAATTTCCATTTTCCTTTCTTGTTCACTTTCATTGCTTGTACTCTCCTTGCTACTCCTAGATTGGAGGCTGCGGATTGGAGAGGGTTGTGATCTTCTTGGTGAAGAAGGAGACTTTGAACTACTTCAAGAAGGCTGGTGCAACAGGAGGTTACTTCTAAGAGGAAGGCTACTTCAAGGGGGAGCTTGGAGTTACTTCAAGAAGGCTACCTCAAGTTGGTGCATCTACTTCAAAGTGAAGGCTATTCAAAGGGGTATAAGAAAGTATTGTATTTTGTGTAATTCCTTGTGAAGGTAATAAAATTAATACTTTCAAAATCCCAGTTGGGTAAGCAGCCGGGTAGTGGACTGACTGCCTTAGTATTTTCTAAGGTAGGAACCACTCTAAATCCCTTATCTCTTTCTTACTTTTTCATTTGTGGTTGTTTGAGTTAAATAATTGTTAAATTAACTTTAAACCCCTATTCACCCCCCCCCTCTAGTGGTTTTTCAAATGTGACACATGAATATATCCAGTTGATGAACTATAATCTGGAATATGACATCAGTAAGATAATTATAAGACAAGAATGCAAGTGATATGGAAATATACTTAAGAGACTAAGTAAAACCCTAATGGATATGATTAGGGTTAAGATGAGATGTAAGATGATGAGAACCTGATGACAGTATATGGTCTTGTCTTGATCATGTTTGACCAAGCTTATAGTTGACATCAGTGATATGTGATTAGTATGATCTATCTCTTTGGAAGGTATGCCATTACCTCTTCCTTGGCTTATTATACAATATGCTTGTGTTATATGTGTAGTAAAATACTTGACATATGGTATTGGATGAAATGATTACTCTTGTATGATATGTTGCTTGATTTTCCGTACTTACTGCTATGAACACATCAAACATAATATATTTTTTCCATTATATGAAAGTGCCAACTCTATGGCAGTGTGCTTGGAAGTGATTGAACTCTTTGGCAGTGGTCACGTTGTACATATGGAAGCACCAACTCTTTGGTAGTGTGCTTGGACCCAAGTCTTTGGTAGTGGTCACATTGTACATATGATCCAACTCTTTGGTAGTGATCATAAAGGCCTTAATGCATTCAACTCTCAGGTAGTAAATGCATGGATGATATAATGGAAATTATGCTTAAAATATGTGTTCTCTTTTGTTAATGAACATCTTTGTGTAAGTATACACTTTTCTTATATTCTTCTGTTACTTCCAAGTATTAGTTTTATCTTATTGCCAAGATATGATGGTATATAAAAGACACGTAGGCGTACTTAGTATAATATTCTTGAATATTGTGCTGACGTGTACCGCATGTAATCTTTTGTTTAGGTTGTGGTTATGATCTTGAAGATCCAGGATAGTGAGAGTTGTGTGGCGAGAAGATGTACAGGTGGACCTGTTGTCTTAAGATCATGTAGTTTAAAGGTAGTACATGTATATGTATAGTTTGTTGTTCAATATGTAAAATCAAATGTTGTAATAATTCATGTTGTAATTATATGTTGAATGGTGAACATGTGTTGTTGTTTTATTATTGTTCATGTGCATGTGCTACTGATTGTTTCCTTTTGACTTCCTCTGATTTTCTTCTTCTTAGCCTTGTGTGACATGTTTAAATTGGGATTCTCGCTGAGGTGAGGGTTTCAATTTGGATGTCACATATCAGATTAAGTTTTAGAAAATCCTTGGACGTTACATGTGGTATGAGAGCATGGACAATAACAAATCCTGACATGTGCTCATTATGCAACTTAAAACTAAAGAACCTTGAACTTAATAATCCTTAGGGTTAGATTAGTCATCTTTTAGAGACTAGATCTGACCTAGCCTCTAGGTTAGCACCTAGATGTCTGAGAACTAGGTCTAGACTGGTGCTTGTTGAGTAACAAGTCCTTATATGTCGTCCTTTCCTTGTAGTACAGCGGTATGGGATGTTGCACTATTTCGAAATGATGTACATCAAGGGAAGAGAAACCCTAGACATATTACACACATTGTCTAGAGTAGCTACACTAGTCTACCCCTTGTTCTCAACCTTTTCACTAGTTTTCATGATATTGTACTCTCTACTATGTGTGGGACACTCATTTTCAGGATTTGGTTTTTGATTCCAAATGGATCAAACCTCAATAGTTTTCTCTGACGCTTGTTTTATTGGAGAAAAACTATATAATATTTTATTATATATATGTATTACAAAAATGTGTTCCCACACATGTACGAGTAGGAGGTGATCATGCAACCTAAGTGAAAGTGAGTGACATCAGTCTAGAAGAGAGAGTAGTTCTAGATTAGATGTCTAGAGCCTTGTTAGAATATATGATAGATGGAATAAGATTAGATGATGATCTAAGTTTTATATAGATGATATAAGATGGTTTATGATGATCGATTGTATCTTTGAGGATTAAGGTTCAGTTTTGAGGATTTGCGGTAAGTGTTGATGATGCAAGTAACTAGACTTTTATGAGATAAGATATGTTAAGCTGAGACAAAGTTGTGAGTTAGCATGAGCCTCAAACTCTTTTACAAAGGAGGACCTCTAGTGTTAGGACCAGTTTTGGGGTTATCTCAAGGGAGAGAGAGACCCACAGGGAGAAGGTTAGAGAACCTAGACTCCATGATATAAGAATTATGAGATATGTGATATGATATGTCCTAAACTAGACTAATCCTGAGTGATTGAGATGAGTTGCTTTATGCATGATTCTTATAATTGTCTCGAACCCTAGATGTCCTTGGGAGGACCAAACCCTAGATTCAGAGAGAGGTTGTTTATATATGTGCATGTGAACATGGATATGAGTGCCTACCATCTGGGTGAGGGAGAGAGCCCAAGACCCTGGAGGAGGTAGCTATGTTAGTTTCTATGAAGCCTCATGCTCGGGTTGGTGGTTTCCCACATAGGAATCTATTGGTGTATATAAGACAGTTTTGGGTAAGCATGTCTCATGAGTAAATACCTATGAAGAGTATGTCATATCATGTTTTAGTTTGTGCTTATGAGGCTAGAGCTTGTAAGACTATCTCTAGTGCCAATGAGGTATACCTGAGAACCCTATACCAAGGAGGGAGGATAAAGTATGTGCATATGAGATACTCATAGAGTTGAGTTAGCTCAGAGAGACTGAGTATGTGAATACCCTCATGATATGCGTCAGGAGAAACTCTGTTGGACTAGATGAAGTTTTGATATATGTTTGATTAGTTACTCACATAAGTTTGTTTCGTGCAACCGTGATATATAGACATGATATGATGGAAACCTAGAGACGATTTAATAGATATCAATGCATAAATGGTTAACCATATACATGCATAATGACAACAATGTGATATTGTTGGTTAATCCTATGATCAAATCACTAGTAAATGTTGTAATTTGTTGTGAACAAAGAAATAAGATCATATGAATGAAAGATGTTACATGAGGTGTAAATCTTATTTCTTAATAAAGATGAAAAATATAGTGTGATAGTAAGCACAACATAATGATTATAACACCTTGATATGATCTAGATGGATAATGCAGGTTAACTATAGTTAACTCCCTCCTAAAAGGCATATGTTAATGTTGAACATGTTCTAACAATTAGCTCAATAAAATGTTGATGACACCTTGATATAATGGGTTAACTTTAGTTAAGTCCTTCAGAATATGGTAATATGATGACGGACCCCTAATTCATGGGCAAAGATAAGGATGAAACCCTAATAATGAGATATGTCATGACATAACCAGAGTTTCTAAACCCTTATTTTAATCTTTTGCGATGGGGTGTTTCACCCTAGATGTTTTAAAACCTTCTAGTAGTGGTTTGGATATAATTATGAAGCTTTTGTTTGTATATATGTTGCACATAGAGTGGTTCCCTACATATGGATGAAGACCTTTTGGTTTTTCCTTGAAGTAAGAGGATGGTTATAATTTTGAGGACGAAATATCTTTTAAGGTGTGTAGGATGTGATGTAGTGGACTTTTGGAACCTCTGAATGCTTAATTACATTTTGAAATTCAAGTGTTGAGTTACTTGAGAATTCCAAGTGTTTTGGTAAAGCATGATGGTTGATTGAGGTTAATATAATGATTAAGGCTCATATTTCATGCCTTTTTAGAGTAATAAATCGGATGATCAAATAGTTTAGTTTTCTCACCCAATTTTTGAGTAGAATATAGCTTGACAAGTATTAAATATATGGTTAACGTTTGGTGGCAATTTGAGTTTCTTAGAGGAAGTTATTAGGATTGGAAATTCATAAATAATGTGCATTTGATGTATGGATGAGAAAGGATGTACGTTTCTAGTCTAAGTATTGATTAGCATCTGTGTCACGCTGCTTCTTTCCAGCGTATATGAGTTGGCGCCCCTATGAGAAGCCACATTTTGGCCTTGGAGTTGGGGAGAGTTGGCGCTGACCCTAGATTGGGATCGGATGGTTGGAGCACATGTTCATTGCCCACCTTGTGTTCAGCTAGAGATCGTGGGATAACAACGACCATGAGCCCAACTCATCCCACGTTCTGATCATGGTTCAATGGAGGAACTGAACAAGAAGTTTTACTTCCCTAAGATAGACCAGTCGTTAGGCCCCTCATTCTAGTTATCGAGTGTTTAGGGAGAACGAGCACCAGTTGTCCCTCTCATCTTTGCTTCTGAACGCTGCTGGAGGAGGTGCAAGGTTAGCAGAGGAAACGACGGAGGAATAGAGGATGAAGCTACTGGACATCGTTGGAGCAGATGAGGAGATGAAGACAGAGACCAAATACTCACTAGATCAGTGCCTTTTATCTATTCACCTCGGCTAGAGAAGGGCCTGCACCATCCACACCAGAGCACACAAGCCCAGCGGCGGTGACTCCATTCTAGATCAACGCGAATGAGATATCGGGGCCTAGGCATGCTGCGTCGAGCAAGGAGCAAGCAACCCTAGAGCTATAGTATTTTCCTAGCCAAAGAAAACGACCGCGGAGGTGACTGCATCGTGCGAGAGAAAGACCTGTGGAAACGGAGAAGGAGCTCCACGGCTGAGCACAGGGATCCGAGATGCTGAGAGGTGCTGCACCGAGGAGACTTCGGCCGTCGTCCTCTTCATGCTCTGCTTTGTGGCGGTGCCCTGGCCTGGAGGATTGCACCCTAGCTGCTTTGAGCGTACGAGATGCCAAGGTGGATTTCTAAGCGGCGTTGCTGGAGCCTGTCCACCATGGATCGACGAGGACCAAGACTACCATGTTGCATAGGTGAAGCAAACTCATAAAGTGCTCTTTCCATGAGGCAAATGTGTCCGGATTACCACGGAGACCTTACGAGAGATGTTGATCGTAGTGGTACTCTGTTTCACAGAAGAAACAAAGGTAGTGTGACTTTGGAAAGGTGGAGACGATGAACCGAGCCCAGTCGCCAGATGGCCGAACCAAAGAAAGCCCATTGGCTCAGTGTGGGAACAAGATGAGTGAGCTGTGCCCATTAGAGGACACGTGGCATTACCCGATTGGCCTTTCAAGGTAAATATCTCAGAAAATGCTCAGATCTCAGTTAAATCATAGTAATTAGTATGTTTACCAGAAAAATACAAATAAGGTACCAAACTCCTCAGAAAAGTGCATAGAATATAGTAGAATGATAATTTTAGGCTTTTGATGCACTAATCTCAGTGATATCATGTAAGATGTAAAATGGTCATTTCATGCCTAATAAATAATAAACAAAGACCTAAAATTATGATAATATGTCACTAAGTGTATATTCATGTTTATACTCTATCTGATGTCAGTAATTATAATGTTGATGCTTGAAATTATATAATTTGCTTAGAATGGCTATATCAGGCTCATAACCCTATATAAAATGTTATAAATGCTTACATGCTCAATAAATGATGAAATTTATAGAGTAAGCTCATATATGTATTTGAAACCTCAGATTTAATTATGAGATCATGATGATGCATAGAAATCATGTCATATGAAGAGCACCCTTAATACATGTGATATAACCCTAATATGGTTAATGAAAGTGACATAATGTTAAATATGTTCACATAATAATGTGACACATGAGTATATCCAGTTGATGAACTATAATCTGGAATATGACATCAGTAAGATAATTATAAGATAAGAATGCAAGTGATATGGAAATATACTTAAGAGACTAAGTAAAGCCCTAATGGATATGATTAGGGTTAATATGAGATGTAAGATGATGAGAACCTGATGACAGTATATGGTCTTGTCTTGATCAAGTTTGACCAAGCTTATAGTTGACATCAGTGATATGTGATTAGTATGATCTATCTCTTTGGAAGGTATGCCATTACCTCTTCCTTGGCCTATTATACAATATTCTTGTGTTATATGTGTAGTAAAATACTTGACATATGGTATTGGATGAAATGATTACTCTTGTATGATATGTTGCTTGATTTTCCGTACTTAGTGCTATGAACACATCAAACATAATATATCTGTTCCATTATATGAAAGCACCAACTCTATGGAAGTGTGCTTGGAAGTGACTGAACTCTTTGGTAGTGGCCACATTGTACATATGGAAGCACCAACTCTTTGGTAGTGTGCTTGGACCCAACTCTTTGGTAGTGGTCACATTGTACATATGATCCAACTCTTTGGTAGTGATCATAAAGGCCTTAATGCATTCAACTCTCAGGTAGTAAATGCATTGATGATATAATGGAAATTATGCTTAAAATATGTGTTCTCTTTTGTTAATGAACGTCTTTGTGCAAGTATACACTTTTCTTATATTCTTCTGTTACTGCCAAGTATTAGTTTTATCTTATTGCCAAGATATGATGAGAGGTATATAAAAGACACGTAGGCGTACTCAGTATAATATTCTTAAATATTGTGCTGACGTGTACCACATGTAATCTTTTATTTAGGTTGTGGTTATAATCATGAAGATCCAAGATAGTGAGAGTTGTGTGGCGAGCTGATGTATAGGTGGACCTGTTGTCTTAAGATCCTGTAGTTTAAAGGTAGTACATGTATATGTATAGTTTGCTATTCAATATGTAATATCAAATATTGTAATAATTCATATTGTAATTATATGTTGAATGGTGAACATGTGTTGTGGTTTTATTATTGTTCATGTGCATGTGCTACTGATTGTTTCCTTTTGACTTCCTCTGATTTTCTTCTTCTTAGCCTTGTGTGAGATGTTTAAATTGGGATTCTCGCTGAGGTGAGGGTTTCGATTTGGATGTCACACATCAGATTAAGTTTCAGAAAATCTGTGGACGTCACAGTTTGGGAAGCCAAAACCCCAATGAAACCCTAATTTAACCCCAAAACCCTAACTTGGAGTCTAAGTCAGCCTTAATTGTATATTTTGGATAAATAATAGTACATGGGTATCATGCTTTAATTTTTGGGTACTTGCTTGATTGGTTTCTCTTGTTACCTTTTTTCTTGGACATCAAGTTACTTCTAGAAAAGGTATGTGGTTACACCTATGACTACTCGACTTAAAAACAAATTATGTGGTTTTCAAGGTTTTCTGCATTGATTGCAAATAGACTATTGGTAGTTTATTTAATTCTAGCAGTCTTTAAATCCATTATGATCATCACATTATATAAGTATAACTTGCTCAACTATCTCTGGTCGATTTAATTGATTCATGTGGGATGTAAGAAATGTCACTATGGTGACAAGTGATCAAGTAGGGATAGGATTATCACCAATAAGACCAAGCCGGGATAGGATGGTCATGATGAGACCAAGTCAATATAGGATGGTCATTGTGAGGCCTAGCCGGGGAAGGAATGTCATAATAGACCAAGCACAGAAATGGGGGGGTCATGAGATGTCCACTATAGGGAAAAAACCCTAGTGATAGGGTTCCCCACATTCAGGACTCCAACGAGGGAGTGTACCACAGAACTTAAGCTGAGAAGTTAGAAAGAAAATGCAAGTTCAATTTTGTAATCATAATTGTTTCTATGTCTAATTATATTGTTACACCTACATGATAATATTTTGTTTCCCCCACATACGAGTATAACTTATTATACTAACCATATTTTTGTTTTATGTCATTTTAGGTTAATCTATTGTTATTCTACAAGTATGAAGAAAGATGGCCATCTAGAGAACAAGGCAACAAAAGAAAATATTTAATGTAATTATGGAGATATAAATAGATAGATTTTATTTCCAGTCACAAATAGTAGTTTTCCTTTTTTAACGTAACTCCTTAGTGGAAATTCTATCTTTTATATTGTTTAAACTCTTTCCCAGTTAGTGAAATTTATTAATTATTTTTGGTTAATTTTTCAACCATCGTGTATTATGATAATGGCCCTTACCCTATTGGTCCACCTTAATTGGGGATAACATGAGGAGGGGGTCATTAGATTTGGTTTTAGACCCTGGATTATCATTTAACATTTAATAATTATTAATTTTTAAGAGTTCTATAGAGAACAAGGGAATTATTAGAGTACTTTCCAAAGATGATGTTGTCTAGAAGGGACCACAATCTGGGGGGGGATTTCATATGCACTGCTTGTCGGCTTACGAGGACTCCCAAACCTATGCATCCTTCCTGGCTAAAGTTAGAGGATTATACTTGAAATAAAATACCTCTAGGATTTTTCATCTATTTTCATCCCTTCTCTAACCCTCGCTTCACTCACTAAACCCTAGGTACCTATAACCTTATCCCTTTCTGAATACTAGGGTAATGGATATTTGTAATTAAGGCATCCTCTGTAAAATAAAAAATTCATGTACACAAGATGTCATGGACTTAATTTTTTATTCTTTAATACCCTATGTATGAAATTGAGGTCAATAATGTCAACATATGTGAAACAACATAACTTGTGTTAAGGACATTGTCATCCATGACGAATTTCCCAGACTGAGGACCTCCTACAAGAAGAGACCCTCCTCAAAGAAGAGAAGGTTCATTGTACGTGAGTCCTCTAAGAAAAGGAAGAGGGAAGGTGAGGCCTCTAGAGACAAAGGCCATGAAATCAAAGATATCCCCTTCAACATGGCAAACCCTGAGGATGAGCCTATGTTATAAGATGATCCTAAGGAAGACCACAGTCATGCAACTGACTCCGGACCGGTAGTAGGACAAGCGGCGGTCCACCTCCTGATGCTCTTTGAATGGAACAACAAAAAAAGTTGACTGAGGCAATTAGTGCCCTGGCCCTCAAAGATGTCACCATAGACAAGAATATTGAGCCTCTACCTATCCTCCCTCATCTTGGAGCCACCATACTAGACTTCGTCAACTTGAATATTGAAAAGTTCTGGCATGAAGAATAAACCAAGGTTATTGACAAAGAGGATACCTAGATTCTGGTAGTAGAAAATGGTTTTCACATTCTAGAGTTATAGCCAAACAATAAGGTTGTCTTTGCTACTCACCTCCTTGAAGGAGAAATACAGATATGGTGGAAAATCATATCATCGACTGATCTGAACAAAGAACCGATGGCCTAGATAGATTTCTATGCGATCTTCTCTGTGAGATTCATACCCACCTTTTCCAAGAAGGAGAAAGGAAAGTAGTTCACACTTCTCTATCAAGGTAACATGACCATGGAAGACTTCATTTGGATGTTTCACATCATGGAGTGGTTCAGTTAAATTTTGGCTAAGGAAAGGTGAGTGGAACATTTTTTGGACCTCCTGCACCCTTAGATCAAGCCCCGTGTGATTGCAGGTAGACCTGCAAACTTCACCAAAGCCCTTAACTTTGCCCTTGATATGGAGAAGATAGTCGTTCCTGCTAAAACCCGCCTAAAGGATATGTAGGATTCACTGAAGGTAGTTCTTCCCCAAGGAATGAAAACAGATGAGCGCAAGGTCATAATAATGGTAAGGGAAGGAATGGAGGAAAAAGAAAGCCTCACCATGAAGACTGTAGACACCTCTATCGCACCTGTGGGTGGAAGCATCCTAGCAAGTTCCACTTTGAAAAGTGTGTGCATCACTGCCAGCAGGAGGGACACCTCATCGCCAAATGCCCTCTCCCCAACCCTCAAGCCCCGAGTACAGTAGAAGCCCAACCAGTGGTTGTAGCACCCCAGGGACCAACACCACTTGCAAGAGAGAGGAGGTAGGCCCGAGTCTTCACCATTGACAATGAAGAGGCCCAGGCTAATGCAAACGTATGATGGAGGGTAACCACCCATAGAGTTCTTTTCCTATCCTTTAATATGGAATGCAATAGTATTTTGACTATCATGAATACAATGTAGGAATTCTTAATGTCATGGGACAAAATGTACAAGCTTTGTTTAACTCTAGTCCTACTCGTACTTTCATTTTGAGATATCTCACAACTATGCTTTGTTTGGACTTCACAGATTTAGGATATGTTTTAGAAGTCACTACACTTGGTGGTCAAATATTTTTTTCTCTTTTGAAGACCCTGGTTATACCTATAAAATATATAAATAATGAACTCCCTGTTGATTTTATCTTGCTAGATATGAATGACTTTGACATAATAATTTGTATGAATTAGCTTTATTCTTATAATGTAAAAATCGATTGTAGGGAAAAGAAAATAAGAATAGAGAGACCTATTCACCCGACCTTTATCATTAAAGGTAGGAAGGATGTGCCACTAGCATGTATGTGTCATATGTGAAGGCGAAGTGGATGGTAGACAAAGGTTGTCTAGCGTTCCTAGCAGTAGTTACTGAGCCGGAACTAAAGGTGCGACCCTTAGAGGAAATAGAGGTAGTTAGGGGCTATGTTGTTGTGTTCTCAGACAATTTACTTGGCATACCTCTGGAGAGAGAAGTGGACTTCCCGATATAGCTAGCTCCCAAGAAAAACCTGATTTCCAGGACACTTTATAGAATGGGTCTTGCTAAGTTTCTTGAGTTGAAGAAGCAACTATAGGAACTTTTAGACAAGTGCTTCTTCTGACCCATTACTTCCTCGTGGGGTCACTAGCCTCATTGTCAAGAAAAAGGATGGATCATTTTTCATGTGCATAAACTATAGAATGATAAATCAGACTACCATTCAGAACAAGTATCCCCTACCCCATGTGGATGACCTATTTGACCAACTCAAAATTGGTCAAATTTTTTCAAAGATGACCTCAGATCCGTTTATCACTAGTTATAAGTTAAGAGTGACTACCTTTTGAACCTGCTATGGCCATATGAGTTTTTGGTTATGCCTTTTGGGTTATCCAATGCTCCGAGTGTGTGCATAAACCTCATGAATAGTGTGTTCCAACTTTTCCTTGATACCTTTGTCATAGTCTTCATTGATGACATCGCGGTTTACTCTGATGACCTAGACCAACACCGTGAGCACTTATCCAAGGTCATTGATATCCTGAGAAGGCAAAAGTTTTATAGGAAATTCTTGAAGTGTGAGTTTTGGATAGATTGACTCATGTTCCTCTAGCACATTATATCTGGAGGAACTATTTTAGTGGACCCTGCCAAGGTTGTGGTCATTCAGGAATGGTCATCCCTAAAGAATGCCTACGAGATTTGCAACTTTCTAGGATTGCCCGAGTATTATCAACAATTCATCAAGGAATTCTCCAAGATTGCCTTACCCTTGACCAAGTTCACTCACAAAGATGAGATGTTCATCTGGTCCGAATTGTGTGAAGCACATATCTAGGAGTTGAAAAAAAGCTTACCTCTGCCCCCGTTCTGATTACACCTTCGATAAATGAAGGTTTCATCTTCTTCAAAGACACATTGAATATGGGCTTAGGATGCGTGCTAGAGCAAACCGAGCATGTGGTTGCCTTTGCTTTTAGACAGCTCAAGCCTAATGAGATAAATTATCCAACCCACAACCTGGAACTTGCATCTGTTGTCTATGCCTTCAAGATTTGGTGACACTACCTGTATGGGGCTACCTTAATAATCCTCATTGACAATAAGAGATTGAAGTACATGTTGACATAGAATGATACGAACTTATGACAAAGTGTTGGATGGAGTACCTAAAAGAGTTTGACTTCACCATAGCTTACCATCTTCAAAAAGGCCAATGTGGTTGCGGATTCTCTTAGTAGAAAACACCTCAGTTGTGCGGTTGGATTGGTTAGCTAGTGTAAGAAACTAGAACACTTTGCTAGATGGGCTCCATACCCATTGGAAGATGGGATTCATCTTGCCAATATCCATATCAAGCCAGACCTATTGTTTGATCTAGTGGCAGCCTAGTTAGCCAGCTTAGAGTTAGAAAGTTGAAGGGTTTTATGGAAAAACCTCAAATACACCTCTCAATGGGTGTGGTTGTGGAATATGATACAAGATTCGTATTTGGCTTCTTGTAGATTCACCCTTCAAGACTCGTATATTGCAGGAGGATCATGGGTCTAAGAATATAGTGCACCCAGGTACCACAAAGATGTTTAGGAGTTGTAATGATACTTTTGGTGGTCAGGAATGAAGAGAGGCATAGCCTTGTATGAAGCCAATCGTCTCACGTTCCATATGGTGAAGGCTGAACACCTGCAACTCTGTGGATTTCTATAATCAATTGAAATTCCTTAGTGGAAATGGGGCTAAATAACTATGAATTTTGTGGTGGGTCTCCCCAAGACAAAGAAAGGTCATGATGCAATATGGGTTGCGGTGGACCGCCTAACCAAGTCAACACACTTCCTTACCCCAAAGATTACTGACAAGGTGTCATACCTAGCCGAACTATATGTTAGAGAGATAGTTTGTTTGCATCATGTTTCGAGTTCAATTATCTCTAATCATGACCCTATGTTCACCTCTAAGTTGTGGAAATAAATGAATCAAGAACTTGGTACAAAGCTAAAATTTAGTATGACTTTTCACCCACAGACTGATGGGCAGTGAGAAAGAACAATTCAAACTTTAAAAGATTTGTTGAGAGCATGAGTGCTTGGTTGGGGTGGTTCGTGGGAGAAATACGTGCCCTTAGCTTAGTTTGGTTGTAATAATAGCTATCAAGACTCTATCAGGATGCCTCCGTATGAATCTATTTATAGGAGGTCGTGTTGGTCATTGCTTCATTGTGATGAAGTCGGTGAGAGGACCTTTATGAGGTCATAGCAACTATAGTTGTATGCTGACAAGGTCACTTTGGTAAAAAAGGCTAAAGAGAGCCCATGATCGACAGAAGTCGTATGCTGATGGAAAGCTGACAGATTTGCATGTAGGTGATTATGTGTTGTTGAGTATCCGACCCCTCTGAGATATAGCTAAGAATGAAAGAAAATTGGGCCCCCGATACATGGTTCCATTTGAGATCCTAGAACATAATAGTAAAGTTGCTTATCGTCTAGCATTACCCCCACAATATAGTATGGTGCATGATGTGTTCCATGTGTCCAATCTGAAGCGCTATATGAAGGATCCTAGGCATGTGTTCAACATTGAGACTACTAAACTCCAAGGGAGATTGGCATACCCTGAGTCACCTATGAGGATATTGGATACCAAGGTGAAAGATTCAAGAATAAAAATATAGAGATGGTAAAGGTTCATTGGAAGCACCATGGAAAGGATGAAGGCATATGGGAGTGACATACTAAAACAGAAAAATCTCATTCTGATTTGTTTGTATGATTAGATGAATTTTGAGGACAAAATTATTATAAAAGGGAAAGGACATTATAACAAGGTTTTTCACCTATATTTATGATTGAAATGCAATTATTTGAATAATAAAGATGTATTGGAAACTTTGTGTACTTTGTCTTAAAAAGTATGGTTTATATTGCAAATTTCCCTATGCTATTTATTTCTTGGTTTCTACTAATTTTATTAGTCCAATAATGAATATGGAAAAGGGAAGAAAAGAAAATCCTATATTAAGTGCAATATAAAAGATAATGGGTAATTAATATTGTACTTTTGGGGATTGTGTGGAATTCTCAAGAAAAGTGGCATGAAAGACCACTAATGGATGATTTTTGTTTTCACAAGGTTCCTTATAAGCAAGGTAATCAAAATAAAGGTATGAGAATGATAGAAAGAGAAAAGGATAGTTTTGACATTTTAAATAACTAGAGAATGCACATGTTCCCATGCACATGTCACATAATATTCATTAAATATAAGCTTATCGATATTGAAAATTGAATAAAAGACTATACTTAGAAAGTATAAGATGAAATTTTATGAATATGAGAAATAATACAAACAATTTTTATCATATACCACCATTTTTTAATTGAAACATAGATTTGATACAACTTGGGAAGTATGGAGGACATTTCTTATTATTATTTTCTACAAGATGAACCGACTAATTTATCTTTTCAATATAGTACAAATATTTTGAAAAGATGTTTATTCTTACATAATTTTAACCAAAACCACTATTTTCTCATATATACTAACCAACGATCTAAGTAACTTGAGGATCATTCATCAACGACTTATCTATGATAACTTAGATTTTATGTTTAAATGTTGAGGAGGAACCCTATTGTCCATGTATTTAAATTTGGATATGTAGCTTAATCATGAGAAAACAATAAATAAATTAAATTAGACTATCCTTGTATAAGATATAGGGACATTATTGAATTTGTATTCTGATTATTCAACCAAATTTAGAAATTTAAATTCTCTTAGAAACATCACATCTTGTATGTTGTCAAAAAATACTATTAAGAAAGTAACACATGAAAAGAAATGGTTCCACATTCTTCTTTGTAAGAAAATGGAACCACTCATGTGGAAGGATAAAACAATCATACAATAACCATAGATAGAAATGAAGTAAAAGTTCTAAGACCCAATTCATATCAACAAGTGTTAGAGTTGTCATTTCTCTCAATTGCTCAACCGTGTTGGTTACATATTCTTTCAGACTATTGTAGTCATTTTCCACAATTTCTTCATCACTAGAGGATCTATTTTTATCCACTTGACTTGAACCTTTATCTTTACTTGTTTTCGATATCTAACCAATGTACCTTGTTAACACCTGATAACTAGAATTGGACTTCAACAACGAATAGTTTTTTAATATTGACTATGAAATGTAACACTATATACCATTACGATACTTCATCACACCAAGAAATAAAACCATTTGTGTAGAATTATTTGTCAAGTATATTAATTTCATACTTATTCCAAAGTACAACAAATAAAATTATTTACAATATGACTATCAACATTATGCAAACTCAAATTGACAACTTGCATGGTTACAATTTGATGAACGATAATACAAGATGCTATGATTGTTCTATACAATCATTCTTATTTTTTAAAATTATGATAGAAGAGTCGTAGGAAATTAAAATTAGATCAAAGTAGGTATAATATATACATGACATGGGCATTTTTTTAGATTTCAAACTAACTTATGCTTCATCACTGGGGGTCAATTATGACTGATCTGCAAAATAATTCGATTACATTTGACCCAAAAAATGAATTTTTAATATCAGTATCATTCTTTTCCATTTGTATTTGTGTATAAGACAAAACAAACATCTATTCAAGATAGTTAGTGTTAGTATAAGATGCATATACATGTTCCCTTCCCCATAAATACATGAACAAGTTATTGGAACTACTACTTACCTACTTCATTTAGGCTTGAGAAAACAAAAGACATACAAATACATTATCTAGAAGAGCAGTTGATACATATGATGTGCGCCATCCTGCCCAATATGTGTTTTGATTGGTCATGCTTTGCATGTAGAAGATGTTTTTGCATTTAAGTGCAACAGACAAGATAGCTAGTGTAATATAAGTTATATTATAGTACATGAAGTTTCAAATGTCGTAGAATATATCTATCATATTCCACAACCCATGCAAGAAATAAAGTCATAACGGTGACATCGCAATCCAATAATAACTGACTAAATAAGTCTCTTCCACTCTATGTTTGTGTGGAGGAGAAAGAAAATGTGGATGTATAGGCATACACATATACCTACTTAACCTGTATGCATAAATAATACATATTTGATTAAATAAAAAAAGGCACGAATGCAAATACAATGTGGTGTAATATTGAGGTCAACCATATCTTTTTGCTACCTCATCTACATCTAGTTTTGAAGACACAATATGTGTGCATGTTGATAAAAATTTTCGTATCCCACACCCCTACCACTTCACAAAAAAGAAACAAAATGTGTGCATGTTTATAGATTTTTTTATTTGGGTAGCTTCACAACAATGAAATGACATGGTACAAAACATCATATTATATCATAATCCATACTAAATTTCATAACAAAATTGAAATCTCTAAATTAAATGAACACTACATCCATTGGTAACATATAGTTTGTTTACACATTTGAACATGCATTGCAATCAAAATGAGGATACTGCCTTGGTTTGCAAACTATGATAAGATGATAATGTATTATAATCCCAGAACAATTGCATGAAAGATGGATATCTATAGTATACATGAACAAAAATTAATATGACAACAACCTCAATCCATGATATACTTCTCCAGAAGCAAACACATCATTAGCTTCCCAATATAAATACATTCTTAATCATTTATGGAGCAACCCTCTAGGCAGCTTTTTGTTCATTTCCTAATTACTCCATTTTGATGTATTGAACATGATATATATTCCGTAATCAATTTTGTCATTTGAAGTTCATCAAAAACTCTAGAAATGAATTTTCTATAATACAAAGAGGTTACATGCTATGGCCATCTAAAAATTTTATTGAATTCTTTACCTCTACGACTTTAGTACCATTCTGTGGAACTTGTAAGTTAATTGATCTCATCTTCTGTAATGGGAATTGGAGGTATGAACTTTAAAGATGATACATGTAGATTACTAATAACATAGAGGTAAAATCATAAAAGGAGATTAGGAAGTAAGAAAATGCATCTTTATTGATGCTAAATAAAATAGGAAATATTGTCAACCCAGTTCGCCACCAACAAGAAAGACATCAACCTCTTTAGGGTCAATACCGAGAACTGCATCCTACACATGATGGATTTGGATATCATGTAGATTCATTATTATAAAAGCATATGGACACAAAAAATATAAGGTCAAAAAATTTTATTCTTGAAATAGACAACCAAATTTGAATCTTTGAATGAGGAAAGTAACTACTCCTGATGCAGCACAAAGAGCCAGACATTTCATACCATAAAAGTGTTAGCTTTGAGTACATCAGTTTTCTCACCCCTGAAGAAGTTTGGGTTTATTTGTTCTTGATTTCTTGAACACTTCAGCTGTGATTGGGATGATAAAATTCCAAAGGTTTCTTATCAAGATAACAACAACATGAGGATAGTACCTTGTCATTCTGGGCTTCCTAGGATTACCGACAGGATTATAATGATGTCCATTCCTGATAGAGAAGCCTACAGATGGAAGGAACCTAAACAGCTGCACACCTTCCAATCATAAAAATCATAAGATCTTGGGATAAAAAGGATTAGCACATATAAAATGGAATTGCCATTCACAAGCTAAGAAAAATCTTTGCAATCATCTCTGCTGGATGGAGTGACTTACCACAAATTCATTATCCATGTGATTCATATCTATAGATACACATCATAGAGATTCATGATAGAAATAAGAGGGTTCATTTGCATCAGCAGTGCCAAGGGTTGGTCCATTCCTCTAGCTGCAACCAGGATCACAACTTTGAAATCGTGAGCCACACCTTTTGGATTAAGAATTGGTTTGGTTCTTCATCTCATATCATTATGGTACCACACATGAAAGCAAGACAACCAAATTGGTTAATAGGTTGATTTCATACAAAAAATAACCTTATCCATGCATGACATAGAGCCATGAGTTCCAATGAAATCTTGTTCATGATAGAGGATGGAAAGACTAGAGAAGACCAACAATACAAGGAAGGGAAAGTAGAAAGACAATGTATACCTAACTTGATGACTACAGGAAGGCAAAAATTATCACAAGATGCCTAGAGGCATGAGTCTGATTAGTTTGAGAACATCATCCACATTCTCTTATTTGTGTATCGTCGAGGGAGTCAGTTATGTTGTGTTCACTTAGGCACACCGCACACGACCATCTCCAAATATACACTGAGATAACATAGTCATAATAGACCATCCCACTCGTTCCACTTGTTACTGTTGTGGTTGAACATATGATTTTATTATTAAAAAGGGGTGAAAAAACCTTATAAGATAGAGGAAGAAGGAGAAGGCATCATTTTGAAATTGTGTGTTTTGATGGATGAAGTCTTTTGTGAAGAGAAAGGATAATCTAGTCATAGTTAGTTACAAAAACTCACTCTTTTTATTGTAGTATAGATGAGCTAAAAGAGAAAAATTGGATATTAAGAAAAGAATCTTTTATTTTCAAGTTTTGGCCTAAAACCTTGCCCACTTCTAGATAAAGTCATTCAAAACTTTCTTTAAATTTTTGGGATTAAAAGGATTTAAGGAGTAAGAGTTATGAAATTTTCTAGAATTACTAAAGTGAGTGGTTTGACATGGATTTGTATTAAATGTCACAAAAATCCTTTTCAGACTTGATAATACCCGAACTTTGCAATTTTTCATGTGGCTTGTGACTGTGGATCCTAGATCCAATAGTGACTCGGTTGTCACCTACCATCCTTAATTTGCAAACTAGTGCAATGAAACAACATACTCATTTCACACAATTCTCATTCCCTGATCAGCGAGGACTCCTAGAAACCACCCCATTTGATTTGGAGAGAGACTATGAAACCAAACATCCTAGGTTTTACCCACTTTGGGAGGAATTAAATATTTTCCCAATTTACCATTCTTGTGGGAACTCTACCAACATGGACAATTATAAATAGTGGGATAAGGACTTTCTATGAGATCACCAAATTGTTCCTCAAACTCAATTGAACCTCGTGCTTCTCTTTCTAATCTCAATTGTTATGTTAATCCTTTCCTTCACCTCTACCCATCCATGTTGTCTCACAGGAGGTACCTTCCTCTCGTCCCACCAACTCTAGGCATTTCCAAGGCAATTGAAGCCCTTGGTAGCTTCGTAGAGGTGAGGCAAGGATTGTGGTACTCTCGCTTGTTGCCCAAAAAGACCAGATCCTGGAGTCAACAATCAGGTTGACTTGCTCCAGGCCTACTCACAAAGAACAGAGGTTGAAGACAATGCCTGGGGACTTTACCTTTCTACCCCCTCCTACTCTTTTGTTAGGTGAGGAGATCTTATTCCATTCCCCTCATTTTCACTCTGGGTAACACAATCCACGCAAGCGCTACCAACCTAGGTGGAATGAGCGCATTGTTCAGCCCAACCTAGCTGGTAAGGTCGGGACTGGGGTGTGTTGCCTAGATGGCAAAGTGTTATTGGTCAATATATATATTAATTTCTAAAAAAATGTAATAATTGTAGGATAGTCCAATGCTGACATATTATATATGAAAAATGACCAAAAAATGGGAGGAATGCAATAAAAATATAACTAAGACCTATTTCTCTATCTAATTCTAAAGTTCTTAAAGTTACCAACATTAATGTGTTTAATGTGCAAAAGCCCTTATTTCTCATTTTTGAAGATCTTAATATGTTTAATTGTTATTAATAGTCAAAGTTTGATTTTTGTGAATAAAAAGGGTATCTTGAATCTAATTTGAATTTAATAATTCCTATGTTGGCCAACTATGGTTTTCTTGAGTTAAAAATGCATATGATGATGAAATTAGGGTTTGTAAACCAAAAAGGCATGGACAGTGATAATTGGGGTTTGGGAAGGCAAAAACCCAATGAAACCCTAATTTAACCCCAAAACCTCCTAAGTTGGACCCAAAGTCAGTCTAAATGGTAGATTTTGGATAAAATAATAATACATGGGTATTATTCTTTAATTTTAGGGTAGTTTCTTGATTGGTTGCTCTTATTACCCTTTTGCTTGGACAACAAGTTACATTTGGGGTCTTAGTCGCCAAGATCATTTGGTGAATAATTAACCAAAACCACACGAATACTTAAAGTGGTTAAAGGTTAAGTTGGTTAATTGTTTAATACAAGATGTAATCAAAGATGATTATGGTACTTAAATCTTAATGAGGTAAGGTGATTGGTACCCTTGGAATAATTAAGCTTTAATGATCATAATGATTAGGACATAACCCATGATGTCAATTCTCTTTCATGTGGAGTTTACTTAGCCTAATCAAGGTTGAAGAAAATATCATCCTATAGGGGGATGAGAGAGAATAGACTTCTTATGTGAATGTTAATCAAGTAATGCGCTTTCAATATGAATGAATGTCTAATTAACGAATGATCCATGAAGATGAGACCATGAAACCCTATTTATTATGATTAATGAATCATTACCCTAACTGAGGGTATTAATGGAAGTAATCCTATATATGATGATGGTAAGATCTTAATTCATAATGATGACATAACTAGCCTAGGGTGATGTGATATGAATAGTAAACCCTAACCTAGGGTGATGTGATATGAATAAGTAAACCCTAATTCTGGGTTATGCTTTAAAGCATGAAGCTCTATGATGGGATAATGTAATGAGGAGTCACTAATCCTATTTTGAGCTTAAGGGGGATGATAAATCCTTTTGAATTAAAAAGGGAAACTTTAACCCTAGTAAGGGCTTAGTGTTGCAACCCTTGAATAGTGATGATATTATTGTTTTGCATTATGCTGGTATGAAATAGATGTATCTGTTATCATTTGTACTAATCACGCAGGATTTATGAGATATTGAACATAGACAGGTAAGAGCTAAGATGCTTTGTTCATTAAAAGTACCTAATGAGCTTTGTAAGCAATGATATGTTATGTTGCCTAGTGAAAGGTAACAAAAGAGGTTGATGAGTTGTATGAGCCATGTGAAATACTTGCATTGCTACTATCATGTTCACATTGTTAAATAATTTTATGGCATTAAGTTACCTGTTAAGGTGGTAACAAGTGATTTGATAATCTAAGGGTTTGAACACCCACATTCTTGAATCATGATGATGAATTGATAGGGGATTGAAATCCCAATGTTAATAAATCTATGAAATGAACTGGATAAAATGGTACTCTTTCTTTATAGCAATGGTTTTAATGGTTTATGTTTGAAAACATGCTTGATGCTAAAAATATGCAATAATGTACTTAAATAATCAAGTATAATGATATCATGTAGAGCCCTGGCCATAGATCCATCATCGTCAACAGTTAGGTGATGGTGAAACAGGTCTTCCGAAAGGAATTCCTAGAGAGCATACTTTTGAGTATGTGGCAGTTATGGACGCAAATATCCTTACGTCCTAATGGAGGAATTGATGTGAGATAAACATTAAATCTCTCAATCCTTCATTATATGTATATGCCGGGATGATGCATCACTAGTCTCCCGATGACGTTGTTAATGCCGCATTGATGTGAGATAAACAAGAAATCCCTCGATTGTGAAGAGAGTATTGCATGCCACTGTAACTCTAATAGCGAAGTTGCCAGAATACCCTGGAAAACAATTTTAGCAGAGACAGGGGATGTCCTGCATGTTGTTCCTCACACTGACTGAGGAGGATGAGATCATAGAAATCCGGCTCTTCTAATGACCTATGTATGGTACCGATTTCGATTTCGCAATGGTCGGTTGGAGTATGAGAGGTATACCTCATCTCCTCAGGGCATAATTTTGGTTGTAAAATGTAATCAGCCGTGTAGCATATTTGCTTAGGGTTGAATTACGAGAAACAATGATTGATAATACATTGTTTAATATTTCCTAGCTGGGTAATTAGTATACATGTTCTTCGTATTCCTTATTATATGAATGACTTGCTGCTTAATCAAGTTATAATTGAAATGATTGCATAGATAATACTGCTCTGCATATCTTCTTCAATAATTTACCTGCTGTTGAATATTTATAATTCTATTTCCCAGTGTTATTTTATTATTTGCAATAACAATGCTTCTAGCAAAGAGTTATATCTCTCACTGGGACAATTTTCAATTATCTCACCCCCATGGGAGTCAACCTTTTAGGTAGACACCAAGGAAGAAGAAACCCTTCAGTGGGTGAGTAGCAACATCAGTCACAGCAGCAACAACTATAAGGGTAGCAGTGATCCACAGGTGGAAACACTGTCTGTCTATTAGGTTTTGTATATAGAAAGTCCTATGTGTCGTCTCTGTACTCTCAGGTCCTAGGAGTCAGTAAATGGTTTGATATAGATCTGAGATTTTTGGCTTAATGCCTCGAGATTTTTGTATACTACTCATGTACAGTTTAATAAGGTAGTCAATGTTATGACTCTCGAGATGGGACGATACAGAGATGTACTGATGTATCAGAATGTAAATAACTTACTTTGGTTATTTATATAAGAGTTTTACATTTTGTAGATCTCTTTATAAAAAGTTTTAAATTTTAGTGATTTTCAGTAATTCCGCTGTTAATGATTCACTTCCGCTTTGGTTAATCCTATTTTCATAAGTTGAATGCTACAATTTAGTAGTATCAGAGCTCTAGGTTCGCTGAGTCTACAGAGACATAGGACTAAGGTTGTTGAGTCTGTTCTAGTGTCTTCCAGCATATCTGATAGTATCTTCTGCTCATATAGGAGGAGGAGAGAAAACTAAAAATGTCTAGACCACACAAGGAACATGTTGTGGAGAGTAGTGTTGCTGCACCTAGAGGAGGTGCGAGAGACCAAGAAAGGGAGGAACATGTGCCTGAACCACCCCAGTTCAATCCAGTTGACATGGGGAATCCATCCTTCCAAGCTATGTTTGGGTAGTTTATGACTGCCATGACACATATGACTGATAGAATGCCCATACCTGTACCTAGGGCACCTACCCATCCAGAAGGACAAGGAGCCGACAAGATGTTTGAATGACTTCGCTGAGTTGGAGCCACAGAATATGTTGGAACAGCTGACCTAGCAAATGCTGACTTATGGCTAACTGAACTAGAGAAGGCCTTATCCCAGAAGCTGAGAAGGTTAGACATAAAGTGTACCTTCTCAAGGGGAGTGTTGGTCACTGGTGGACCATTGAGGAGGGGAAAAGGCCAGGTGTGGAGATCGAATGGGAAGTATTTTGATGAGAATTTGTTAACAGATACTTTCCTAAGACATTCTTGGATGAGAAAATCTCTCAGCTTGAGAGGCTAAGACAAGGACCGATGAACATTAGCGAGTACGAGGCTAAGTTCATGAGCTGTTGTGGTTCTGTCCGCACATGGCAACTACATATGAAGAAAGGATTCAACATTTTGAGAAGGGTTTAAACGCTGAGTTGACCACCCCGGTGTCTACTATGGAGAACAAGGAAAGATTTTCTACCTTTGTGGAGTCATTCAGGAGGATAGAGAGGTCCGTGTCAGAGAAGAGACAGACCAAGAACAAGAAGATGTATCCCCAGTTCTAAGGATCCTCATCCAAAGGTTTCAAAAGACCAATGTTTTCTGTGCCTACACCACCACCTAGATTTAGTGCCCAGACGCAGTGGACATCAAATAGGGGTAGAGGATGAAGCTTACCACCAGAAGGAGCTCACAGCTCATCATCTATGTCAGTCACAGGACCATCCAGACCACAACAAGGGATCAAGAGTTGTTTCATATGTGGAAAGGTGGGGCATCTGATGAAGGATTGTAGATCCAGAGAGGCAAGTGTGACCCAACCCCAGAGGTAGAGTCAGAAAGGATCTCAGAGGCGACAGTTTCCAGGTAATGCTAGAGGACGTGGACAAGCATCCCAAGATGGATCATTAGCACCCAGTCATCGAGTACCGAATCAACCAAAAGCAATGTCGAGATTCTATGCGATGAATCCACCTGATGCAGTGATCAACCATCGGGTTGTGACATGTCAGATGAATTTGTCTTATTCTGATATGTCTACATACTGCATCATATCTATTTTAATTGATCTGGGTGCTACACACTCCTTTATCACTCAATGAGTGATTTTTTACTGCAATATGACGGTTGGTCATAGGGCAGAGAGTTTGAAGTTAGAAACTCCTTTGATGGGATCTGATGTGTTGCGGGAGGTGTGTGACAAAGTAGATTTTCTCCTATTTGTAGATAATTACTCTTATTACTTTAAGTCCTCACTTTTTATGCCTCCTTTGACTTCATAACTCTATTATGTCCCCCAAAGTCAAAGATTCCACATTTTGAGTCAATATGTTACACACATATGCATGAAATCCTAGTGTTGTTATACCCTTGAACCCTTTGATTGAATTCTTGAACATACGTGTTTATTTTGATTTGATATTTTGCACACTTGTTTTAGATCCCATTATGAAGATATGACCCAAATTTGAGATCATTTGGAAATTCCTATGATTTTATATGAATTTTCTATGATATACCCTTGTTCTAGCCTTAAATATCCCTTTCCTTGCTTATTGGGCCCAAAGTCTTAAATCTCGGCCCATCTGTTGGCTTCCTTCTGCCTTTCCCCTTTGGGAGAGAAACGTAGGTTTGGAAGATCTGTTTCCCCCTACCGCCAAATCGGACAACGACGGAGGCACATGATGGTTGGACCTAACCCTAGCACTTGCTCTATATATAACCTGCCCCCATCTAACCCTAGTCTATCTCCTTCCTTGCCTTCTTCGTCCTCTTTCTTCCCTAGTTTTCCCCCTTCTTTGGTTCTTCTAAACCTGATAGTTTTCCAGAAGGCAACTAGGACAACCAGCAGCAACCTTGCCCATCGCGTCAAGCATCAAGGTTTTAATGGGCGGCCGAAGTACCTTAGACCTGTCGTTGCTCGGGCGCAGCCCATTCAAGGCTTGTTGTGGACTCGACGATGCCCAAGGGTGGGAGCTACAGGTGCTTTGTTCTAAATGCAGAACATAGGAATCCATAGCGGGTGTAGTGGATGATGGATGGGCGGTGAACGAGGGCTGGCGATCGTGTGGGGCGGCGACTCCTGGAGACCATGAGCCACCCTCAACAGCTCGGTAGCGGTCTGCAACTGTAGGCAGAGAGGAAGGTGACCATTGTCAGGAGTCCACAAGGGTGTGAATAGGAGTAGAAATCGGGGAGAGGCGTGTGAGGAAGAAGCCTCCTCTGCCGTTGGATCAGGGGCTAGCGGCCCAAATACACATGATAAAGAGGTAACATCCTAGGTTGATGGTGCAATTTCTATATAGTTTTAATGCATCCATTCAAAAATACATATCTCCTAGTTCTTTTATCCAAAATATGCAAACCAATATATCAAATCGATCAACTCGATGAGAACTACACTTTGGGCCTAGTGTGAGACCCTAAGTCCTCTGATTTCTTGAAAATACTAACATTAGTCATGTTTGAGAACATTTATTCACTATTATGATTAATCTTGCATCTTTAATGACTATTCACTTTCATAATCATGAAATCAGTAATATTTATTCACCTTGAACCAAGTTGAGCTCCTAAGCTCCCCTTTTTATCCATGGTTGTCCCTAATGCATGTTGTAGTTGGTTCATGGACTTTAATGCATGATTATGATGGCGTTTGAAATCTTTGATATACTTATAGCCTCCTAAGCATCAAACCAATAACTCTTTTTCTCTTGTGACCCTAATGAGGGCCCTAATCCAAACAATTGTTCATGAATGACCTCAATTGTACATATGTGCCTACTTTGGACTATAATGTTGATCTTTGCCAAGATTGCTAATCTTGCTTCTAATGGACATACACCTATTTTGGAATATGTTTCTTATGACCTTATGTTGCTGATCTAAACCATCCCTTATGCTTGGCTCTTATTCATTGATGATCTTTGACCTTGATTACTCTATTATGAGTCTCGTGACCTACTTTGAGCATAAGTGTCCTTAATCTTTTCATGTCCACATGAAACCCCGAAGGCATATGGAGCTTGAACCACACCATCATGATGACCCCTAGATCAGTACAAGATCATCTAATGTACTATAACCAACCTTGAACCCAACTTGGCCAAAACCATAAAATAAAGATAATCATGGTTAATGATGAGAATCTAATGTATATATGCAATCTTGTTCTTAATAAGGTTTGGCATGTGACTAGATGGTGAAGGATATGTTAGGTTATGAATCTATGAATCAGATATGGGCCTTATCTAGTTATATGACTATCACTTTCTTACTTGAAAAGACATATATTGTATGCTTGTTTGTCTATTTGCTCAAATATTGCCATGTAGTATTTCTATGTCTTACTCTATGTTTGCCTCGTCAGTTTTATAACTTGAACACACATATATATGGAACTCCATTATAATATTGTTGATAAAGGGTTAACTCTTGGTTACGTCCTTGAGGTCCCTCTCGTATAAAAGGGTTAGCTAAGCTTGAGCACCATTACGGACCCTTCCGACGGGAAGATGGTCAAAGGCCTTAAACATGCTTGATATTGTTGGTATAATGGAGTGAAATGACATAAAATATGGTTTTACATTTGTTAAACAATTAATATGTTTATTCTTGTTCGTTTAGTCTTGAAATCTTTTCAAAATTATGCAAAGCTTATACATATATGTATCTTTCGGCCCCATACTCAACACCTCGTGTGTTGACCCATTTCTCGTATGTTGTTTTTAGGTTCAGAGATGGCTAGAAAGATGAAGGGCTTGGTGAGCTATGCTAGGTGTACTTGTTGTAAGATCTAGATTTAGTGCACATGAATGACCCGTACCTTGAATTTGGAAATATGTAATTGAATTCATGAATATAATACATTTTGTATAATTTATACTTATTGAATGTTGAGACTATGTTGGTGCCTTTATCTTGTTATATGTTCATGTGTGCTAAGCTTTACGCTGCCACATGTCGCCTTTGGTATACGTTTGTTTCATGGGACTGGGATTCCGGTTCCATGACAGATGGTATCAAAGCATGAACTATAACTACACCAAACATTACTCATATGAAACACAAACTAAACTCACCTTAAATCTCAACCCTAGAAACTTAATAAGATGTCCTTTGTGGACTAGGTTGACTTAGCCTCTAGCTTAGAACCTAGATGTTCTAGAACTAGGTGTAGACTTGTGTAAATTACCTCCCTTGACATGATTCATGACATGTGCTTAGGATGTCTACACAAGAGTGCACCATGTTCTTGCTAGTTCTCTAGGTGTCATGATACTAGACTGCCTAATGAGTGTGGTAACTCGTTTTGGTTTTGGTTTTTTCGGATGGAGTATGGTGGTTTTCATCGCCTGTATAAACGTTGGAGAAAACATATTTCAAGTATTATTATATGTACATATGAAAAATGTTACCACACACAGAAAGGCAGTGAGTTTCCATGCAACCTAGGAGAAAGAGATGTAACATCAAGTCTAGATGAGAGAGTTTAGATGATAGTGATAGTCTCTAGAGTTGTCTAGAGCCATGATATAGGTTAGGCAAGCGAGTAACCTAGAAACCTAAGATGATGATAATGATATTGATGATGATGTCGATGTTGATAAGACCCAATTAGTTTGAGGAAGGTCGAGTATGTTTATGATATGGAATGAATTGGACCATGCAACCCTAGCTAAACCTAGCACCTTGTATCATACATATGGCTTGGTTGATGTGCTAAACATAGTTAGTGGGTTGGCATGCTTGCTTGCATCTAGTTTTGTACATGCTGAGATATGATATGTGACATACAGTTTGAGACCAACACGGGCCTCAATCTCTTTACAAAGGAGGACCTCTAGCATGGGACATATGAATAGGGTGACCTTTTGATATGAGTCGACCCACCTCGGGAGAAGGTTAGAGACCTAAACTCCAAAATATTTGAAATGTTGAAAAATAGGAATGATAAAATACTTGATGATGAGTCCCTAGCTAGAATACTTCTAAGTATATGAGTTGAGTGATGTAGCGTGTGCGATTTCCTTGAAAATGTTGAACCCTAGGTGTTCTATGAAAATATATAACCCTAGAGAAAGATGCAGTTGAAAATTTTGATGCTTGATATAAGTGAGGGAGATGTCCCAAGACCCTTAGATGATGTATACAATGAGTGATATCCATGATGAGCCTCATACTCAGGTTAGTAGTTGTATATAAAGGAATCTAGAGGTTATCCTTGTTTTTCGAAAGATGGGTAGATATTTTTTTGTTACACGTAGAAGGTTGTGGTTAACATGTCTTGTTGGAAACATATGTCTTAGCTTGAGTGGCTTGAGCTTGTGGATCTGTTTCTAGATATAAGTGAGAGAATTCGAAAATCTTGACATTGATGATAATGTTGTTCCTAGAATGATGCTTGAAACATGAAATATCTCACTTATGTTTAAAAACTTGAATATGCACAATAAGCCACTCTCATAAGTTAGACCTAATATGAAATTATACTATACATAAAATACATAGATTTCAAATCATGAAATTAAATATGATTATGTCATGAAATCTCAACTTGAATAATCAGGCTAACATGCCTAATCTCATACCCCAAATGATCAACTCAATATGACGATACTCTTGGAGTCATAACTAGAATAAACATGTTGAATAAATTGTATAATTTTAGATTTGAAAGGAATAATAATGAACATAATTGTTTAGAGTTGGTAGAAATTTTGAGGAAAACAATGCTTGGAATCTAGAGTAAAGATGAGTTACACACTCGATGATAGTCTCTTTTGGTCATGATCATGCACATGTTCGCTTGATATTTTGATAAAAGTAGATGTTGATGATACACCTTGGTCTCGTACAAAGATATGAACAAAAAATAAACCCTAATGTATGAATACAAAGGGTTGGGTAAACCCTAATGCCATGATGATTCCACATTTTGAGGGAACACTAAGTAACATGTACTTTATCGAGATGGGAACACCCAGAATGATGATAGCCTATGTCTACATCCCATTGTGGGGAATGACTTAAGAACTATGGTTGGATACCTAGACTCCATACATTTTGACTTTGACTCTTAGATATGATCTTGGATGAATTTTGGGGACAAAATTTCTTTTAAGGAGGGAAGGATGAGACAAAGTAGATTTTCTCCTATTTGTGCATAATTACTCTTGTTACTTTAAGTCCTCACTTTTTATGCCTCCTTTGACTTCATAACTCTATAATGTCCCCCAAAGTCAAAGATTCCACATTTTGAGTCAATATGTTACACACATATGCATGAAATCCTAGTGTTGTTATACCCTTGAACCCATTGATTAAATTCTTGATCATACGTGCTTATTTTGATTTGATATTTTGCACACTTTTTTTAGTCCCTATTATGAAGTTATGGTCCAAATTTGAGATCATTTGGGCATTCCTATGATTTTATATGAATTTTCTATGATATACCCTTTTTCTAGCCTTAAATATCCCTTTCCTTCCTTATTGGGCCCAAAGTCTTAAATCTCGGCCCATTTGTTGGCTTCCTTCTGCCTTTCCCCTCTAGGAGAGAAATGTAGGGTTTGAAGCTCTGTTTCTCCCTGCCGCCAAATCAGACAACGACGGAGGCGCATGATGGTTGGACCTAACCCTAGCACTTGCTCTATATATATAACCCGCCCCCATCTAACCCTAGTCTGTCTCCTTCCTTGCCTTCTCCATCCTCTTTCTTCCCCAGTTTTCCCCCTGATTTGGTTCTTCCAAACCTGATAGTTTGCCAGCAGGCGGCTAGGACAACCAGCAACAACCTTGCCCATCGCGTCGAGCATCAAGGTCTTAATGGGCAGCCGAAGTACCTTAGACCTGCCCTGCTCGGGCGCAGCCCATTCAAGGCTTGTTGTGGACTCGACGATGCCCAAGGGTGGGAGCCGCAGGTGCTCTGTTCTGAATGCATAACAGAGGAATCTGTAGCGGGTGTAGTGGATGATGGATGGGCGGTGAACGAGGGCTGGAGATCGTGTGGGGCGGCGACTCCTGGCGACCGTGAGCCGCCCTCAACAGATCGGTAGCGGTCTGCAACCGTAGGAAGAGAGGAAGGTGACCATTGGCAGGAGTCCACAAGGGTGTGAACAGGAGCAGAAATCGGGGAGAGGCATGTGAGGAAGAAGCCTCCTCTACCGTTGGATCAGGGGCTAGCGGCCCAGATACACCTGATAAAGAGGTAACATCCTAGGTTGATGGTGCAATTTCTATATAATTTTAATGCATCCATTGAAAAATAAATATCTCCTAGTTCTTTTATCCAAAATATGCAAACCAATATATCAAATCGATCAACTCGACGATACCTACACGTTGGGCCTAGTCCGAGACCCTAAGTCAAATGTTTGTTCTTTGATTTCTTGAAAATACTAAAATTAGTCATGTTTGAGAACATTTATTCACTATTATGATCAATCTTGCATCTTTAATGACTATTCACTCTCATAATCATGAAATCAGTAATATTTATTCACCTTGAACCAAGTTGAGCTCCTAAGATCCCCTTTTGATCCATGGTTGTCCCTAATGCATGTTGTAGTTGGTTCGTGGACTTTAATGCATGATTATGATGGACTTTGAATCTTTGATATACTTATAGCCTCCTAAGCATCAAATCAATAGCTCTTTTGCTCTTGTGACCCTAATAAGTGCCCTAATCCAACCCATTGTACATGAATGACCTCAATTGTACATATGTGCCTACTTTAGACTATAATGTTGATCTTTACCAAGATTGCTAATCTTGCTTCTAATGGACATACACCTATTTTGGAATATGTTTCTTATGACCTTATGTTGCTGATCTAAACAATCCCTTATGCTTGGCTCTTATTCATTGATGATCTTTGACCTTGATGACTCTATTATGAGTCTCGTGACCTACTTTGAGCATAAGTGTCCTTAATCTTGTCATGTCCACATGAAACCCCGAAAGCATATGGAGCTTGAACCACACCATCATGATGACCCCTAGATCAGTACAAGATCATCTAATGTACTATAACCAACCTTGAACCCAACTTGGCCAAAACCATAAAATAAAGATAATCATGGTTAATGATGAGAATTTAATGTATATATGCAATCTTGTTCTTAATCAAGTTTGGCATGTGACTAGATGGTGAAGGATATGTTAGGTTATGAATCTCTGCATAAGGTATGGGCCTTATGTAGTTATATGACTATCTCTTTCTTGCTTGAAAAGACATATATTGTATGCATGTTTGTCTATTTGCTCAAATACTTCCATGTAGTATTACTATGTCTTACTCGATGTTTGCCTCGTCAGTTTTATAACTTGAACACACATATATATGGAACTCCATTATAATATTGTTGATAAAGGGTTAACTCTTGCTTACATCCTTGAGGTCCCTCTCATATAAAAGGGTTAGCTAAGCTTGAGCATCCTTACGGACCCTTCCGATGGGAAGATGGTCAAAGGCCTTAAACATGCTTGATATTGTTGGTATAATGGAGTGAAATGACATAAAATATGGTTTTACATTTGTTAAACAATTAACATGTTTATTCTTGTTCATTTAGTCTTGAAATCTTTTCAAAATTATGCAAAGCTTATACATATATGTATCTTTCGGCCCCATAACACCTCGTGTGTTGACCCATTTCTCATATGTTGTTTTTAGGTTTAGAGATGGATAGAAAGATGAAGGGCTTGGTGAGCTATGCTAGGTGTACTTGTTGTAAGATCCAGATTTAGTGCACATGAATGACTCGTACCTTGACTTTGGAAATATGTAATTGAATTCATGAATATAATACATTTTGTATAATTTATACTTGTTGAATGTTGAGACTATGTTGGTGCCTTTATCTTGTTATATGTTCATGTGTGCTAAGCTTTACACTTCCGCATGTCTCCTTTGGTATACATTTGTTTCATAGGACTGGGATTCTGGTTCCGTGACAAGGTGTGTTCTTCCTACATTCTTTTATTTTATGAACAACGCATTCAAGTGGATCTTATACCACTTGAGATGCATGGGTTTGATATAATCCTTGGGATGGATACCTTAGAAAGGTATAAGGTTGTCTTGGATTGTGAGTCCAAGCAAGATGTGTTCACTAATGATAGGGACACATGGATCTTTCAAGGAGATATAAAAGATTCTTCCGACCTGTCTTGTGTCGGCTATGGTTGCTGAGAAGTTGATGAGGCAAGGATGTTATGCATACTTGGCCCATGTGGTAGATACCACCATGGAGACTTCTAATCCTGTTGAAGTTCCGATAGTCAGGGAATTTGTAGATGTATTTCTTGAAGAACTTATAGGTGTAGCTCCGCCCCGAGAGATTGATTTTGAGATTAATCTAATCCCGGGCATGCAACCAATAGCACAAACACTGTATAGTATGGCGCCTGCTGAGATGGCAGAACTCAAGAAACAACTACAAGAGTTGCTTGAGAAGAGTTTCATCCGACCAAGTACTTCACCTTGGGGTGCTCCGGTCCTCTTTGTTAAAAAGAAGGATGGGTCAATGCGGTTGTGCATCGATTACAGACAATTAAATAAGGTAACAAAAACGAATAAATATCTTTTGCCAAGGATCGATGATCTCTTTGACCAGTTGCGTGGTGCAATCGTCTTCTCAAAGATAGATTTGAGGTCAGGATATTCCCTTCTGCTCTGCCCACTCTCCGTTCACACAGTTATCAAAGCGGAGGAAGGGTGGGTAGCAAGTACCACGAGCCCTCTATATCAACTGCGTATTAAGGAGGGTGACATACCTAAGTCTGCCTTTAGGACAAGGTATGGTCACTATGAGTTCAAAGTTATGTCATTTGGACTAACCTATGCACCAACTGCATTTATGGAACTCATGAATAGAATCTTTCGACCTTTTCTTGATCAATGTGTTGTTGTCTTCATAGATGACATCCTTATCTATAGTAGAGATGCTCAACAACATGAGAAAATTTTTTATCAGGCTCTAACTTTGCTAAGAGAGCATGAGTTATATGCTAAGTTTAGCAAATGTGAGTTCTGGTTACCAGAAGTTTCTTTTCTTGGACACGTAATATCTGCTTCAGGTATACGTGTTGACCCTAAAAAGGTAGAATCTGTCCTACAATGGGAACAGCCGAAGACACCGCAGAGATTTGTAGTTTTCTAGGGTTGGCAGGCTATTACAGAAGGTTCATTAAGAACTTCAGTTCTATAGCTTTACCCTTAACCAAGTTAACCAGGAAAGATGTTCCTTTTGCCTGGAGTGACAAGTGTCAACAATCTTTCCAGTTGTTAAAGGAGAGGTTGACAAGTGCACCTGTGCTTGTGTTACCTGAGCAAGGGAAAGGGTATATAGTTTTCCGTGATGACTCTAAGAATGGACTAGGATGTGTGTTGATGCAGGATAAACAAGTGATTTCTTTTGCTTCTCGACAGCTTAAGAAATACGAGGAGAATTATCCGACACACGATCTAGAACTGGCTGCAGTAGTCCATGCCTTGAAGATCTGGAGACATTACCTCTATGGAGAGACATTCCAGATTTTCACAGACCATAAGAACCTAAAGTACATCTTTTCTCAGCATGAGCTTAACATGAGGCAACGCTGCTGGATGGAGTTAATCAAGGACTATGATTGTATGATTGATTATCTACCAGGGAAATTCAATGTGGTTGTTGATGCTTTAAGTAGGAAATCAGCAACACCAACCTTAGATAGAGTACAATTGAATTCTTTGGTGTGCTCTAGGAGGGATATGCTTATCTCTTTACGGCAAAACAATGTACAGTTAAAAGTATCATTGTTATCTAGGTTGTTAGCTGAGATGCACATAAAACCTACCCGGAGACAGTAGATTAAGGAGGCACAGCAAGTTGATGCTATAGTTCAATATATTAGGTCAGAGGATGGTAATGAGAAACGAGAAGGTTTCCATGACTCAGATGATCAGGTAGCTTGTTATCATGATAGAATGATAGTGCCTGATGTAGATAACTTAAGGAAGATAGTCCTGGACGAAGCTCATTCTTCAATGTATGCTATGCATCTAGGAAGCACCAAGATGTATCATAATTTGAAAGATATGTATTGGTGGCCTGGATTGAAGAAGGATGTTGCTGAGTTTGTTATGAGGTGTCTTGTGTGTCACCAAGTTAAAGCTGAACACTAGAAGCCTGCAGAAACAATGCAACCTTTGCCCATACCACAGTGGAAGTGGGATCATGTAACCATGGACTTTGTGATTGGTTTACCCAGAACAACCAAAGGTCATGATTCCATCTGGGTAATAGTTGATAAGTTGACAAAGACATCACATTTCTTACCTGTCAAAACAACCTATTATGCTGAGAAGCTGGCACAGTTGTATGTAGATGAGATAGTGCGGCTGCATGGGGTCCCAGTTACCATTGTTTCTGACAGAGGTCCCCAGTTTATGAGTCATGTTTGGGAGCGAATTCATAAATCCTTAGGCACACAGTTAAGGTTTAGTACACCCTTTCATCCTTAGACTGATGGACAATCAGAAAGGACTATATAAACCTTTGAAGACTTGCTTAGGGCATGTGTCCTCCAGTTTACAGGAAGTTGGGATCTGCATCTAAGTTTGTTAGAGTTTGCCTACAACAATAGCTATCAACACAACATTGACATGGCACCTTGTGAAGCTTTGTATGGTAGACGTTGTAGATCTCCCTTATGTTGGTATGAAACCGGTGAATATCAACTTTTAGGTCCCGATCTTGTGTAGCAGACCACCGAGAAGATTAAAATAATACAATAGTAGTTAAAGACTGCACAGGATAGGCAGAATTCTTACGCTGATAAGCATCATAGACCTTTAGAATTCCAGGTAGGAGATAAAGTGTACCTCAAGGTCTCACCTTGGAAGGGAGTTCTTAGATTTGGAAGGAAAGGAAAGTTAGCTCCAAGATTTATGGGGCCTTATCCAATCATTGAACGGATTGGAAAGGTAGCTTATAAGCTGGAGTTACCACCCGAGCTGCAAAAGTTACACCGAGTGTTCCACATTTCCATGTTAAGGAAATGTCATCCTGATACAGAATCAGTTCCGCAACCTATGGAAGTAGAATTGAACAATGATATATCCTATGTTGAAGGACCTATGTTGGTTCTCGATAGAAGAATCAAGAAGCTGAAAAAGAAAGACATAAGTCTTGTGAAAGTCATCTAGAATCACCGTGCATTGAAGAAGCTACGTGGGAACTAGAGGAAGAGATGAGGAGGAAATACCCTGCTCTTTTCTCTTAATATGTTTTGTAGATGATTTCGGGGCTGAAATCCTTGTAAGGGTGGATAATTTGTAACATCCCTGACCTGGGTTATGTACTAACCCTAGGTGTTTTGCCTAATAAAGTTGATTAGATGCTTGTTCTTATACTTTGAAAAGTAATTAAGGCTTTTGAGGAACTTATATTTCAATTTCAGTCCTTTTTGAATAATGTTGAAACATTGTTTTATTAATCATGGACAAAAGTGCAAATTACCCAAGTTGAGGGGTTAACTTGCAAAATACACATGTTAAGATGTTCCTCTGATGTTGAGAAATCATAAGAATTAATATGATGTAGTGTCATGGTTTCCACAAGCTTGGGCATCAAGATAAAGCTTGTAGAGCAATCCTTGTGCATTAAAACCTAGTTTTGGTGTAATGTGCAAATTACCCAGAATCTAGGGTTCAACATGCAAAATAACACCTCTAGAGGGTCTCTCATGTTTCTTGGCATCAAATTGAGTAAAGAAAATGAGAGGGGAACCTCATTTGAATTATCATGGAGGAGAGAGAATCTTGACATTAAAATAATCAAGATTTAAGCACAAATGGCTCTTTAATATAACTTAGTGCAAAAACAAAGGAATTAATTGAGGAACCCTTCAACCAAAAGTTGAAGGATGTGTTTGAAATAGTTTGGACGATCTTGTTCCATGCTTGGGCACAAAAAGATCTTGGTTGAGTAGAAGCCATTCACATTAATATTATATATAACAATATCCAATAAAAGGATGGATATTAATATACAACTCTTTAAGGTGTTTAGTTCCTTTTCCATTATTGCTTGGATAATGGAGAGGATTTCTTGGATATAGAAGGTGGCAATGTGGAAAAGGAATTGAGGAAGCTTTGTTGGAAATTAGTTGGAATTAAAGAAGAAAACTCTTGTTTTTCTATTTCCTTAAAACCCCATATACATATCTCTTATGTATATCTTTTGCGATACTTATAAGAATCATTTCCTTAGTTTCCTTCTATTTTCACCTTGCTTTGGTCAACCAAGGAAGAGCTCTAGATCAGAGGAAGGATGACCAAACATGTAGGTGAGTTTTGATCATCTCCTACCTCGGATCCATGGTGGAAACCCTAAAACAAGGCTTGATTCAGGGTTTTCTTCACTTGGGTTCCATTTCTAGCAAGTTTGTTCATCCAAAAGTTGAAGGACGAACCTTGGAAACTGTTGGAGCTCAATACACCATTAAAGACGTGGATCTTGGAGCTTGAGACCAGTTCTAGAGGTGGGTTTTATAACTCTAACCCTTAAGCATTAGTATTGAGCTCTTTTCTATAAGAATCGTTGGTTACTTTTCTTTCTTTGATACTCTTGTGAGTTCTTGATATAATTTCCATGAAGAACAACACCTGTTCTTGGTTGAACAGAGGAAGACAAATATGACATCATTCTAGATAAATATCCAAAAAGTTACTTTACCAAACGGTTTGCTTTTGTTACTCAAACGGTTTCCCAAACTGTTTGGGAGCAAACGGTTTCAAACCGATTGAATGCAAACGATTTCACCTAAACCGCATAGAAGCAAACGGTCCAAGACCGTTTGGTAGCGTTGACCAAGTGTTGACCATTTGGATACCTATTGAAAATAAGTTAGGTTAATAACCTATCAATAATTGTTGATTAATTTCAATTGGTTCACCAATTGAAGGTCCAACAATCACCAAAACCATAATCGGGTTAGGTGTTGATTTGATAATTGGATGAGTTTGAAACTTGGGTTGAGTGACCCAAACGGTTTCAAAACCATTTGGGGATCACCCAAACGGTCTCAAGACCGTTTGGTGACCACTCAAGACCATTTGGAGGTCTAGGGTTAAGCATGGTTGACCAATTCAAGATCCAAAGGTATCAAGTTGATGTATAATCAATTGTTGATTTGGTGACCAATCCTAGGATCCAAACCCTAAATGAATGACATAGTTAATGATGATATGATGGGAAAATAGTCTCAAGACCATTTGGAGAATATACAAATGATCCCAAGACCGTTTGGGGGTAACCCAAGACCGTTTTGAGGTCTAGGGTTGACTATGGTTAAGTGTTTGAATATCAGATGGTACTAAGTTGAAGAACAACTAATTGTTGACTTGTTGATCAAACTAATGAGACAAACCCTAATTGGTTGACTTGGTTTTTGATGTTGACTTGGGAAAACGGTCTCAAGACCATTTGGAGGCCATCTAAATGATCCCACGACCGTTTGGGGTCAGGTCATGTCCAACTTAGAGGATGATTCAATGGTTTCAAATCAATTAGACTCACATTGATTAATGATGAAGGGTCATCGATTCCAAACCCTAATCCAATTGATTCAAACCCTAATTGATGACCAATTAAGGGTCAATTGAGGGTCAAGTAAATTGAAGGTTGACCTAATTAACTCAATTGAATGATGGTAATAGGTCCAATTGATGATTGGTTACATGTACATAACTGTTGAGGGAAACAACATTGGAAACCCTAATTCAATTGAAGTGTTTGAGAATCTTTTTGGTCCTTGCGGTTTTGAGGGAGTTTGGACCAAACAGTCTCAAGACCATTTGAGTCCAAATGGTCTCAAGACCATTTGAGTCCAAACGGTCTCAAGACCGCTTGGGACCAAATGGTCCCAAGACCGTTTGGGACCAAATGATCCCAAACCGTTTAGATTCATGTGGTTTCCAAATCGATCAAGTTCATGCGGTTTCAAAAGTCAACTTTAGGCAAACGGTCTTCACCACCTTTTTCATCAAGCAGTTTCAAAGGTAGTCCAAGACCGCATGGAGGACCAAACGGTCTTAGACCGTTTGGAGGTTAAGTGTGCAAGACTATTTGAGGTCTGAATTGGTCAAGATCGTTTGGGGTCTTAGTGGCCAAGATCGTTTGGTGAATAATTAACCAAAACCACATGGATACTTAAAGTGGTTAAAGGTTAAGTTGGTTAATTGTTTAATACAAGATGTAATCAAAGATGATTATGGTACTTGAATCTTAATGAGGTAAGGTGATTGGTACCCTTGGAATAATTAAGCCTTAATGATCATAATGATAAGGACATAACCCATGATGTCAATTCTCTTTCATGTGGAATTGACTTAGCCTAATCAAGGTTGAAGAAAATGTCATCCTATAGGGGGATGAGAGAGAAAATACTTGTTATATTAATGTTAATCAAGTAATGGGCTTTCCATATGAATGAATGTCTAATTAGGGAATCATCCATGAAGATGAGACCATGAAACCCTAATTATCATGATTAATGAATCATAACCCTAACTGAGGGTATTAATGGAAGTAATCCTAATATATGATGATGGTAAGATCTTAATTCATAATGATGAAATAACTAACCTAGGGTGATGTGATATGAATAGTAAACCCTTACCTAGGGTGATGTGATATGAATAAGTAAACCCTAATTTTGGGTTATGCTTTAAAGCATGAAGCTCTATGATTGAATAATGAAATGAGGAGTCACTAATCCTATTTTGAGCTTAAGGGGGATGATAAATCCTTTTGAATTAAAAAGGGAAACTTTAACCCTGGTAAGGGCTTAGTGTTGCAACCCTTGAATAGTGATGATATTATTGTTTTGCATTATGCCGGTATGAAATAGATGTATCTGTTATCATTTGTACTAATCATGCAGGATTTATGAGATATTGAACATAGCCAGGTAAGAGCTAAGATGCTCTGTTCATTAAAAGTACCTAATGAGCTTTGTAAGTAATGATATGTTTTGTTTCCTAGTGAAAGGTAACAAAAGAGGTTGAAAAGCTGTATGAGCCATGTAAAATACCTACATTGCTACTATCATGTTCACACTATTAAATAATTTGATGGCATTAAGGTATCTGTTAAGGTGGTAACAAGTGATTTGATAATCTAAGGGTTTCAACACCCACATTCTTGAATCATGATGATGAATTGATAGGGGATTGAGATCCCAGTGTTAATAAAGCTATGAAATGAACTGGATAAAATGGTACTCTTTCTTTATAGCAATGGTTTTAATGGTTTATGTTTGAAAACATGCCTGATGCTAAAAATAAGCTATAATGTACTGAAATAATCAAGTATAATGATATCATGTAGAGCCCTGACCATAGATCCATCATCATTAGTAGTTAGGTGATGGTGAAACATGTCTTCCTAAGGGAATTCCTGGAGAGCATACTTTTGAGTATGTGGGGGTTATGGATGCGAATATCCTTACGTCCTAATGGAGGAATTGATGTGAGATAAACATTAAATCTCTCAATCCTTCATTATATGTATATGATGGGATGATGTATCACTAATCTCCCGATGACGTTGTTAATGCCGCATTGATGTGAGATAAACAAGAAATCCTTCGATTGCGAAGAGAGTACAACATGCCAGTGTAACTCCAATAGAGAAGTTGCCAGAATATCCTAGAAAGCTATTTTAGCAGAGACACGAGATGTCCTACATGTTGTTCCTCACACTGATTGAGGAGGATGAGGTCATAGAAATCCGTCTCTTCTAATAACCTATGGTACCGATTTAGATTCCGTAATGGTCAGTTGGAGTATGAGCGGTATACCTCATCTCCTCAGGGCATAAGTTTGGTTGTAAAATGTAATCATCCGTGTACCATATTTTCTTAGGGTTGAATTACGAGAAACAATGATTGATAGTACATTGTTTAATATGTCCTAGTTGGATAATTAGTATACATGTTATTCATATTCCTTATTATATGAATGACTTTCTACTTAATCAAGTTATAATTGAAATGATTGCATAGAGAATACTGCTCTGCATATCTTGTTCAATAATTTACCTGCTGTTGAATATTTATAATTCTATTGCCCAGTGTTGTTTTATTATTTGCAATAACAATGCTTCTAGCAGAGAGTTATATCTCTTGCTGGGACAATTTTCAATTGTCTCACCCCGTGGGATTCAACTTTTTAGGTAGACGTCGAGGAAGAAGAAACCCTTCAGCGGGTGAGCAGCAACAACAGTCACAGAAACAGCAACAATAAGGGCAGTAGTGATCCAGAGGTGGAAACATTGTTTGTCTGTTAGGTTCTGTATATAGAAAGTCCTATGTGTCGTCTCTGTACTCTCAGGTCCTAGGAGTCAGTAAATGGTTTGATATAGATCTGAGATTTTTGGCTTAATGCCTCGAGATTTTTGTATACTACTCATGTACAGTTTAACAAGGCAGTCAATGTTATGACTCTCGAGATGGGATGATACAGAGATGTACTGATGTATCATAATGTAAATAACTTACTTTGGTTCTTTATATAAGAGTTTTACAGTTTGTAGATCTCTTTATAAAAAGTTTTAATTTTTAGTGATTTTTAGTAATTCCGTTGTTAATGATTCGCTTCCGCTTTGGTTAATCCTATTTTCATAAGTTGAATGCCGCAATTGCCAAACACATTTCTTGGGTTTTTCACCCCTCCTCCCCCTATAAAAGGAGGGTGACTCCAAACACAAGGGGTCTTTTAGCTGTTTCATCTTGGATTTTGTTGTATCTCTTTGACTCCATTCTTTTATCAGAATTCTAGTTTAAAATTTTCATTTTCTTTGGTCTTCTTGTATATTTGGTAATGATTAGAGAGGAAGGTCATTTAATTGTTTTCTAGTTCAAAGTCTAATTTTGTTTAGATTCTCCTTCTTATCACTAGCCTTTGACTTCTTTTCTCCTTTCTTATACTTTTATAAAAAATTCTATTACAAGTGAGTAGTTTTCTATATTGAGGAATGGGGTGTAGCCCCATAGCCCTTATTTGTTTGATTCATTATTAAACTTTGTGATCTTGCCTATTAGAGTGTGTAGTATTTACAACATGTGTTTTATGCATTTATATATCATATTACCACTTCTTAACCTTGGGTAAATAGGTCTCGAACCCCAAAGGTTTAGAACAATCGAATAAAATGAATAGATCTCAAGATGAAACCTCTGAAGGAGCCATTATGTTGATTGGTAGAGGATCCACAAACGTTGAGATTAATGAGTATGTGACAAGCTTGATCTTAGGAATTTTGTTTAAAAGGACATGCTTCATTTATCCTCATCTAGTTGGTTTCTTTTGAAGAGTTTTTGTTGATCAAAGTTTCTAGGAAGCTTATGGGTGCGAGCTCCAAAATCCTGATATTCCCTTATAATCAACTGATCTCAATTTTTAGTGCTTTGCTTCTTGCCGTCTTGATTTTATCCATAGAGTTATTGTACTCTTAATGTTTTTCTTGGTGTAATCTTTCTCTTTACTTTTTCTTAGCATAATTATCTTTTATTTTGTTCTTAGCATAATTCTCTCTATTTCTATTCTGAACATAAGCATCCCAAATCAAATTGAATTTAACTCTTGTTCAAGTTAACAATTGTTAAAAGAAGTCATTACCAAATTCAAATCTTAAAAAGTTGTTCCATGGGATCAACCCTTTTGTACTAAGAATTAACCAAATTGTTTAGATGGGTTTTTTTGCTGTAGAAAAGGTTAAACTTTAGGAATTAATTCTCCCTGGTGAATTGTTGTGTAAACGATGCACATCAAGTTTGGTGTCATTTTTGTGGATAAAAGATTGGTTTTTTGAACCCCAATCTCTTTGGATAATTAGGAACTTTTTCTTTTTTGTTCCTACCTGATCCATTCCTATAGTGGTTTTCCTCTTTCTACCGATTTCCATTCCCATAGTACGATCTTTTTCTTTTTGTATAATCACGCTTATTTACTTGAATCAAAACTTCCTTTTTCTAAAAAATGTTTCAAATCTATTAAAGGACCAAGTGGTATATGCCACATTTGCAAATGTGGATTCCACACCTCCCGCTTTTGACCCCAAAATAGATAGGACTTTCCATCATTTAAACCATAGAAATCAATATAGGATGGATGAATGGGAAGTAAATCGAAGGATTGTGCGAGCCCTTGGCACTCAAAGAGAAGCCCTGTTAGCCATGCGAGAGGCTAGGGATGCCACACTTTGTGAGATCTTATTGGCCAAAAAAGAGGCTTAGGAGGACAAACTACCCAAAGCTAAACAATAAAGACAATTTAAGAACTTTTCAATACCTAAGACTACCTATGCACAACATCTAGTTGTGCCACCCAACGTCACTGCTCCGTAGTTTGAGATACACACTTAATGGATCACTATGCTTCAAGCCAACCCCTGCACTGGTAACAAGGGAAATACTTGTTTGCACTAGCCGCAACATTTTTCTGACCTATGTGCCTTACATATAATCCCTGGCATTTTTGAATATGAAATGAAAGGAGATGGTTTAAATATTATTTATCCAACCAAGCTTGTAGTAGGTATAATGCCATGGAGGGAGATCACGTCACTACCTGGGATGCTCTTCAATCTATTTTTTTTTTAAATACTTGCCCCACCCCTCAGTTAACATATTACGGGACAACTTACCTAGTTTTCCCTGGTCCCATGTGAAACCTTAGGTGAAGCTTGGGAGTAGTTTAGGAACCTCCTCCTTCATTGCCCACACCATGAAATCTTTTCAGTTCAGTTAATCAAATCCTTTTATTGAGATGTTGATGACAATATCAATGTTTTTCTCCATACCTCATATCGAGGAAATTTTATGTTTTAGAATTTTGATAGTGTGTAGGAGGTTACTAAATGAAAATCCAAAACCCAAGCCTAATCTAACAAAGGATATATAGGAGTCCTTAAGGTGGCCAAGGATAAGGATAATTTAGATATCAAATCCATTGTTGAAAGTCTTAAACCTCTTGTCTTAAAACAAGAATTTTTAAGAATACTCTTTCCATGCCAATGAAAGAAGAGGGCAACCACGATACTTGAAACAACAAATAAAATTTGTAGACTTTTTCTTTGGCATCTACCAATGGTATGACCACTCTACCCAACAATGCCAACTCCTCAATAATGTTCCCATGCAACCTGAAGTTGGGTAATAGATGGAAGACCTAGACTCCATCCATAGAATACCCAATCAGGACTGCTATAATCCCAACCAAGTTGGGAACCACCCTGGGTTCCAATATGACAATCTGTATGGTGCTGAAAATGCATCCTAAGAAAGACCTCCCCGTATCAATGACCAAAACTATCCTCCCCCAGGTTTCCAATACAACAACCATAATAATTTTGGGAGTCAATGAAATTATGTTGGCAATTTCCAATGCTATGGTGGTTATCAAGGGCAATAATATCAAAATCTAAATAAATCACCACAAATGTAGCAAACCACCCTACCTCTTTTTCTGATGATGGAATAACTGCCTTAGAGTAGGAATCTTTTCATAGCAAGCCTATCAGAAAGCAATTGATGCTCAATTAGCTCAACTCTTGCCAAACCCACAACCTCCTACCAACACTCTTGGTGGGAAACCGAAAACAACCCAAAGCATCCCATACAATTAAAAGTCATTTTCACCCATTCTAGAAAACTATATGCTCCCCCTCCTCTAGAGAAGCCTCCAGTCATACCCATATGTTTTGAGGATGATGATACTATGGTCATTGAAAAGGAACCATCGCAAGACACCACCATCGATTCTAATGCCAATAAAGTCTCCATCCCTAAGGATCTACAATTTGAAGCAGATGAACCTTCCATACCTATTTACAAGACATTCCCACCATATTAGGCCCACCTTCAATATACTAGGCTATATTCTAGGTTCATGAAATTCAAATACTCCATGAAGATACTTCATGTGGACATTCCCTTTTTATATGCTCTTTCCAAAATGCCTACATGGTCTAGGTACATGAAAACCTTGTTGACCAAGAAATATACCAAGGAAGAGTATGAGATTGTAAAACTAGATAGGACCACTTCAGATATAATTCTTATCAAAATGACTAAAATGCAAAGATCGTAGTTCCTTTGGGATTGGGTGTGATCTAGGCGACAACACATGTAGTAAGAGTCTAGTAGACTTAGGCGCAAGCAGTTCCATCATGCCTTCTAGTCTTTGTAAATGATTAGGATTTGTCTACATGCTTCCCATAGGCATGACCATCCAGTTAGTAGATTCATTTATGAAAAAACATATGGGTATTATAGAGGATATACCAATGAATGTGGGCAAGGAAGCCTACATTCCATGTGGTTTTGTAATCATGCACATCACAGAGGATCTATGCTATCCGTTTATCTTTGGTTGTTCCTTTCTAAATGCATCCCGAGCTTTGACTGATGTAGATACAGCTAGGTAGGAAAATCCTAGATTTGTGTTTTTGAGAGCATGAAAAGCCCAAGAATCCATGAATAGGTTTACCTTCTTTATTGTAAAGACAAGTGGAGGAACTATTTGAGGACACACTCCATGCAACCCTTACCAATCCAACTTAGCCTGACCTTTACAATGAGTACGTCAACCAATGCATGGCCCATATAGATAATTTTGAGGAAGTCCCTTTAATAGAATTTGGGTATATAAAGATGATTTCCCTTCTAGAAGAGAAAACCAAATCAACAAAAGCCCCAAAAATGAAAACCCTCGTGGAAGGACTCAAATACATCTTTCTTGATGAACAAGAGACTTACCCAATCATAAAAGGTTATGACCTTACATCTGAACAAGAAGATAAGATCATGACTGAGTTGAAGAAAAGGAGAGATACCTTGGGATACAAAATGATTGAACTAATAGGAGTTAGTAAAGCTATTTTATGCATAAAATTCCCATGGTTGAAGAATATAAGCCATCCTGAGACCCTTAACGCAAACTAAATCTGAATATGAAAGAGATTGTCACTACAGGTTATTAAAGTTTTGTTTGTATGAATCATATACCCAAATCATTGACTCTTCCTAGGTTAATCATGTTCAATTCATGCCCAAGAAAAGGGGCACCATTGTTGTAAAAAATGGTATTGATGAAATCATTCCCACCTAAAAGCATCATTGGATGGAGGATGCGTGTTGATTATAGGAAATTGAATAAGGCCACTAGGAAAGATCACTTCCCCCTCCCCTTCCATGATCAAGTACTAGAGAGCCTTGCCCATCAAGATGATTTCAGCTACTTAGATGGTTATTTGGGTTTTTATCAAATCCCTATCCATACCGAAGACCATGAAAAGACCATTTTCATTTGTCCCATTGGATCTTATGTATTTAGGAGAATGCCATTTGGTCTTTGTAATGCCCCCTCCACTTTCAACAACATGACCACTATTTTTTCTGGGTTCACTGAAACTGTCATGGAGATTTTTATGGATGATTTCTCCATCTATGGAGATTGTTTTAGTTCTTTCTTACAACATTTGTCTCTTGTTCTAGAAAAGTGTGAAGAAGCAAACTTTGTTTTAAATTGGGAGAAGGAATTTTCTTGGGACATAGAATAAGTAGTAGAGGGATATAAGTCGATAGAGAAAAAATCATAGTTATCAAAAAAATTCCACCTCCTACCTCCATCAAGGACATCCGTGCTTTTCTTGGTCATGCTAGATTTTATCGATGTTTTATTTGAGATTTTTCCAAGATTGCCAAACCTCTTACCAATATGCTTGTGAAAAGATGTTGCCTTTGGCATTGACCAGACTTGTATGACCAGTTTCAACAGTTTGACACTCTCACATCTTCCCCCATCATCCATGCACCAGATTGGTCACTACCATTCAAATTCAAGTGCTACTCTAGTGACTATGCTGTAGGAGCCATTCTTAAGTAGTGAGTTGATAGGAACCATTATGTCATATACTACACATACAAGACCTTAGATGATGTGCAGTGGAACTAAGCCACGATTGGGAGGGAAATGTTAGCAATTGTCTATGCCTTTGGCAAGTTTTAGTTTTATTTGGTTGGATCTAGGGTGATTGTGTATAAGGACCACACTTCCATTCTCTACTTAATGACAAAAAAGGATGCTAAACGTCAACTCATGCGATTGATTATTTTACTTAATAAATTTGATTCAGACATCTGAAATGGAAAAGGCTTTAAAATGTAGTTGTTGACCATCTTAACTACCTTATTTATATCACAAAAATGAAATTCTGATTGATGATTCATTTCCAGATGATGTATTGCTAAAAGCCAAATCCCAATACCCATGGTTTGCTGAATATGTAAAATATCTTGTGGCAGGTGTCCTACATCATGATTGCAAGGGACATGTTAAAGCAAAAAATTTACACGATGTTAAAAACTTTTATGGAGATGACCCTTATCCATTTAAACTATGTGAAGATGTTCTTTGTCATATATGTGCCACCAATGAAGAGGCCCATGCTATTTTAGAGAAATGTAATTTGGTCTTAGGTGGGGACACAAGAGCTCTGAAAAGACCTCTAGGAAAGTTCTTCAATGTGGTTTCTTATAGCCCACTTTGTTTAAATATTCTTATGATTTTTTCCTAAATTGAGATCACTGCCAGAGGTCCAGGAACATTTCTATGAAAGACCATATGCCCATGAAATCTTGATAGGAAATAGAAATATTTGATGTGTGGGGAGTATATTACATGGGGCCATTTCCTTCTTCTAGATTGTTTTCCAATATCTTAGTGGTTGTGGACTACATTTCAAAATGGGTAGAGGCCATCCCGACTAAAACTAGTGACTCCAATCTATAATGAAACTTTTTAAAGATACAATCTTACCTAGATTTGGGGTACTTCACACAATGATTTTAGATGGGGAGTCAAACTTCTTAGAGAAATTTTTTTTATTCCCTAATTATAAAATATGATGGCCACTATAGGGTCACTTCTCCTTATCATCCGTAGACTAGTCACCAAATTGAGGTATCCAATCCTCAAATCAAAATCAATTTTGGAGAAAACAATAAACTACACAAGTAAGGATTGGGTCTTGAAGCTCAAAACACCTTGTGGGTGTATACAATAGCCTTCAGAACACCCTTAGGTACCACTCCTTTATGACTGATTTATGGAAAGTCGTACCATCTCCCCATAGAAAGGAACAAAAAGTCAACTTGTCTATCAAAACCCTCGACTCTCACTTATATACAGTAGGAGAAAGTTGTATCCTTAAAATACAAGAGCTAGAGGAACTTAGAATGACTGCCTATAGAGTGCTAAGATTTACAAATACAGGTCCAAAATGTGACATGATGGCCATCTTTGGTGGAAAGATATTCAAGAAGGCAATCAAGGCCATCTTTCCTAGACAACTCAAATCTTGGTGGTATGGGCCTTACCTGTTGAAGTGTGCTTAATCACATGGTTTCCTTCTCATTAGGAACAAAGTTAAGGGAAAATTTGTAGTAAATTGAAAAAAACTTAAATGATAATTATCAGCTGATGATTTTGTATCAAAAGTAGTTCAGTGTTACCCTAACCCCAAAAACCTAGAATAAAGAGAGCCTCCACCTTCATCAGAACAATAACCAAAAATTTAATTACAGGCATCAAGCCTTCAAGTTAAAACTAGGAACTCATTGGGAGGCATCACAATGTTCCTACAATTTGTTTAATTTTGTGTTTTGTTCTCTTCTCTAATCTCACAATTTTTTTTCTTGTTACTCTATTTTCTAATCTTTATTACAAGTCTTTTCCTAAAAAAAATCAATTAGTTGGTTACCCAATCAGTCGACTAATTTGGGCGGTTGAGTTCAAAATTAAAAACACTTCAATGGCCCCCACAACTGTTGAGTCGATCGATTGTGTAAACCCAATCGATCGACAGGTGATCCATGACACATCTATAAAGGTTGGTCACTGGGGGGTGTCGACTCACACCCTCACCCTAGCTACCACCACCTGAGTTGTGGTGATTTTCCTTGAGGCCATCCAACACCCCTCCTGTGGCAAGTTTGTAATGCCCCTGGCCTGGGTTATGGCTTAACCCTTGGAGTTATTCTTAAGTAAGTTACTTACAAACTTATTCTAATCTTTTTAAAAGTAATTAAGTCTTCTTCTAAAGTTTATTTTCAAGTTCGAGCTTAATTGCAAACTATTTGTGCATTATATGAAAATCTGAGTGAAAAATGTAATTTACCCAAGATGAGGGGTTACATTGCAAAGTGTCACATGTTTAATGTATTCTAAGTGTTTTAGTATCATAAGAAATAAAGTGATGCTAAGTGATGGCTTGTGGAAAGCCTAAATCCCAAGATATGACTTGTTTGTACTGTGTGCACCAATTTTGGTACAATTTGTAATTTATCCAATATGTGGGGTTGAAATGAAAAACTATCACCTCTAGAGTGTCCCTACTTCCTATATGCATCATTTAGAGGAGATAGAAAGAAGGGGGCGCCATGTTTGAGTCATGTTTGAATAATGATGCTCTTGGTGAAGAATAGACCAAGAAAGAATTTAAGTTAAAGCTTTTTATGTGTTGTATCGAGTTGTGGACTTGATATAGGAGTCCTATCGGCCAAGGAGCCATAGTAGAAGTCTCCTATCGGTTTTTTGAGCTCGGGAAAAGGCCATGACAGACATAGAACCTCAAGGAGGTGGTCCATGACGGGTTTCAAAGCCCCTTGTAAAAAGTGTATTGGGTTGCTTATTTGATGAGATAAAGATGAGGAAACTTATCCAACGAGATAAATGATGGTTGAGATATTGTCTCTAGGTTATCCTCAAGACAACATATGTATGTGTGCATGCATGGCCACGTGTCAACCATGCATGTCCATGTGTCATCTAGTATCATGAGGTGAATACACCTCTTATATGCTTTATCTCATGAACTCAAGTATGTATACTTCACCTTTCACCAACTTATGAAAGTTTACGATCCTCACAAACCATATCCCTTGAGATATGATGCATAACACCTTATATATCATGCAAAGTAGCTCAAGGAGCAAGGAGAGTTCGAGCACCAAGCTTTAGGTAAGGCTTTGGTCATCTTCAACCTTGGTGGAAGTAGGATATCGGGTTATGAATACTCTTTTCTTTCCTTCTTCACCAAGTGATTAACTATAGTGATTTCTTGTCTATGGAGGAGTTGTGAACGAGCCCTAGACCTTGGAAAAGTTCATCTTCAACCTTAGGATGTGAAGCTTTGGAGCTTGGAGCTTTGAAGTGTTCATAAGGCGGGTTATATAACCTGAACCCAATCATGTTATTATTTACCACTTAACTTGCTACACTAGATGATCACCTTCAATTCTGAGTCTTTATAGAATACTTGATGAATCCATGAGTTCTATGAATTGCCTAGACCTATTATTCATAAACTAGAATAGTTAGAATGAAGGTCTAGATCTTAAAGAAGATGGTATCACTTTATAAAGTGATGTCTGGTTCAAGCATACAAACAAGTAGCTCATACCCGATATGGTGATATACATGTATCACTTGCATGATATGCTTGTGAGATTATGTCTCCTTGCATGATATGGAGATGAATTTCATACCTTGGAACACTATATGGTGTTAACCATAATACCTATTGCACGATATAGACTCCATGCATGATATAGGAACAAGGGTATACTTGTAAGTCGATATGAAACCCTAGTTTGGGTAACCCGATATGAATGAGAATATCTAGTTCTCCTTGCATGATATGATCATGTAATACACCTCTTATACATGATATCATGAAGCACACATTTGGTGCTCGATATGGTTGATGAATTATACACTTATGCAATAATATAAGACATAAAATCAAATACATGGTATAACCTGATATGGTTGAAATATCTTATCCCGATATGAAACCCTAGATGGGGGTTAACCCGATATGGGGATAGATGCTAGCTCATACATGACATGAGCCATTCCCTTTGCATGATATGGTAGATACCCACTTACCCCTTATACACGATACAAGTCTAGGACTACACCTCTTGCACGATAGAGAGATAGTGAACACTCTAAACAATATAGAGTTGGAAACCCAAGGTGATGGGTAAGTTGATACAGCTGGTGAGTGATACCACATGAACGATATGAATGATAGCCCTTGGATGCTAGGAATGGTACCTACTTCTACCTTGTGAATGATATGAGATCCAATTCATATCTCATATGCACGATATGGCTCATTTTACCCAATATGGTGGCAAACCCTGGTTGAGGGATTGAAATCTGATATACCCTATCTTTTGTATAATGAATTGAATAAGAGAATTCAATTAGACACCTAGATTGTCATAATAATATGTGATAGGGCTAATCGTTGAAGGTATGAAGGGGGTTATGAGCCTAAGGGTCTACCTGACATGGTAACCCAATATGTTACCCAACATGGAGACCTGATATAATAATCCTGGATGGGAAACTGATATGGTGTCTTGTACATATACCACTTAAATAATACATGATGAGTCATACACTCTATGCCCGATATGAGTTTAGTCAGGCATATGTTGAGGGTTTTAAAGGTACAGTCAAAGACCTACAACACATATGCGAGTCACAAGAAATAGAATTGTCAGATCTGAAAAAAAGACAAGAACATCTCGAAGCAATAATTTTGGGAAATTCAAGCGGGAGTGTTCCATTTCAAGCAAATCAAGTAATTATTCAAATTTTTAGTAATAATTATAAGTTATGATTTTATTACTTTCATAAGTGTTTTGTATTGTAGAATATGGAAACAACTAGGAATGAAGGAACACCCATGCCACAAAAGTCATGTAGCAGAACCACCATTACAGAAAGACAAGTTATTAAACAAAAAAAACTCCTAATAACTTTGATTCTTGATATCTAAAATTTTACATTGTAATCCGTATAACTTATAGGTTGTGAGGTTGTTAAGTTTCGATGATGGAACGTCAATTGTAGCTCAAGGACAAGTGATAGGCATGAATCCTGACCTTGTAATAGGAGGAGGAAAGTTAGGGTCTGCATTTGCTGCTGTTTGCATTGGTGTGGAAATTAAACCTGAAGAGCAACTGGTTAGACCATTTGACAATTATCAAATCATTGAAGATGCAATCGGGTCAATAATAGCTTGGCCAAAGAAGCTACTCATTGTTTGGTAATTTTTTTCTTTCAATGTTCTATAAGTGTAACATGTCTATATAATGGTTTTAGATAATTATTTTTGTTATTATAGGTAAAATGCTTGGAGCGAGGCAAGTGAGGAAAACAATAAAAGTTATGTCAGAATTATGTAGATGCTATTTTTCCTCTTTTCTATAGGTTTAGAATAAAGTTTTTGTTTGATGTAAAGCTTGTCAATTCATTCGATACAGAAAGGATTGTCATCCGAACCACCATTACAACATTGTTTTCCATTTCTCTTGCTACATAAGACCGTGATATGAATATTCTATAGTATTGGTTAACATTTAGACCTCTTTTATGGGAAGGCTGCATTTCACACTTATGTATGTGATGTTCTCTAGTATGCAATGATGCATGTGATGTTTCTCTTGGCTCTTTCTATTATTTACAACTAGTACATGATATTCTCTAGTGTAGGTCATGGTGGTATTACAACAGTACATGATATTCTGCTTGAATCACGTCTCATGGTCATGGCCAAGCTGATAAATACTTTCATTGAATATAATTCCACCAATAGCTCATTCATTGAATATTTTTACCTAGAATGAATTTGGGTCCAAGTCAGACTGTCTTAAGATAGTACATTAGGCTTGGTTGTATTTCTTTACCAGTGAAACTTTTGTTTTGTCAACAATTTCAGAGCATGTTTGTATTTCTTTACCAGTACACCATGCTTGGATCAATTTATAGTTCAGGTCCCTGCCATGCTTTTAGGAACCCAAGTGGAAGCAGAGGTGGGGATGCCCATGCCTTTGTCCTGATAAACAATAGTGAAATGGAAAATGATGGACTGTTTGGACTCCATGCCATGCCTGGGAGGTTTTCTTCTTGTGATAAAATAGTGTATATGCCTTTGCTTTCATATGTAGGATGTGACATCTTTATATGGATCGAACCATATTGCTGCAATGCCCATGATGAATCTGTTCCCAAAGACCAATGTTCTCATAGATTGTCGAGGGAACAAGTAGGAGGTATCAATCACTACCCCTTGAATATGCATGCTATGTACAATGCAATGGAACTTGGAACATTATTCTGGAGTGCTTTATCAGGTAAGGTAATGGAGCCTATGTCTGAAGCATGGAAAGAGAGATAAGGGAGCTTGAGACACCAAAAAAGATCCCTCTTGTGCTTTAATTCAGTATTACTTATTTTTTAAGAGTCATTAGGCTGGAAGGCATCAGGTTCTTCATCATTGGCTAAATATATTGATTCCTCAACTGTTAAGCTTGCACTACTCTTTCTGACCTTGTTAGATGAGACAGCTTTTGCTGGCTCATAGCCAATGCGTGCAGCTGGATCACTGGATTGTGGGTGTCATTCAGACTAGATTTGGAATTGTCGACATGCTCTAGATGACATGGGGATTAACAACTTGTTGCCATAATGACTTGAAATCACAAGATAGGTATGGCTTACAAATCAAATGTTTCTTGTTCCTTTATGGTGTATATAACTGAATGGTTTTGAATCTAATATTAAGTATAAAATGATCAATACAGCTCCAATTTATGTGTATGCCCAATACTTAGCAATCTTTAAATGTGTCCAAATACAGCTCCAATTTAGTAATGCATTCAATATCTTGAGTTTTTTTGTGTCCAAATATCTCTAAATTGCCATTTCCCACTAAAAATTATCCAAATTTCAGGAAAAAGCAAGTCAACTAAATGGATGAAAAAATTTACATGCTTCTTTATCTTTTGGATTTGAATTGGTTTTATATCTTAGCAGATAACCCATGTCCCACTTGTTAGGAATTGTTTTGAGATCATGCCTTGGACAATATGTCGGAGAAGAAAAGTCGGTATGTCTAATTACCACAGTGTAGCTGACAACACTAAAACTTCATGTTAATTAAGAAATAAGAAATTGAAGCTTTTAACTTTTTGAGTTCCTCCTACTTTGCTTGAATTTGGGCATTTTCATTGGCATCTTGTCTTTATTTATTTTTTTGACTTGCTCATGACTTGTAGATACTATAGATCTTCTATGGAACTAATGCTTCCTACTCTCTAAGGTGATGGCTGCAAAATCCAAGGAGTGAGAATATGTAGGAACTATTATGATGACAGAAGCCTACGAAGATTGTAGGGTCTGGTTTGAGGCAGTGCCTTTGGTAGCACCATGCAAGCTGGTCGGTGAGTTTTTCACTTTAGTCTTACATAGAAGATGGAACTTCATATTTGAGTTTGTGGGATACTTGACTGGACATAATTATTTTCTGAAGATTGTACAACTTGTGCCTTAATTTCAAATTTGTTTAGTTGGGGATGAAACTTTGGATTCAAGTTCATCGGTATTCAGATTCTGAATTATTAACCTTTCTTCTATATATGTATCATAATACCTGCACTCTTTGTATCTCTTCCTTACTTGCATGACTGTTTGATATTGCAGTTCTCTTAAAACTGTTAGTCATATGAAAGACTTTGATGTTAAACTGAGTTATGACAAAGTATACTCTCAGCCTCCTAGGGTCTTCTCTAACAACTTTTCCCTGTTTCAAATTTTTGGGTAAACAAATGCCAACGAGATGTGTTAACTTTTCTCAAAGAATCTTGTTAGTGTTGAATTTATGTTGGTGCTATATTTCACCTTCCTAGAGAAAGAAATCACATCTTCTTTCCCCTGGTCCTTTTATCGGATCTTTTCGATGCTTTTCTGGAGGGGATATGAGGAGTCAGCATGACGATAGGTGAAAAGCCATAAAATCTACCCACATTAGGAGCCCGTCCTTAGGTCACACTAGCATCAACTGGGACAAGTTTGACAAAACCAAATTGTTGTTGGTGATGGAATGTTTACTAGTATCACTATGACATTGTACCCAAATTCTCCAGTGAAGACAAAAATGCATGTTGCATAGGAGACAATGGATGTGGCCTCAATATGGAGGAAGCGGCCATCTAGGGCCCTAAATAGGAGAGAGAACCATCTAACAATTTAGTTGGTGGGGCTTAGGCAATCGATAGAGAGAGAATGTACCAAGGAAGAACAAGTTGGTAGGTGGCTGATGGGTAATGGGAAAATGAATGGGTGGTAAGAGTGTAGTAGCAGGGAGGATAGAGGGACGGGGTAGGCATTTTATAATCTGCTAACTTTTTACTTTTGATTCTGTTCAGTTTCTGAATTTGAACCAACTATGCAGAGCTCTAGTTTTGTAGAGGAAAGGCACTATTGAGGACTGTGATTTGAGAAAGATGACAACTTGAGACAATGGTGGAACATTGGAAGGGGATATCCTCAGGGATAACATCAGTCAGCGAAGCATGTGGGATACCTTAAGAAAGAGAGTTGTTGATCTAGACAAAGACTAAATATATAATGAAACAACTATATCACTTGATAAAGTAGCACATGAGCAAGAGATTCTTCTTAATATGTACAATGAAGGTACTGACACTGACACTGACACTCATCATGTTTATATTTCTCAGACCTACGAGTTGTTGAAAATAAGCTATTCACTGTCATGATTTTTAACCAAGTTTTTTGCGCCAAGAAACTTATGTGTTAGTTATATGACTCGGCCTATTGTCTGAGTTTTCATTAGTTATACTGTCATGATCTTATCAGTCAGATAGGGTACAGTCGTAGAATGCTATCTCTTGATATTAGACTAACTGTTGACAACAACTTTTTTAGATTTTAACACAACACTATCATCAAAAACCTTATTAAGGGTGTGAGAGGAACCTTCAGACTAGGAGTTTATACAGCTATAATGGGTTCTAGTTGTGCCGTAAATACAACTTTGTTGAATGTTTCAGTTGGTAGGAAAACATGTAAGATTGTGCCATATACATTGACTTCTTCAATGTAGGCCTCCCAATGGGTTAGATCTCTTAGATACACTCCAAGATTGTATTTCTTTTTTCTTATTTTGATCATGCGCTGACAATATTGGAGTTTACAAATATCTAGGGTGGGAGTGGTGTGAAGACATTCACAGCACTACAGATGCAACACATGTAGATCACAACATGTAATCCTTTTGAATGCAATCGTTCTTTGTCGAATCAGGGTCCTTACAATAATCTATAAGACTATAACGATAAGATTTACCTTAGACTGTTGATTCCTTTTTTTGGAATGAAATACAGATAGAGTATAATTGTCTATTTTTCATATGTACATCACTTAATGTATGTAGAGTTTCCATCACTTTAGTTCCTCAAATAACTCACATGATTTTGACCTTTTTTCTTATGCTTTGTAATTTATATTCTAATGGTCCATTGTTGATTTGAAGACACATAACTAAGGTATGTGACGCTCATCAGTTTTTCCTACTATTGAACTTGTACCTGCACTCACCATTGCGATAGCATACTAAATTTGTAGCGTCTGGTTTGTTCCTATTTTTATCTCAATTGAATCACAAGCCTTTCATATCTATATAAGCTATTGTTGTCCTTACAATATTCTCTTGGATGTTATATATAAGATAAGAAGTTAGCTCGCCTAAGAACTCACTATCTCTTTTAATTTCAGACACATATTTCGGCTCATCAAAAGTGGCATTCCCACTAGCAGGATTTGGATACTCATCATCATTATAATGAGATTCCATTGCAAGGTTTCTCTCATTGACTAAGAGAAATAAATTATGACACATAGTTTTTGAATTATCATTAATTGCACTCATTTCAACAGCTTGGCCACTTGGTTCCAATGAATTATTCAACATATTGGCTGCACATGAGCTAGTTTCCAGGGGAGTTGAACCAAGAACTGGTTTTTCATTAGTAGGATGCACTCGAGTATCATCAACCAAACCGTCACTCGTGATGGGACTCTCAACGTCTTTACCTACATCAGAAACATTACCACTATCTATCATGCAACTCTCATCATGTTCAATTATATGTCCCACAATCTTCTCAAGTTAATCTCACTACCAGAATTTGTAGATTCATTTGCTAGTTGTTAAGTTAAAAGCCTATGTTATGTCATATAGTTTATTGTTTTAAAGCTAAGCAACCTTGAGATACAAATGAATTTCTATGTAAAGGAAATATGTCAAATATCTCATGTTAGATAACATATTCTTGGTTGGAACCATGATATCTCTCAAGGTGTGCGTTTCTTGTTAGTGGAAGGTAAAAAATGTGAAATGGAATATGCTATTCACTCCCATAAAAAATGCATATTATCACACGTTTCCAAAGTACAATTGTTAATTTTCTTTTGTGTACTACAACTACTATTGCCTTCTTGATCAATGAGGAAGCAAGGAGGGCAACCCCCTCAATCTCATGAGGCTAGAACTGGATAATGTGCGGTATGCCTATTTTCTCTGACGTCTCTAATTCAATATTTTTCAAGGTTTTTCTAGCCTCCAAACAGTATGTAGTGTCATATTTAAACATACCTACATATGGAGATGCATGTAAATGCTAGTTGTAGTAATATTCAATTTGATTCCAGGTCTGTAAATTCTGGTTTGCTTTTGAAATCTTTTTTCACAGAAGCGTGGAGCATACTCATCTATTAAAAAACACTCTCATAAGTTAAATTTGTCTTTAAGACAATCCTAGTGTAGATCTTGGAATCCTTTCTAATCCTAGTACATATGTACCTAGCTTTAACGGAAATCTTACAGAAAGATTTTCTCTTAGGAGCTTCCTTTGTCACCATCATGTTCAATAGTATTACCTCTCAATAAGGTAAGGCTGGACCTTGGCATCCTTAGGGAGGCCCTGGAGATAGTGTACCCAATCTCGGGCCCCGACATTGATGCAATGGCATCCCAGCTATAGGTATCAAAGGTGAAGAGAACCATGTGGTAGATGTGCAAGATTGGCATAATAATCACAACCACAGATGGGTACTAGACCAAAATGGAACCCACAGACCATTGGTAGATAGATGTCTTTGGGATTTCATTGGGGCCCTTTTCTAGAACATCAACCTTATAAGAAGAGGGAGATAAAAAGGATACAACTATTGATTTTTGATGCATAAGGGGGAGTATACTCTAGCTGCCTTGACCTGCTGTTATGGTTGCAAAGACATACAATCTTATAGAATCTGAGATTGAGGTCTTTTTACATATAGTCTTTCAGTTCTTGACTGACAATCGGGGTTGGGTTTTTGTTTGGGTCGTTGAACGGACAACTCATACGTATGTTGGCAGTGATGGGGTTAGCTTTTTGTGATCTTCAATGGCTTTGTTGGTGGACAATGTTGACTTGAAACTTGGTGTATCAAGGTAGTATTGGGAATGACGATGATAGGTTCAACCAACATTGTTGGTTGGTGTCTCCATGCACTGATGGGAAGTTCTGATGTTGACAAACACTATTTCCTTTCCTTTTAGTGGATGAATTGTTGCTGGATGGTTTATTTCATAGTTTATTTGGAGATAAGTGAGGAGATCATGCAAATGTGCTTTTGTCTTGCTGATAGGGGTTTTGGACATGGGCCATTATTAAGATACTGATTTTGGAAACTTTATAATTATTTATGTGTTTTGTTTAATTTATTTGTACCATTTAAACTTGATTCCTTCTATTAAGGATTCTTACGTAGCCTTGGTAACCATAAACCATGTACTTTCATGATCGAACCCAATGTTTGATGTGGGCTAACATTTGACGTTTTAGGGTCTTAGTTGTTAGTTGCTCAAAATATCCAATGATGGTTTGAATTTCTCATTTTAGTGGTCTGCATTGTATCAATCAGATTTTGTCAACCTTTTTTCACGGGAGATCTTTGTTAACCATGTTCCTTTTTTGGTTATGTTGATTCTAATTAATTATAGAAATTGAACATATATCTCTACTCAACCAATGCTAGTGATTGACATAGATTTTTTTTAAATGTATTAGGAAACATGCTTACCTCTAGTTTCTAGTTGTTGGCAGTAGAATGTGAATATGTACGTTGTAGAGTGTCATGACCATCCTATCCTAGCCAGTTATGGCGACATGGAAAGGATTCTAATGTGAGGCAAACAAGCGACATAAATGAGAAACCTTGGTATGCTTTATCCTGAATAATGATCATGTTATTCTTCTATCTTTCCCGTATCTTTTTTTTTATGTTTACCCTATGATTTTCAATTTAGCCTGGCCATCACTCTGCTTCTCCATCCAAGAAGAGGCATGGGAGGATGTGGTGCTTATTTTTCTTCATCCCAACTATAGAATCTTGGCAGTGCTAAAACTAATTCCCGCTCACACCACCACCCAAATATTGAGTTGTGTTGTCCTGTGAATTTATAGCTCGTTGTCTAACAAAGAAAAGACACTTCTTCCTTTTTTCTGCTTTTCTTTCCTATGTTTTCTTTTACTTATCAGTTTTTATATCTCTATCTTTTGCTAACAGTTAACTAGGAACTGGGAGTGATGTGATGATATACAATTGACATCCCTCATTGTTTTAATGTAGAACAGTTTCTAAATCTCATAGCGCAATTGTAATTTTACTCATTCTTGAAAATCAACGATTCTATACTGTAAGATGGGGCCGTTGAGGACTAATCGGCATGTCAGAATGGAAATTAACTGAGGTGAAGTTCATGCATTACCTTCTACGGCTACAATTCTGGAATCTCAGAAGGTATTGTCGCTTCATCTTTAGATAATCTTCATGCTAATGACACAACATGAGGATCCGTTCTGGGCATTTAAACATATGGATCATTTCTCTTCTGTTATAAAAAATGGTATCGTGTTGTTTCATTTTAGTCTTGAAACATAAGAAGAAATATGTTCCCAAATATGTTTCACCTACTTTTCCAACGCTAAAACATTAATCATCTCCTAATAACCACGGTTCTGGACCAATCTCTGTGTTTTTTTCATTTGATAGAGTGACCCCAGGAAGCAATATAGCTCATCTCAGATAGATACTATATTATTGAATTTCATAGATGGGTCAACAACCAAACACACTAAACATTCTTCACATTGAAAGGCCCATGAGTTTGGCTTATCGCTCTCATTCAAAGGCTTCAAGCTTGTGCCCATCTTTTGCAAAGCTTATGTCTGAACTGGAACCTCTTAAATGACTTCTCATCCCTTCCCAAGAGGATTGCCAAAGTGAGATCCCTATACATTCTACACCCTACTTTTTTCTCTAACTTTGAATATTAAATCAGGGCCTTTTCATAAAATTATGGTTACTATTCAATATAAATCGATCTTAAGGTGATCATCAAGTATTTTAATAATGCATTTGTGTCATAATGGCATCCTTCAACTACCATGTTGAGTATTTGTTATGTCCCACTATTCTTATTTGCATTTACATCAGACATTCACCCAAGCTTTAGCTTCATGGAGTTTCCATTTGAAGAATCCTGAGTAAAATTCCAATACGTATGATATTCACGCTGATCTATGCAATGATTGCCCTAACAAAACAATGGTTGTTGGCACTCATTGCCACTCTTTGTCGGTGCCTTGTTTAGGTGAAGTTCCTGAATGACAATGAACTGAACGTTAGGCTGCTTGCTATGAATTCATCCCTCTCTATAATGTCATTTATAACTTAATGTTTATCTGGATCCATTATGATTAATGAGAGATAAATGATCAATGTACAGTCACACTACGAACAAAGTAAGGTTTTCAAACCTTTTCCTTCTATTATAATTATTGGTGTTCAGTCAGTCCAGTCATAGTTGTCCATGCATAAATAAATGTTGTGGCTTTGCTATTGCTATTCAACATGTTTATTCTTGAAATTATATTAAATGTTTATGTAATTTGAGTTAACTCCTAGTGTGGAACTAACTTTTGAAACTAGATAAAAGCTATTGAACATACTGCTAATGTAAAACTCATTGCTCGTTCATCTGACCATGGATAAGTGGTACGATTTATTAATTGCTATTTCACTTTTGTGACCTCTCTAGCTATTATCTTCAACATTGTAGCTCCTCACTAACTTTGTTTTTCTAGTGCCACTACGAGAATGGATACCTCAGACCCACCTATCATTGACACAGAAGATTTCTTAGCATTATATCGTAGTCCGGAATTGGAAAAACCACTATAGTAGTTTGCTCATGTCAATAAATGCAGCTTGTCCATCTACTGAAGATGATACTAACCAGGGACATTCAAATGCAACTAAATTGACATAAGATTTGGAATTCAGTTTGCAACTAACTAGAGGTTTCTACATTCAAATTTACCAAGATTTCAACCATATGAATAGCTCTATCTTCCTCTCTAATGAATAAAAGCTCCCTTAAGTAGCTCTGAGCTAATTCTCGAGCATTACCAGTATGAACCTTTGAATAACTTCAATCTATGTTATGCTATCAATGTTTTCAGGTACTTAAATTTTTTTTCAGTAAAAAGATCCTATAATTTGGAAAAATCTACAGTTTTGATGTTTATGCATTTATGATTAACCACTTGATAAAATATTGTAACAAAGCTCAAGATTTATACTGAATTTCAATATTTGAACTTTGTTATAAAAAATGAACTTTTTACCTACTTCCTATGGTATTTGCTTGTTGGGTTCAAGTTCTCTATATATGTCCATAAGATTGAATGTAAAAGCATGTCTTAGCTCTCCCATGTAGCATGGTTATTTACCTATTTTCTTTAGAATTGATATTTGCAACAACTTGCACCATGTTAACAGGTTATGACAATTGAAGGGCCGAAGCTTCCCAAGAACCTCCCTCCCTCACAATATTAAATTCTGACTAGGGTAATAGTTACCATATGTTTTGATCAACGTTATTGGCTATATTCTATTTTATATACCATTTATTTTTGAACTGAACTTGATTCCCCTGCAATGGATATGTCACTCCGGTCCATTTTCTCTTCTATAGTATCTCTATTTATTGCTTCAAAGTTTAGCACATGGTTTATCATTCTTGCTTAAATAGCTAACTGCAATTGAACAAATTTTCTTCTCCACAGACATTGAGACAGGGAGGAAAGACAGAGGCATTGCTCTCATTCAAGGAGCGGATCCCATAGATCAAAATTTTCAGTTATGTTGAAGATTAAATAGGTCAATAAAAGTTTTAGGAGAGTGTATATCTGAGCACATTATACAATCTAGAATACCAGCAGGTTAGCTTTTTTGTTTTGATAGGTTTTTCTATGCTTTTGGTACTTGAAAACTTTAACTTATACATAACTGTGCAAGCCTATGAATAGTATATTAAAGGGAAGGGGTAGGTATTTTATTTAGAAATTGGAACAATATCGTGAGGTTTGCAGGGTCGAACTCGCCAGGCTACTATAAAGTGTGTCTTATCTAAGATTGGGATAGTTAAGAGCAAGTATAGGCATGAGTTCACTTAACTTTTATCATCCAATAAAACATAACACATGAATGGTAGTTTAGTAAGAATTCACTTTATCCAAAGGAAAATAACAAGGTTAGGGCCCTGTTTGGTAGGGTGTAGGACCAGTTCATTGCTTTTAAACTCTAAGAGTTAACACATGGTTTTTGTTTGGTTAGCAACTGAGAAAATGAAAACATTTCTTTGCAACACACAAAATGATCTATTTTGGGACAAATTCCTGGAGTTCATACCATGTACAAAATAGGCGTGGTCAGATGCAGTTGTGTTCTGTACAGCTGCAACCAGCCAGCTCATGTGTTGTTGCTCGGCAAAAAGCTTCTACGTTGTTGAATACCAAAGGACTGTAGTGAACCAGTACAGCCACACAGTGCCATACCAAATGAAACCGCTATAGCCGGAAAGGCATGATTACATACACTATGAATTCTTATTCAGCGAACAACACCCCACTTCTTCCAAGCAAACAGGGCCTAGGTGTATAACCATTAAAACATAAATGCAGTACACATTCAACTCACGGCAAAGTCCAACAGACTTCAGAATGAGTCTTGAACTTCTTTTCATGCTGTTGTGCAACTTCAAAAACCTTCCAGATTTACCCAATTTAGCCAAATCTGAATTACAAACTACACCTCTCGTAATTATCTGCCTCCAGTTGTATTTGTAGCAACAAGCAGTTGAGGTCTACTATATTCCTCATTCCTCATTTTTTAGCAAATTGAGAATATCGTTTGCATCATCAAGTTACAACTTTCAAAGACATACAGTTCAATCTGGATAAAAGAGGTGTGAGGTGTTGGCATTTTTGTGTGATTTAGGATAGATCAACTATAGTATACCAATAACTGTTGCAAACAATGTCCACAGCCAATCCACCCTCAGTATGCTTCAAAATGGAAATGGCCGTAGAGCGGCAATTGATGCGATGATTTTGAATCGCATTTATAGACTTGTTTGATATGTGTTTTATGCATTTATTAGTCATTTTCATGGTTAATGTTGCATAATTCATTCATTTTGGTCTATGCTACTTCTTTATGTCAAATTCCCTTTATTTAAGCATTTTTAGCATTAATTATCGAAAGAATATATTTTGTGTGGATTTATGTGGTTTTGTGTGTTAATTTCAGGAAAAACAAGTATCTGCTGCCGTTGATACCATCGACGGTGGTCAATACCATCGACCGGACCACAGGCTGCCAGCCGCAAGGACCAAAAGAAGGTTGATACTATCGACAGGGATGTCGACGGTATCGAGATACCATCAGGTTGCTGGTGAGAAGTGCGTCGATACTATCGACCAAAATGTCGATACTATCGACTGGAGGAGCTACAGCGACACAAAATGACAAAACTGTCACTACTGGTTCGTCGATACCATCGACCGGCGTCGATGCTATCGAGATGACATCAGCCGCTCAGACGAAAGAAAAGAAGGATTTCCGCTATCACGCTAGGTCAATACCATCGACCCGCGTCGTTGGTATCGACACCGTCAGATATGAGTTTGTTTCAGATTAATCTTAATCGGACGACTGTGGTTAATTGGCGACCTAATTCGGGAGATATACCTAATGACGGCGCCCTTGACTAGGGAGTCAGGTCATTAGTTGCTGCACACATCCCGGAGAGCAAAGGAGAGAAGGACGGAGTACGAGAGCACGCCCCAGCCGATCCAGACGCTGAAGAAGACGAATTCTACCACCGAAAGGCGACAGAACGCGGATTCCATGCCAAGGATCAATTGGACCTTCTCCGTTCAGGGGTTCAATCACTCAATCACGTTTTTCTTCATGTTTCCCTTTTTCTTCTCCACATTGTACTCTGAGATGAACATCCGGGGCTAATCCCCTTTATCTTTAGGACCGGGAGTAGCCCGGGGATTCATTGTATGATGATTTTATAGTAGTAATTCATATCTTATCTCTTAAATCCGTGGTATAATTTCGTGTTCTCCAATATATTGTTATGCTTGATCACCATAATAATAACCTAATGCCCTTAATTGCTTTGAAAGAAGAATTAACGGTTGAAAAGAGAAGGAATTTACATTAATTGACAAATCCCTTGAACAAGGCAGTGTAAGATTAATAGTGGATACCGAGAGGTCGTTTCTAATGCACCTAGTTTAGGGTATAGGTTACTACGACGGTGGAACCGACCTAGACATAGGTAGTGAATTGTACCACGACAGTGGGCAATTCGATTTCAGGCCACTACCGGGATAGAGAGATAAAATTGAGTAGCTATATAGAATTTAATACAATGAAAACCCGCGGTGAAACTACAACCCTAAAGATCTCCTCTTGAATTGATTAAATCAACATTTAATCGATTGCTTGTTTTGTTTTGTTTTTATTTTCTTTTAATTTTAACAACAACTCTCAACTATTTAATCGGCTTAGCTGATCGTGAGTAGTTAGCAGGAGTCCCCGACGATTCACGTATCCCTGAGTTCGACTCGGGCCTCACAAAGGCCTGTACTACTTCGACGCGTTCACTTGCGTTTCTACGCACGGTAAATCTGCGTCAAGTTTTTGGCATCGTTGTCGGGGATACGACAATTTGTTGGCACTTCGACTGCTGTGAGCGGCCACTCTAGGCCACATTTTTATTTTTTTTTATCATTCCAAAAATTTATAATCTATTTTCTAAGTATTTGCAATCGTCAAGCACTGTACTAAATTTAATTTTCCTATTTTGAGGTACTGTGCATGGTGTAGACACATAGTACTGACTACGCGGGGCACGCACCAGAGGTTCTGCTGCTGGAACCGGAAGACGGGGGCGAATATAATCAAGACGAGCTGGAGGATATAAATTCTGAACCCGAACAAGAAGAGATGGACGAGCCACAGACAATATGGGAGAAGATCAAGGCTTCTTCCTCGTCCGCTTCCAAGGGGCCGATAAAGAAGCAAGCACTGAATATTCCAACATACAAAATTGATCCAGCTTTAATCAACTTGGTGAAGTCCAATGCCTTCCATGGGCTCAAAAATGAAGACCCCGTCGCGCACATAAGTCAATTTGTGGAGAATTGTGATATGGTAAAAATCGACATATTTCCACAAGATGTGCTCTACTTGAAGCTCTTCCCGAGTTCTCTAGCGGGAATTGCGCGTGAATGGCTAAACAACTTGGATGATGAATATGTGGAGTCTTGGGACCACATGGTTGAGGTCTTCTTTGAGAGGTTCTTTCCGCCCGAGAAGACCAATGACATGATCAGAAAGATCCACAACTTCACCCAACAAGCAGGAGAGACCTATTCTGAGACATGGGAAAGGTTTCAGATCATGCTCAGGCGATGCCCGCATCATGGGCTTGATAAGGAGACACAAGTCAAAATCTTCTATTTTGCTCTCTCTGAGCATGATAGAAGCAACCTTGATTTAGCCGGTTCCGGATTCTTCTTGAATAACACGGACACTAGATGTTGGGAGATCTTAAAGAACATGGCAAAGAAACAATCATGGGATGAACGAGGCACTGTAGAGCAGGTTCGAGTTGCAGGTGAATCTAAAGCCATAAAGGAGCTGAATGACAAGCTAGATCTTCTAGCCAAGAAATTGATTGCAAAGGAAGACGCATCCGAGGATGAAGAAGTCCAAGTCAAATTCATGCAACAACAAGGCTACAGAAATAATGACTATTCATGGAGGAAAGACAAAAAGTTCTCATGAAAAGATCCTAATAATTTCCTACAACATCCGGAGGCAAAGCCACAACCTAGAGTTGAAGATAAGAGCACCGAGTTGCTTAGTCAGATGGTGCAGCAGAATCAGGAAATGATGACTATGTTTGGTAAACAACTGCAGTCTCAGGGTGATATCTTGACCAAATTTGGGTAGACGCTGCAAAGCCATGGAGCACAAATGGGGGCATTAGAAACCACCGTGACCCAGATCTCAAATGAAGTGGTGGCCATTAAGCATGCCAATCAGCAGAGACAGGCTGGGAATGCAGATGTGGTCCAAGCACATCATCAAGTTAAATACATGTTTGTGATTAATGAAGAAGAACCCCAGGTGGCAGAGAAAAAAGATCAAAGTATAATGATGTTCGATACGGAAGCTACACCGACAATACCGTATCCTCGCAGTCATTATGGACTTCCAGGTGGATACACTCCTTTCAGGAAATCCCGCCAAGAGCCCATGATGGTTGCACCCCCGCCTAGGCAAGAAGAGCAAGTGAAGGCCGTCTGCCAAGGTGCGGATACATCTATTGTGAGAGAGGAGCCACAGCAAAGTACACATGTTTATGATGTTCTCACAAAGTCCACGCCGGAGGGAGTCTTGGAAGCAAGCTTAGGGGAGTTGGCCCCGAAAAGCTCATATGTACCACCTCATAAGCGTGTTAATGCGGCAGTTGTGTCAAGTCTGGACAACCCTAAGCCGAAGAAAGAACACAGGCATTATAGAAAATTCTTGGAGATGTTCAGAAAGCTTCATATCAACATTTCGTTGGTGGAAATGATTGAGAAGGTTCCCGCCTATGGGAGGTTTATCAAAGAAATAATCAACAAAAAGCGGCGGATTAAAGACACAGATGTATGCCGAATGAATGAAATAGTGAGCTCAACCATCCATGGGAGCTTACCACAGAAGAAGAAAGATTCAGGGAGTTTTTATATTCCATGCTCGATAGGCGATAAACACTTTACACGAGCTCAATGTGATTCGGGCGCGAGCATAAATCTCATGCCGCTGTCAACATTTAAAAAGCTTGGGTTAAAGGACATGAAGAAGTCAGCGGCCACCATTGAATTGGTTGATGGATCCATAGTACGACAATACAGAGTTTGCGAGGATGTACTCGTCAAAGTAGACAAGTTCATTTTTCCTGTAGATTTCGTCATCATGGATATGCCGCAACTTCATTGTTTTTAGATGCTACTAGGTAGGTCGTTTCAAGCAACGACTGATGTAGTCACTGCAATTGGGAGAGGCACATTGACGTTGGGGATTGGTCAAGATCGGGTGGAGTTAAAGCTACCGCATGATTCTTTGAGCACCTTCTCCAAAGTACCGAGTGGATGATGTGTGTCAAGTCATCTAGCCTAAGACGTTAAATAAGGGTGCTTGTTGGGAGGCAACCCAACCATTGGTACCTTAGTTTAGTTCATTTACATTCGTAGTTTAATTTGTTTTCACTTAGTTTGTAGTGTAAAAAAGATACCGTGATCATTTTCTACATGTGCAGGGCTGAGGCAGAGTCGATACCATCGACCCTTGTGTCGATGGTATCGACCATGGTACAGGTTGGCGACTGCAGGAATCGCACTGCGTCGATACCATCGACGGCCTCATCGATGGTATCGACATACCAATAGGCAGATCGCAAGAAGAAGTCGATGGTATCGACACGGGTGTCGATACTATCGAGATCTCTGAAGATTTTCAGAACAAATCGTCTCAGGAAAGGCGATACCATCGATGGGCGAGTCGATGGTATCGACACATTCATGCAAAGAAGGCAGCGGCCGAGCCTCGCGAGGGTTTTCCCTAATCCGAGAGTCGATACTATCGACTCGCGTCGATAGTATCAAATCGCGTCGATAGTATCGACGCGCCACGTCAACGATCCGCGAAGGAAGATCAACGGCGATCGCATCAGCCACGAAGTCGATCCGGGGGATGGGTCGATACTATCGACCCGCATTGATAGTATTGACGCGTCAGCAATCCGGGCCCCGCAGATCCAGCCATCAAGAACTGTTGATACTAGCGGAGGTACGGATCGTGCTACCCGAGTCGATACCATCGACTCGCGTCGATGGTATCGACGGGCTGACAGTAGTGCTGACCACGGCTATATATGAGGAGTAGTTGCGTCAGATGAGATCACATCTTCAGTGCAATCTTCCTCCACTTGTGCCGAGCATGTTCCAGAGCTGTCCAAGCTCGACGACGAGAAACACCGAGCTAGTCCTTCATCGAGCGGAGATTTGATTCTCCGATCTTCACCGAGCTCCCTTTCTATTCCTCTTTCTCTCGCAAACATGGTGCACGTAGCTGGCGCGTCATCTTCACGTGCGAATTCGATGGACATCTTGGAGTTTGTGCCACCTCTGACGGAATCCATCTCACGGCCGCGTCTTGTTCATCCATCCATGGAGATCAAGAAGATCTATGAGGAGATTCTAAAGAGGAAGATAGAGCCGACCCGATATGTTGATCGGGATACAATCCGCAACCTCGAGTTCGACGCGAACCTTGCCTACGTGTTGAAAGGATAGGCCCGACACACGGAGATACAACCTGATGAGAGGGAGTATCATGCTGATGGCTAGCCGTTCTTCAGCGAGTGGCCCACGTACAAGGAATTGGTGGCTGAGTTCATGGCATCTCTAGATGTCTGCATCGTGCCCAATGACGTAATAGCCACCGACTGCAAGTGGATCAAAGGCTAGGTGTCGTTCCAGTTATACAAAAATGACTACAACATCACACTTCGGCAGTTCAACGAAATCTTCAACTGGAACCACTCGCAACACGACTACCGGCGACCGGACAACTGCACTGATTACGACGCCATCTTCGCCGAGCTGGTTACGGTGCCGTCGAGAAAGTCAGTAAGCTACCATAATGCTACGGTAGCCGATTTCGAGCACCCTTTCGTCTGGGTTCTACACCGGATGCTCAGTTCGACATTGTTTGCTCGGGGTGATTTGGCCCTTAGCAAGTTTCAGGAGACAGACTTATTCTTTCCGTATAAGCTCCTGAAGCGTCAAGAATGCAATTGGGGTGCCTTCTTTCTGCAGAGAGTTTTGGCGGTGAAGAGGAGTATGAGGAAAAGCACCGATTCACTTCGGTGGGCTCATCACCAAGATGGCTTCATACCTCAGTTTGAATTTCCAAACCCTCACTCTTCTATATACTAGGAGAAAGGTGAACTTGCAACATCTGCACCGGTCCAATCTCATTCTTCTTCGAGATGGTTTGGCGTATGCGCATTGCCACGTCAACCACGCCTATCAGGAATGCTCACTGCCCGATCCGGTCTTCAACATTGAAGGGGCGCACCACTTCCGATGGCCAATCATAGCCATCTCCGACTCCGATGAAGAAGGCGGCAACGACGGCGGTGATGACAATGACGATGAGGCTGAGGAGGCATTTACACCTCTTTGAGCACGAGTGGCACCACGGAAGCCTCCTTGGATGCACCCAGGTGCATCTTCATCATCACAGCCTACGCCGCCACCACATCACCCTCGCAGCCAAGCGAGGAAGCCTATTCCATGTAGGGTATGTATGCTCGGTTGTAGGAGATTCAGCAGACGTAGCAGCATCATATGACGATGTATGTCGGTATTCAAGACACTACAAACCGGCTACTAGACAACCAACGGGCAATGTTCGAGAATGAGCGTCTTCTCCTTGACAACCAACAGCAAATTCATGATCGGTTGCAACGGATGGAGATGCAACAACAACCTTTCTACGACCACTATTGGAGCCAAAATTACTTTGGAGGCTATCCACAACCTCCACCTAGGGCCCAGTTTGATCCAAGCTTCTAGGGGAAGTATCCATCTTGGGACCCTACGGCTCCGCAGTACCCACCTCCACCTGAAGAGTAAAAGCGGTATCTCTGTCCCAATCTTTGAGATTGTTTTTGACTATGAGGCCATAGTTGAATTCAAGTTTAGGGGGTGTGTTGGAACAGTTCTATCTTTCATTTTCTCTATTTTTAGTTTATTGCTTTTGTTTCCTGTCATTTGATTTCTGCAATCTTAGTTTGTTTTAGGATCCACATCTATCTAGTGTAATCGTGGATGTCTTTAATGTTGAGTCATCTCAGTTTCATGTGCATGGGGAATTGAGGGAAACTAAAATTTTTTGAGTGTTCACAAGCTTGAGTGTTGTTTAACCTTGATCACTTAACTTAGAAAATGATTGGTTTTGTCAACTTTAAAACAAAAAATCACAACTGTATATTCCTAATGATTCATGAAAGTGGACAAAAATGGTTGTTTGAGCCTAAACTGACCAAATGATAATGAGACTTTAATTTGAAGTAAGAGAGAAAAAACCTCTTAACTACTACACAAGTCAGTAAGGAGGGACACATAATATTTTTCTAAGGTTCAGTCAATTAGTCTTGTGATCTGTCCACCTCATTAGGATTGTAGGCCACCGTGAATTTCTCCTCACTAATGAATATCAGGAGAACTGCTTCCATGTAGATGGTAGTTAGGGCGAGCAACGTAGTATAGAAGATCACAAGATGCACTATGTCTGGACCGGTGAATTTTATTATGTTAACTACCTTATGTGATAGTGTTCATCAGTTTGAGGTTAATATCTTTTATGGATGATTATTGTCGCCTTTAGGGTAATTATCATTTTGTGGTTAGCGAGGGCCGGTATGTGAATGACCGGTGGGAGTCATATGGGGTGTCTGTTGTGATGCTCTATTCTTTAGTTGACTCTGGCAATTCTATTCTAAGGATTAGTTGCTCGAGGGCGAGCAATGTTCAAGCTTAGGGGAGTTTGATGCGATGATTTTGAGTCGCATTTATAGACTTGTTTGATATGTGTTTTATGCATTTATTAGTCATTTTCATGGTTAATGTTGCATAATTCATTCATTTTGGTCTATGCTACTTCTTTATGTCAAATTCCCTTTATTTAAGCATTTTTAGCATTAATTATCAAAAGAATATATTTTTTGTGGATTTATGTGGTTCCGTGTATTAATTTCAAGAAAAACAAGTATCTGCTGCCGTCGATACCATCGACCGGACCACAGGCTGCCAGCCGCAAGGACCAAAAGAAGGTCGATACTATCAACAGGGATGTCGATGGTATTGAGATACCATCAGGTTGCTGGCGAGAAGTGCATCGATACTATCGACCAAAATGTCGATACTATCGACTGGAGGAGCTACAGTGACACAAAATGACAAAACTGTCGCTACAGGTTCGTCGATACCATCAACCCGCGTCGATGGTATCGAGATGACATCAGGCGCTCAGACGAAAGAAAAGAAGGATTGCCACTATCACGCTAGGTCGATACCATCGACCCGCGTCGATGGTATCGACACCGTCAGATATGAGTTTGTTTTAGATTAATCTTAATCGGACGGCTGTGGTTAATTGGCAACCTAATTCGGGAGATATACCTAATGACGGCGCCCTTGACTGGGGAGTCAGGTCATTAGTTGTTGCATACATCCCAGAGAGCAAAGGAGAGAAGGATGGAGCACGAGAGCATGCCCCAGCCGGTCCGGACGCTGAAGAAGATGAATTCCACCACCGAAAGGCGGCAGAACGCGGATTCCACGCCAAGGATCGATTGGACCTTCTCCGTTCAGGGGTTTAATCACTCAATCATGTTTTTCTTCATGTTTCCCTTTTTCTTCTCCACATTGTACTCTGAGATGAACATCCGGGGCTAATCCCCTTTATCTTTAGGACCGGGAGTAGCCTGGGGATTCATTGTATGATGATTTTATAGTAGTAATTCATATCTTATCTCTTAAATCTGTGGTATAATTTCGTGTTCTCCAATATATTGTTATGCTTGATCACCATAATAATAACCTAATGCCCTTAATTGCTTTGAAAGAAGAATTAACAGTTGAAAAGAGACGAAATTTACATTAATTGACAAATCCCTTGAACAAGGCGATGTAAGATTAATAGTGGATACTGAGAGGTCGTTTCTAATGCACCTAGTTTAGGGTATAGGTTACTACGACGGTGGAACCGACCTAGACATAGGTAGTGAATTGTACCATGACAGTGGGCAATTCTGATTTCAGGCCACTACCCAGATAGAGAGATAAAATTGAGTAGCTATATAGAATTTAATACAATGAAAACCCGCGGTGAAACCGCAACCCTAAAGATCTCCTCTTGAATTGATTATATCAACATTTAATCGATTGCTTGTTTTGTTTTGTTTTTATTTTCTTTTAATTTTAACAACAAATCTCAACTATTTAATCGGTTTAGCTGATCGCGAGTAGTTAGTAGGAGTCCCCGACGATTCACGTATCCCTGAGTTCGACTCGGGCCTCACAAAGGCATGTACTACTTCGATGTGTTCACTTGCGTTTCTGCGCACGGTAAATCTGCGTCAGCAATCTTGCCCAACATCAGAATAAAATTCCTTCATTCAAAGTTTTCAGATTCAACACCAGAATCTGAACTTACATCCTCTTCATCGATATCGTCAGCACAGACAATAAGGAATTCCTTGTATCTTCCCTGTGTGGCTCCATCATAACCCCATCCAAGGTTGGTGAGAGCCCTTTTTAATCCACTTTGTTGGGTCTAAGAAGAAGAAGATGAGCAAGTTTCCTCCTGGCAACGTACAAAGGATTGGGCCTACAAGAAGTCCCAATATTATGTGACTCTAGACTAGTTGTTCTTAATTCAACTTTTATTGCATGCTGCTGCTACTTAATTTTATTGCTTTCTACTAACTAAAGGATTGGACTCTTTCTATTTCCTGCTCTCCTTTGAACAGACTATTATTTGTAAACATTGAAGTAGACCATGCTTGTTTTTAGGTTGAGTTCTTGGATCTATTTTAGTTGCCCTCTTCAGTTTTAATGTTACAGCTGCTGGAATATATCTGAAAAAGCTTGGTCTATTCAGGTTGTTATTTGTTGTTGAATGCTCCTTCTAAGGGTATACATGAACCCACGGTTTTTGAAGATGATTATGACATGGCTCAAACTTTCTCTTGTGAGATCCATTCCCTTTCAAAATTACTTCTTGCTGCTGAAAAATCAGCATTTCACTTGAATCACAGTGTATGGTAATGATTTGAATCTCACCTCTTTGAATTTTCTTCATAAGTTGAATTTTGTTCATAGTGCTTCTCGAACACACTGGTAATGATTTGAATTTTCTTCACAGTGCTGCTCAAACACACTGGTAATGATTTGAATTTTCTTCAGAAGTTGTTTAATGGATGTTTTTTGTCTTTTTGGATCTTTTGCAGTTTCAGATGGCTTCTTAAGGTGTTTTTGAATCTCATCTCCAGTAGAGTTTCGACCAATGTAGGGGTAGCTATGATCATGTTGCTTCATAGGAATTCTTGAAGGGCTTGACAAGTCATTCTGCATTTTTTTCTTATTGCTATATGTGTAGAAATGGAGGTAAACCTTCCTTTTTATTAGTTCCTAGAAAGGAAATCTCATGTCAATTCATCCCTCACCATGAACATCCTTGGTATATAGGTGAACATCTTGGTGAACAGAGGCTACTAGAGAGTTTTTTATGTTGTCCAAGTACAAGGTAGATCTTGGTGAACAAAGGATGTTGTATGTACTCCTCTTCCCAGGTATATATGTGCATGTGTCTCACTATAATGATTTATCTAGTCAGAAATTGTCAATATTAGCAGTTTAAGAGGTCATGTATTAAGTTCTAATGAAGCAAACTATATATGATGTAGGATAAAAAAAGGCCTTAGTGTCAACTTACTGCTAAACAAGAATCCCTCTTTGGGTCTAGATCAAGTCCAACAAAACAGAGTACAAAGAAGATTCCTAGAACATCTATGGATGGTCCAAGTTGTAATAGAAAGATGTCACTATGACAGGCGATGCTACAATCTTCAAATCAAGACTTCTTCCATTCAACAAAATCAACCCACTCATCAAGGAAATCAGACAACTTTGTGCAACACAAGAACCCATGCTATCACCAACTCATTGAACAAAAGGAGAAGACAACAACGATTCTAAAACTGGTCAAGAAAGATACATACTCTTTTTCCAAGATGCGTGTAGACCTCACCAAATTTATTAGTATATGTATATCCTTTTCTTTGTACACATTATGTAATAGGGGCAAGGTATACATCCTCTCCATGTACATTTGACATTTCAGTATAAATGAAAGTAAGTTTGTTGGCATAAAGAGCATAACTTGGTCTAACTACTACAAATTTGTTACTAAAAGAGCTTCTGGACTAATTACACAATACATGAATAATAAAACTATACATATATGTATATGTGGCACTACATATGTAGCTAGTGCATAATCCAACTACATATATATGTGTGCAGTAGATGCTGCCTTTCCCTACACATTAACTACATATAATTTGTATTAACTTCATGTTTTTGCTACATACTAACTATATATACAATTGTAGGCATACATTTAGCTATAATTATACCTATATTTAAATATGTAAGGACAATATCTAGCTACGCTTATGGATACATATGAATTTGTAGCGAATGGATTATCTAACTACATATTTGAAAAATATAGTTAAAGTCCTTAGCTATACGAGCATATACTACAATTTGTATGTGTAAAGAAATATGTAGCTAAAGCCTTTCTCTACAAAATATGGGGTTTTCGCTACAATTTTTTTTTATAGTTAAAGACCTTTTTTTTAGTAGTGATAGGCTTCACTCACATAGAGGTATGCCTGTGAGCTTGATCCTTCATGGAGAGATGACCTCTAGTAGTATGATTGGATGTGGAGTTAGCTTTTGAGAGTGAAAGAAGGAACCAAGCAAGAAGGTTGGAAGCCTAAAACCTCGAGATTTGAGGAACAATGGGGAGTTGAGGATGATGCGACCTATGTGGATGATAGTGGTTGCCTTATGCTTGACCCCTGGAGACTGATGATATCTTAGAACCAAACCCTAGGGAGAGGATGAGGCTTCTGGTACCTAGGTGCCTATGGTATAGGTGTTTACCTTCTGAGATAGGAAGAAGAGTTATTTAGACCTAGAAAGGTTTAGTAACAGGTTGTGAGGCCTTATACCTAGTTGGTTTTCCTTGAGGAGGACTCGACCCTGATGTGTTGCTCGAGTAGAAGGATGACAGGGAGTACATGACATACCTCAGACATGCCTGAATCGTGGTTAAGAGATTGAGCATGCAGTTGGATACCCAAAGGTGAACCTAGGGTTCCTAGGCCTAAGAGGGGAAGCAGTGTACCCAATGCTCATGGTGAGATTTGAGTCTCTATAGTTTTGAGCATGGTACTCCTCATGTGTAGAGGTAAAGGAAACCCCTTAAGTTAAGGGTATGTTTGATGAACCCCTCACAACTAAGTTGGTCTAATGTTGAGGATGAGAACTAGTGTGACCTAGCATGGTTTGGTAAGTGTCTCCTTGTTCCTTAGTAGCTTGATAGGGCTAAGCATGCTCATGTGTATGGATACCCTAAACATAAGGACGTTTGTGACCGCTATTATCAAGGTGTAGTTTCCTACCATCCTGGGAGGGGGACCTTTTGTAGGGTGTTTACCAGTTTTGTTGGTAACCCAAAGAGGTTTCAGAAGATCTTGTGAAGCTAAGTGAAAAGTACATGGATAACCATCTCTATGCGCATGTGGATGTGTTACCATGGAGGTAACTGGTATGGGGACTGACCAAGGTAAGCAGGTCGCCATGATCCCTATGAAAGGATGAAAGTCATCCCATGAATGCAGAAAGAGAGATGATGAATGCTTGAGTAAGGTTCTAAGTTGAACATGTATTATAAGAGAATCCTAAGTCTATCCTAGGGTCAGGTAGGGATAAGACCGATAGAAGTAGGAGTTGTCTAATTCCCTAGTTGCACATGACCATAGGGTCGGGAGGTAACAGCTATCATTGTCCGAGGACCATGGGTTAGGAGATTAATCACCTTCATGAACTCATGGGACCCAAAGGGCAGATGAGTAGGGCACTCTCTGGATGCATGATGGAAGAGGGATGACCCCAAAAGTGTCGGCACCCTATAGACCTAGAGGAGATGACCAAGGATTGTGTGGTGACCCAAATAGGTTTCAAACCAGTTTACCATGGAAGTAATCTGTGATATCAAGATGATTGTGAAGTAGAGACATAAGTCGCACGTTTCAACTTAGATTTGAAGGTGTACTGGAAAGGTGGGATGTACCATCTCTACTCTTGGAACAGGAAGAACACTGTATTTGGATGGCCGCCAAATGCTTATTTCTTCTTGTTATGGGAGGGAGAGATGGGACAATATGCATGACATACACCAAAGGTAAAAGATGATGCGAGTTGGAACATTGCTACAAGGTATGAGGACAGAGATGATAACATACCTTGGTGAGGTGAATGATACATGGATGGTTTGCAAATAATAAAAGGAATAATGTAGTCATCTTATGAGGATGTTTTTATCATGAGCTATGAGTCATACAAGGTTGAATTAAAAAACCAAGAGGATGAGCTCAGAGTTTTCTTGATGAAGATAAACTTAGAGTTCGAGATGTGACTTAAGAGGAATACATGGAGGTTTATGTCTTCAACATTACCTAATATCGAAGGATGTGAAGTGGTAATGGATGCTCTGTGGAGATATAGTTGCCTAGTTGGGCTAGAAGAGGTTGTTAGGCTAACCCTAAGTTTGGAAAGAAGATGTGTTTTTGGCTAACACTCAGATGTAATGAGTTAGGTTGAACAAGTTAATGATTGATTGGTTAGCCAGTCTAGTCCTTGATGTAATGAAAGGATGGTTTAGAGCCTCAGATGCACTTTTCTGGAAGGGAATGTGATGAAACCCTTATTATAATGGTTTAGGGTTTCCGAGGTATCAATCTTGAGGAATCGTAACAATGCAGGAGGTTATGATATACCGTGGTACTATGAGGATAGTAAGTGATAGTAGTATTTTGGATGTCTAAGGTGAAGTTGCATGTGGGATGTTGCCATGCATGGCAAGAGGTGAAGGATGAACACCAGTAACCCAGTGTATCAATATAGAGGATAAAAGAGTCCTTGAGAGGGAATGGGAGTTCATCACTATGGATGTTGTGGTAAGTCTCCCTTTGACCAAGAAGGTTAAGATGTAATATGGGTTATGGTAGATCACCTTACCTAGATAACATGAGAAAGAAGGGAGTACTGTCAAGAGACAAATTCTGTTGAACTACATAAGAGAGAGAGATGGTTCCACTACACCATGATACGAGTTCAAAAGTTCTTGAGTATGACCTAAAGGTTCACTTCCATGAGGTGGAAGTAGATACATGAAGAACTCGATGATAGTATAGTTTGTCACCCCTAACTAATGTTTAGTATGATCCAGACTAGAGGTTCTGATGAGAGCAAGTGTGCTTGTTCAGGGTGATACAAAGAGACAGTTCTTAAGATGTGATGTTAACCACCATGGCCTTTATCGGGATGCAAGAAGTTCTATAAGTAGGTTGTGTCGGTCACCACTTCATTATGATGAGGTTGGTGAAGGAGGCCTCGCGAAGGTCAGAAAAGAACCACAGTGTGTGCAGATGAAGTCACTTGATCATACAATGGATGAGAGAGAGCTCAAGGGTGACATGAGTCACGAGTTGATGAAAAGCAGACTGACATGCAGTTCACTGTGGGAAAATATAATGGGAAAATTCGACCCCTCTGAGCTACAGTCGAGAAAGCTTAGTCTCCGATATATGGGTCCATTTGAGAAGGATTGGTAGAGAAGGTCGTGTTTATCCTTACCCCTCAAGATAACATGATGTATAATGCATTCCATGAGTCTGGTCTAGAGCACTATGTGAGGTACCCAAGCCATGTGCTGAGCCCTGAACCTATTCAGCTGTTTGAGAGGTTGAAAAGTCTTGAGTCACCTATGAGGGTACGAGATACCAAGGTAAGAAAGAACTCAGATGGAAGAATATGAGATGGTGAATGTTCTTGGGAAGCACCATGGAAAGGGTGAAGCCACATGGGAGCCCTAATGGACATAAGAACGGATTATCATGTTTGTTTGCTTGCTTGATGGAATTTTGAGGAAAAAATTCTTAGAAGAGGGGAAGGATGTTACAACCCCAATTTTGGGTTCATTTGCTGAGAAATATAATTTCTCATATTAAAGATAAATGAACAAATAATGATGTCTTTTGACTGAATACATGAATTTCGTTATAATAGCCTTGATGATTGCTTTGTGGGCTTTATTGGCTATTGGGCCCAATAATAAGGAAATTCAATTAGTAAATGAATAATTAAGTTTTTGAGAAAAGAAAGGTGTGGACACCTTCAGAAGACAAAAGAATATAATCCAAGGTTGGATTTCATGCCTCTTGGGTTCCTTGGGTCCCAAGGAGTCCAAAGTTGCATAGAGAATGCAATAAGAAAAGAAAAGACCAATTAAGTATTTCTTTATTAAGAAAGAAATTGAAAACAATGATAAAATGTGGAAAATAAGTGAAAAGAGGTATAATTGAGTAATCCTTGGTGGAATTTCGTATCCCAAAGATTCCGAATGTTGAAAGGAATACCAATGAGGAAAATAAAAGAGAAATAAAGAGAAAACCTCAAAAACAGATATTTTAATAAGAAATAAACAAGATAATGTGAAATAATGCATATTGATGCATTTAAGGATAATGAGTATTCCTTAAAAAGGAATTTTGAATTATTAGAGTTTCTTGAGATCTAAGAAGTCCCAATAAAGAAAGAGGAAAGAGAAAATACCTATAAAAGAAAATAAGAGAATAATGTAATACATTATTAATGAATTTTGGTGGCATTGCTAAAAAGAAAGTATTTCCTACTAAAGGAAAATATAAATCTGTGGCCAATGAATTAAAAAGGGAAAGTATAAAGAAAATGAAAGAGGAATTTCAAATTCCTAATATCCATATAATAAGGAATATTCAAAGGATAAAGAAGAGAGAGAAAGCTTGCTTTCTAAAGAAGGAATTGGATTCCTATTGGGACAAGATCTAGCATCTTGGTGGATGCACATATTAGGGTGCGAAAACCCTCCCCTATAAAAGGGATAGAGCTCAGGGGCGAGTTCTGAGGAGTTGCACGTATCCTTTCTTCCTTCTTCTTCTTCATCTTCTTGGGCAAAACCTTAATCCCCGAGTGATGCTTCCTCTGGAGTAACAGGAAGGTGCAGAGTCATCTGGAGGAAGCCTGATGTTCCTCAAAGGTCTGTGCATGACCGGATGATGCTCGCGAGCATCCAACTTCACGCAAAAACCTACAGCACGGCTGCATCATGGCTGTGCGCTATGGAGATCTAGGGCCTGATCCATGCCATTACGGCCGTGCCCATGGTAGCCTTGCCTGTGTGGGGGCATGACAGAGGCAGGGGACTTCTCTCTGATGGCCAATGGAGTCGGAGAGGGAGGGAGGCAGTCGTGTTATGTTGTAGGACAACTGCTAGGGCGGCCGCTCGCAGCCATCACGAGGAAGGTAAAGGGCGGAGAGGCGTTGGACGTTTCTGCCCCCACGTGCTAAAGCAATTGATCAACTTAACCAAGGGAATTTTGGTCAATTTTAAATGTTTTCCAAGGAGTCAAGCAAAATGTTGCATGGGTTTGGCGATGTGATGGCCTGCCATTGGTCCGGGTAAGTGAAATCTTACAAAAATCATAACTAATTAACGGTAGCTCAGATAGATGCGCGTTATACATGAATTTTGCTCAGAAAAATGAGAGGAATCCAATAAAAATACATTTAGAGGCTAATTTCTCTTTCAATTCGAAAATTAATGGAAGGTATTAACTTAATGTAATGATGATTAAGAAACACTATTTTGATGTGATTAAAGTGATTAGTAGGGTTTAATGGATGATTAAAGATGATATTAACTTGTTAACCATAAAGAGATACATTAAGATCGAAAAAGATGAATTTTGCATGTAATTAGTTAATTTAGAGTTTCATGTGCATGAATATACTTTAATGGGCCTTGAAACCCTAATATTGGCAAATTCGACTCTTAATTGCTTTAATTATTCAAAGTGGTGAATAAAGATGACATATAATGATCCTAGGCTATTTCGAGCATTAAAGTTCGTAGATTGTGGATAAATAACCTTAATATAGAAATTAGGGTTTTTGAATGAATCAGGATGGAATTAATGAAAAATAGAGTTCGTATGTGAATTCAATCATAATGAAGTATGAATTGACGATAAATGAGCATAAGGATATTGTTATATATTAAAAGGATGAAAATAGTAGCTTTAATGTAAAAGAGGATTAATGGTCTTATTAAATGGTTAAATATGCCTTTAATCTGAAACTGAGGATTAGATGTTGAAATAATTAGGGTTTGAAATAGTAAAAGATGAGGGGAAACCCTAACTGCAATGGAAACCCTAAAAATGGACTAGAAACCCTAAAAAGGAATAAAAACCATAAGTAGCAAGATGGTTTGGATAGTTTTTGATAAAAAGGAATTGGATGTATATTTCAGGATTGAACTGTGTACTTGCTTGATTCTAGATTACTTGCTTGTTTGGACTATTCTTGTATCTGATTCTACCTGACAGGTATGTGGTTACGCTTATGATTATCCCACATTAGTTTTCTGAGGATTTTATCGATGTTTACATCGTGGCTTGAATTAATTGTTGGATGAATTTAATTCATGCAAATTATAATGTGAATATGACTATAACATAAGAGATGTGCCTACTAGCTCAGATCCTAGTCCCCTCTGTAGCTTAATGGGTTGACCTAGTACATGGCTACCAAAGGGGTAGGCCCATCAGGTCATTGAATGACTTAGTACATGGCCACCAATGGAGTAGGACCATCAAGTCACTTTGAGTGAGAGATTGGACTACCTATGGGTAGTGCCATGCGACTCAACCCTAGATATTGATCTACCTGTTAGGTAGGATCATGTGGGGTTTAATAAGGATCTACCTAGAGAGAGGTAGTATCTCAGTCCATTGCAGGGACAACACAGAGGTAGGGGATAGGAAAGGATTGAGTAGTATGGTTTAAAATGTAATCTTGGTTGTTAAATGATAATTGGCTGATTACTTTGTTATTATAGTTCCACGATCATTGTTTCTCCCACATACCAGCTTCTTGATGACTGACGTTTTGTTTGTCGGCGTTTTAGGATCAAGGAAAAGAAAAAATAGTAAAGTGACATATGTGGAATTAAATAAGAATTAACGTGCACAGGAGGATTAGTTAGATCAGTATCTTCATGGTTAGAAGTTTAGAAGTCCCAGTTTTAAAAAGGTAAGCAAAGTTTTATTTTATACCAGTTTTCAATTTAGTTGGTAAAGTTTATTAATTGTTATTGATTATTTGTCGAACCTTTGATCCGAGTTATTGGTTAACGGCTCTGACCTTTCGGTCTCCCTTAATTGGGGGTTACCGGGAGTCGGGGTTGTTACAGTCACACTCACAAAATGTTGATTCCACAACTCCCACTTTTGATCCTAAAATAGATAGGACTTTCCATCATTTAAATCACACAAATCGATATAGGGTAGATGAATAAGAAGCAAACTGTAGGATTGAGCTAGCCCTTGCCGCTCAAAAGAAGCCCTATTAGCTGAGCGAGAGGCTAGGGATGAAACACTTTGGGAGATCTTGTTGGATCAACAAGAGGCTCCGTTGGCCACACTATGCGAAGTTGAGAAAAAAAATATTCTAGAGATTTTTATCATGCAATTTCTATTTAAATCACCAGAAATCAAAATTTACATTTTATCTTAACTAGAGATTAAATTCTAAGGGGTTTTTAAAGAATATATTGATATTACAAGTTTAGTATTTAGCAGTAGTTACCTAAGATGTAAATAAAATGATGAATAATAACCTTTTTATATATGAAAATAACATGTTATCATATGATTACCACTCAAATTTCTTATTTCTGAAATTATACATGATCATATAAGCTTAGTGATTGTTTTTTTACAACAAAATCATTTCCTTTTTTGTTGGCACACTATGGTAATACAAATCTAAATGACATATTTGGAGTATATTATATGAATTTGGCTTGATGTGAAATAGCCAAGAATGTTTGGGGTGATCGAATAATAATATCGATGGACATTGAATTAGGATATAAATCATGTATTTGATATAATTATGTGAATTTGAGCAAAACTTTATGAATGTGATTCCCTTTCTTAAAAGGATATTATATAGATTTGATAATGAAAAAAATCTATAAATATTCTTTAGACTAATGACTATGATCTATTATAGAACTTCCTTAGTGGTTTGAGTGTTGGGAAGCAAGGAGTTATACTTGTAGTTTTTCAACATTTTTAAAGTGGTTATAATGTTGTATATGTATGAGTGAATGAGAATATTCATTACGTGTGCCCCTATCATCTCTATAAGATCACCCATATATGAGTTTGGTTGATACTATATCTCCTTTATGATATAGGGTGCTTACCGATCTGATAAAAACAATAAGGGATATGATAAGTACATGTGATATGATGAGGTGTTGTTGCATGAATACTAGGATAAAATAGAGTATAGGTCAAAATACAATGAGCCCCTACACTATGTTCACAGATGTTGAGGCATGGTGAGATATTTGAGGGAAAAACAAACCTAAGATCTGATATGTTGGACAAGCGGATCTCACTTGTACATCTTTGAACTCTGGTGTCACTTTTTCTAACGTCAATTTTAATAAAAAATTAACAATACAAGTCCATAGTGTCAGTTGTTCAAACATAAATGCTACTACTGCTCAAGTCTTGTCAATTAAGAAAAAACATGGGTACCATTTTTACTATAAAGTTAGTTGTTTTAGAAGAACCAATGTCACATAAAGCCCGGAAATTTCATTTCTACTGGGGGGAAAATCTGATATAGTCATATTGCTCAGTTGTAGAAAACTGATAACAAAGTCCTTCCCATGAAGTAAATTTTTCCACAAAAAATCCTCTCTTGTCGATTTTACTAGATAAAAAATAACATTGTAGGTCATGACACTATGAAAATTTTGATCTTCAAAAAACTTGTAGTGTCAATTAGGTAGTAAAGAACCAATGACGCAAGGTTCCCCTGAATGCCATGTTAAAAATATTTTCCTCAAAAATGGGTTATGTCGTCAATTCTTATGATAGAGACTTATGACATAGGTCTTAGTGAGGTTGATGTTTTTAGAATGGATAAGTACATATGTTGTCAGTTTTGAGTTATTAAATCGATGACAGAGAATGTAATAGTTGTCGATTTTGCTAGAAAACTAACGAAACATGCCTTAGCTTGGTTGCTTTTCTTAAATAGGGATAAGTACATATGGTGTTGGTCTAGTCTCCGGTAACTGATGATAGAGATTGAACTATGGTGTCACTTTATCTGGTGTAACTGGTGATTAATTTCTTTGTCATCAGCTTTTGTAACAATCGATAATTAAGTTCTAGTTAATAGAAGCTGTAAATTTCATTACCCCATTTTATCTTTCATTCCCCCCCCCCAATACCTATCTTCTCTCTTGCAATTATGACAATAAGGACAACATACTATATCTCTCTCCCACTTCCATCCATCACCACTGCCTCCATTGCGGCAAATTGCAGTCATCGCCACCTCTTATTGTATCGCCGCCTCTACCCTGGTTGGTGGCGCGATTGTCACTGCAGCCGCTCTACAACCCCACCACAATGTTGATGCTGTACAACTCCCTACACCGATGCCTCCACCTATACCACCGCACTACTGTCCCCCCATGTTGTTGCTACTTGTTTCTCTAGTGCCCAGCCATTCCGCGATCATTGTCGCCTCCACGCCGCTGCTCTACTGCCCCTACTTTTACTTCTTGCTCCAACCATTGCTCATGTCCTTTACCCCTGCTTCTGGTTCTCTACCACTACTATGAGAACGTCTTCTTCTCCTATTGTAGAAGGTCCTTCTTCTACTTCTTCTCATTGTATACTTCCATGTCACCAAATCTATCCCTAGTTTGTTGTATTTGAGCAATATATCCCTTGTCGATCTAATTAAATTATTCGTTGAGTGCATTATTTTATAATTAGTTGTTGAGTATGTTGTTTTATATTTGTTTAATTAACTTGATATGAGTTACACAATGATCTGAATTTACCTAAATTGATATCAATTCAATGATGAAATGTAACTAGGTTTTGAATTTAGAACTTGGAGAAATCATACTTGTATAGTAGGAATATATGTATAATTTCTTGTATAATTTGGTGTATTGTTCAATTTGAATGTTGTATGGATAAAATTTTACACCTAAGAATTAATTACACTAACTTGATATTAATTACCTAGATTATCTTGATTTAGACTAAATTTGTTATATTTACCTAAATTCAAACCACAAATCCTAATTTCGACATATATATTGTTGGCCTATAAACTCAACCAAGATTTACTTATTCGGAGTCAATCTTGGATAGTCCCTTATTTGGGACTATTCTTGAATACTTAATATCACTTAGGATGTAAGTGTATAATATTTTTTTGGTTTTCAAGATGTTTCATCAACACTTCCTTCTTAGTTCTCTAAGTACATATGTATTTGGGTATTTGTCCATCTACATTGGTGTACTTAGATAACTTTGGGAAAATGTTGTCGAAATATTCTTTAAAACTAAATACACATTATACTCTTACTAGTGATATTAGGTGTTCATGAATGGGATAGGGGGTACACATTTATTACTAATCCCTGAAACCTAATTTATAAATCCTAAAACCTTATATGTAAACCCAACACCCTAAACAAAAAATAGTACACCCTAATCTCTAAACACTAATCTCGTAAACCCTAAAACCCTAAGACATGATTCAATACTCATTTTCTATGTGATCATAGAATGCATCAATCATGGATGCCCATTTTAAATCGCTGCACTCTGGTGTTTATTTCTGGTCTAGATCAGTTTATAAGATTTATAGAGGAACATAGGAAACAACCTAGAGATAGGTTCTATTGTACATGTAGGAATTACAGTAACAACTTGAAAGTGGACTCTATTAACAAAATCAAAATACATGTCATATGCAATGGTACTGTATGGGGCGGCTATACATAATGGTATTGGAATTGAGAGATTCCTACTATGAGTTCAGTAGATTTCAATATCAATACTTGTGTTGAAGAAGAAATTGCTGAAAATGTAAATGTGAATGAATCAATTCTGATAGACATAATTGAGGTGATGATAGATAGTTGTGGGGTAAATCTTACGCATCCACCTTCCTTTTATAGTAACAATGTGCATGATAATGAGAGATCTTTATACTTAGGTTGTGATAATTTTATGAAGATGAGCGTTCTATTGAGATTGTATACTCAGAACATTAACAATAGATGGAGTGACAAAACCCTCAAGTCTCTTTTGTATTTGTTGATCGAAATTCTTCCTGAAGGAAATGAGATTCCAATCTCAACATACGAATTGAAGAAAAAGTTGTGCCCAATCAGAATGAAGGATAAGAAGATACATGCATGCCCTAATGATTGTGCATTATTTTAAATGGTCTATATCAATTTTAAATATTGTCTAAAATGTGGAGCATCAAGGTACAAAATGAAAACTTTGGGTAAGTCCAAAACTAATTGTCTTTCCATTGTTATGTCATGGTTTCAACACTTGCTCTTCAATGCCATGGATGTGCATATTTTATCTTGGCATGTAGAGGAAAAGAAAAACAATGATGGGATCCAATGACATGTTCCTAATTTCCAAAAATGGAAGAAAATTGTTTTGCTATACCATGAATTTGATGAAGAAGTCAGGAATCTTAGACTTGGTCTTTGTAATGATTGGATGAATAAATACGACAAATTAATCATCCAACATAGCATGGTTAATTTTTATATACAATCGTCCTTCCTGGTTGAGTATGAGAAATAAATATATCATGTTGTCCTTGTTTATATCGACCCCAAAACAACCTGGCAATGATATTGATTTTTTTTCTTGAACCTCTGATTGATGACTTAAAGAAACTCTTAGGAGGAGGTGAGATAACATATGATGCTTCACATAGAGAGAAATTTTTTTTGCATGATATTTTGTTTTGCACTATTAATGACTTTTCAACATATGGGAATTTGTCTAGATACAACATAAAAGGAATTAAAGCATGCCCTACCGAGATGTCATGTAAGTTGAGGATGATTTTGTTGTATCATAATTTGTACTCTATTTAATATACCATGTAAAAATAAAGATGGCACAAAATCCAAAATGGGCCACCACACTATGAACAAAATAGTTGTTGCCAGAAATGTGCCTTGAAAAGGAATTTACTTCCAAAGGAATCGGTGGGAGGAAATTGGAACTCAAAGAGGTTCAAAACCAACAAGCGATCATAGAACCGATTGATGTACAAGAGGAAAAAAAAGACTCAAAAGTTGTTGTGGAATCTCAAATTCCTCAAGTAACACATGAATCTCATAGATCTAATAGGACACGCCTTGAAGCTGAGAATATGGATATCATGTGACTCATGAAGGCAATGAATGGGTCATAGATGATGAGCAAAAATCATATAAAGATGCTATTGAGGGACCAGAGTCTAAGAAATGGCTTGAGGCCATGAAATCTGAGATGGAATCCATGTACACAAACATAGTATGGACTTTGGTGGATCCACCTGAAGGGGTAAAACCCATAGGGTGCAAGTGGGTCTTCAAGTACAAAACCAACATGGATGTAAAAGTTCAAACCTATTAGGGAATATTGGTTGCAAAGGGTTTAAGACAAGTTCAAGGTGTTGACCATGATGAAAGATTTTCTCCAGTGTCCATGGTTAAGTCCATCAGGATCATGCTTGCTATTGCAACTTATCATGACTATGAGATTTAGCAAATGGATGGTAAAATCACATTCCTTTATGGGAATCTTATAAAGAATGTGTATATGAAAAATCATGAGGGTTTTATAAATACAAAGTTTGCAAACAAAGTTTGTAAGCTACAAAGGTCAATCTATGGATTAAAGCAAGCATCTCAGAGCTAAATCTTTATTTTGATGAGACAGTTAAAGAGTTTGGCTTTGTTCAAAATGAAGATGAACCTTGTGTGTACAAGAAGGTTAGTGGGAGCATGGTAGTATTCCTCATATTGTATGTAGATGACATCCCTACTTTACAAAAGGTAAAGACATGGCTTGAAAATACATTCTCTATGAAAGAATTGGGAGAAACATCTTACATCCTCGAGTTAAAGACCTATAGAGATAGATCAAGAAGGCTTCTTGGAATCAGTCATACCACATACATTGACAAATTGTTGAAGGGGTTCAACATGGAGAACTCAAACAGAGGAAACCTACCTGCGTTGCATGGAGTGACTGTCTCTAAGAGTCAATGATTGAGTTTTTGTAAAGAAAGGGAGTGCATGAGTGAGATTCCATATGCATCAACAATTGGATCAATCATGTATGCAATGTTGTGCACCCATCCATATGTCTCATATGCTTTGACAATGACAAGCAGATATCAATCAGATCCAGGTGATGCTCACTGGACAGTCTTGAAGAACATCCTCAAGTACTTGAGAAGGACTAAGGATGAGTTTTTGGTCTATGGCAGAGAGGAAGAGTTGGTGGTAAGAGGTTACACCGATGCAAGCTTCTAGACTGACAAAGTTGATTACAAATCACAATCAGCTTTTGTGTTTTACCTATACAACAAAGTTGTGAGTTGGAAGATTTCTGAGAAAGAAACAGTTGTTGATCCTACAATAGAGGTTGAGTATATTGTTGCATCGAATGTAGCAAAGGAGGTTGTATGGATCGAGAAGTTCATTTTAGAACTTGGGGTCGTTCCAATCATCAATGACGCAATCAAGCTATATTGTGACAATAATGGAGCTCTTGTACAAGCTAAGGAACCCAAATTGCATCAGTGTTCAAACCATATACAAAGTCAGTATCATCTCATATGAGAGATCGTACAGCAAAGAGATGTAAAAATTTGCAGAGGACCAATTGAGAACAATATTGTTGATCCCTTGACTAAAGCACTTTGATGATTGTAATGGCATAAATTTAAACAATTTGATTATTAATAAAGCCAAGCTTCCAATTTTTTCTGCTTATTCAATTTTTGAGATAATGAAATAACATAATAAATGTCTAGAGAATGATATTACTAATGATGTATGTCTTTAGGTTGAGAACCTGAAGAATGAGATTATATAGATGTTAAGAGTATATGAATTCTTGTTATGTCCCTGATTGGTTGTTATTGTGGAAGGTAAATAGACAGCTTTAACACATAAGATCAGAGTGTGAGTTGGCTTATGATAGAATATCATTAGTCATGATATGTCAATATCAAACCAAGCACGCAGATACATGTTAGATAACAATGTATCGGACAGACCCACCGTAAGAGTGATACATGAAAACCTTTATAAGATAAGTCGGAATCCCATCTTATAGTGATGGTGTGTTTGTATTTCTTAGACCAAAAATCATTGCACTCATCACATGTCATTTGATAAACTTTGACATCATCATGCATTCCTGAAACATGGGTTGTTATAAAGGTGATGATTGGATGAATGTGACACATGGGGACTGACTGTGAGTGATAGAGATGGGATTTATCCCTCCTATGGGAGTATGATATCCAAGGCCTCTTTATTAGAAAGATTGAGAAATGTGTGGTCATGCACATGTGAGTGAATATGTGATATTGAGCTTACATACATCTCAAACATTCTACTCTGGTTGAAGAAACAAGATTGAATAATAATAAGGATGATTGTTTCATGCCTCTAGTTCAATCTGGATATCAGTAACAAAGGAACTATACAAACACTATAACACCATACAAAGATTGTAGGTTGAAGTTGTTCTCCAACTTTCCATTTACTTGGGTAGAAATGATGTGTGACTAGACATCACTCATTACTTGTGATGCATAAAGTGTTATGGACATTCACTGCCAATGTAATATGGGCCCTATAGGGTCACACACATAGGAACTCATCTAGAAGAGGAGTTGAATCTTGAATAACAATTGAATTAATAGCTAAAATGTTTAGGTAATTGATTCATGTAACAAACATCCTAATAGCACCGCCAAACATTGATGAATGTATATTCATCATGAAATTTGATTATCACTTCGGGACCAATTCAACTCTATATATACTATTTCACTCAAGATGAATAATAATGTGCAAAACTACTTGGTTGATTCGATTATTAAGGTTTTAACTAAATATTGTTGATTTAATGCAGGATTTGACAAAGTTGAACAAGTAGTCGGGGTCCACCTTCATCTCTGGCTCTGATCAAGAAATCTAACAAGCGTTTGAGCCCATGCGGTCTCAGGACCGTTTGAGCCCATTCGGTCTCAAGACCGTTTGAGCCCATGCGGTCTCAAGACCGTTTGAGCCCATTCGGTCTTGAGACCATTTGAGCCCATTCGGTCTCAAGAATGATAGACCAGCAGAGCCCAATTACTCACCCACCACGCCCGTGCAACGTGGCACGGCCGTGGGGCAGCGGCATCACCACGACCGTGGTGCCTCGTCTTCTACCTCTGCACCTCCGCCAAGAAGCAATTCTCTTCTTCAAATACGTCCCATTCCTGTGGCGCCACGCTCCCGCACCTCCGCCCTATCGAGAAGCAGCCCCGACTCTGCCACATCTATTGCTACGACCACCGCACAACCACTGGCTCCCTATCTACCTTCCTCAATGCCGAATGCACAGTAGCTGCAACCTGATCCATCACAGTAGCATCACCTCCTCCATCCGCTGCACTACCACGCCACCGCCACCAACCAAATGGTCCCAGACCATTTGGTCAATCGAGCAGCCGAAACCGTTTACTGCTGCTGGATGAGCTGAAGACCATTTGAGTTTTTCAAGCAGTTTACAGACTGTTTGCCTGCCAGAATGAGAAGACCATTTGGTGAGGGTTGACCGTTTGCTCAAACCATTCGCTGTTGTGCATAGGGACCAAATGATCCCAAGATCGTTTGGTCTCGTGCAGATTCCAAACTATTTGCACAAGATCGTTTGGAGAAGAGCAAACGGTCTGTAAGACCGTTTGGTCTTGTGCAGTTTCCAAACCATTTGCTACTCAAGACTGTTTGGTCTTATATAGTTTACAGACCATTTGCTCAGATTCTACAGACTGTTTGGGCTGAAATTAAGTGAAATCGTTCGGGTAAAAATATCTCCAGATCGTTTGGTTTCTTTTAATCCAAGACTGTTTGGGGATAGTTCGGTGCCTATAAATAGGACCCCAAGTGTCCTCACTTGGGCATCGGTTTTGGGACGCCGACAGACTCCCTGTACACAGGTCCGATCCAAATCCAGTGTTGTATGCGCCAATTTCATTCCACCTACTGCCCGTGTTGCAATCAAGGAGGCTGAAGAGAGAAGGAAGACGGAGCGAGGGAGACTATCCGGTCTGTCTTGGCAACTCCCGTTTGTGCCCAGATCTGCTATGACATGATGTAGAAGGCTGTATCTTCTTCACCGAGCAACGACTACCTTTTGCACTAAGTTCATGATGGATTTATCTTTCTTTCTCATTCTTCTTGTTTCTCGCATCATGAGCGAGTAGTACCTTTCCGCTGGGGTGCGGAGACTAGCCCCGCTGCCCATGCAAATCATGTTCTTTTGTTAAACTCTCCATGGCAATGTATATAACTTTCCATTTCGTTGTTAGTTGGTACGTTTGTAGTTGATTATCTATTCACTTTCATCTTGTTCTTTCCTATATTGTGAAATCTTCTATATGTGGGACGGAATAGCGATTTACAAAGTTCAACTCTTTGATGAGAACTTCTGATAAGATTCCTTGAGGTCGTAAGTGTATGATCTGTTAGGGGATGAGACATCTAGCCTACGGTGATGCTTCTGTGGTCTAAACATCCCTCAGGGAGGACCTCAGCCTTAGTTGGATTTTGTATCGTCTTTGTTTATCGTCGATGTTAGTTTGTAGATCTATCACCTTCTTGCTTATCGATTAATGTCGTTGACTCCCAAACTAGAGATAGAATAGGATTTCTTCAGAGCCGTAAGTAAGTGATCTGGTTGGTGACGAGACATATGATGCCTAAGGTGATGCTTACGCGAACCTAACGCCCTAACGGGGGGGTCTGCAACATCTTTAGTTGGATTTATATATCTTGTCTGGATTGTTTGTGATTAAATGTGTTTGCATGTGTAGCGGTGGTGAAACCTGATACCATCCCAGAGACTCCATATCATTGATCTAAATCCAATTTTAATTCAGCTTTTACTTTCTTGCAATTAGTTTAATTAACCTCAAATCAACCTATCATTCTAAATATTAGTCTTAACTTGAACTAGACTAGACTGACAAATATTCTTAAAAACGTTGTCCTTTGGGTTCGATCCTTAACTATACTGCGATAAGACTCATCCACTTGCGGGTGATATTATTGCACTTTGGTTTTGGTAAAAGCTCAGGGATTTCAACCCAGAGTGAGTTTGTTAGTGCGTTCAAAATACCACTCAAATTCCGGCGCCGTTGCTGGGGACAACAGAACAGTCAGTCGAATCTAGTCCTTTTAACACTAATCTAGGATGTTGCTTTTTCTTTTGAAACAATTGATCATCTACATGAATTTGACTTTACTTCGTGGTTCTCACCTTTGAAATCTTTCTATTTTCAAGTACAATCTAAGGCGTAGTGCATGCACCGTTCGGACAACCCCAGACTAGCAGCAAGCTTTGATCCTGAGATAGACAGAACCTTTCATTGCCAGATCAGAGAAAATCAAGCAAGGATGGTCTCAAGAAGAAGAGGTATCCCGAAGGGTGACTCAAGACATCAATGCGTAGAGAGAGAGACTCATGCAAGAAGCCAGAGTTGTGGTTCAGCAGGAAATCCTAGCAGCACTAGCAGCAGTGCAAGCAGCTGAATTACAAAAGGATCTTAGAGAATTCTTGATCCCGAAAGCTGTGAATGGTCATCATCCAGTGCAACCTCCTCCCATCAACGCTACTAATTTTGAGATAAGAGTGCATTGGATCACCCTACTTCAGAATCACCCTTTCTATGGCAAGCAAGGAGAAGATAGCCAAGAACATCTTCTCAGATTTATTGATCTATGTGCCATGACAAAAAAAAATGGAGTCACAGATGATGCCATTCGACTCCGTCTATTAAAGTACTCCCTTACTGATAAAGCTATAAGTTTGTATAATTCACTGCAAAGTGAAATACCCATCACCACCTGGGAACAACTCCAAAATGTGTTTCTCGAAAAATTCTACCCTCCATCTCTTACCTATGAAATTAGAGGGCAGATAACAAATTTCACTCAAGTACCTGGAGAAACCCTCGCTGAAGCTTGGGATAGATACAAAGAACATCTATGCAAGTGTCCACACCATGGAATTCCCAAAAATCAACTCATTGAGATTTTCTATAGGGGTGTGGATGATTATATTAAGAGATTCCGAGCTTCCTCGTCTGGAGGAAACTTCATGCGTCAAAGTTATGACAGCGCATGGAGAGTCGTCACCCTGGGAGCATAAAATCAAGCAAATTGGGGAAGATCTGTAGGTAAAGGATTTTTTAAAGTAGCCATAGCTGAAGCTACTCCTGGGTACAAGTCTATTGCTGAAACCTTCAAGCTCTTAGTTGCCAAGCAAGACCATATTGAATCATCTCTTGCTGCTATTGGAAGAGGATGTTCACCCACTCGACAATCGGAACAGGTCAAGGCCGCTTCCCTATTCTGTGAAGCATGTAAGAGCACCGATCATTCCACCTTATCATGCAATGTTCTCTATGACGTTGTTCTAAGCAACGTGTGTGGACAAGGAGATAATGGTCAGATGCAAAATCTTAATGCTATCAACACCATTCCTGGTCAAAGTTATTACAATTAATCCAAATCAGAATAGGAATCATCCTAGTTTTCAATATGGAAACCCCTATGGAGCAGTAAATTCACACCAATTTGGTTCAAACAATCAACCAAGAGGCCCACCAGGATTCCAATATAATCAACAACAGAATTTTGGGAATCAAGGAAATTTCAAGGGAAATTTTCAGAATAGGAACTACAATAATTTTCAAAACAACTTTCAGTATCAGAATCTTAATCAACAGCAAGGACAACAAGCAGGACCCATATCTTCCGATGACAAGCTATCAGCCATTGAAAAAATGTTACAAACTCAATAAACTATGATAGACAACCAACAAGCTCAGCAGAAGGCTATTGAATCTCAACTAGCTCAACTCACAACTAGCATAAAGCCACCCGCTGGAGTCTTTTCTTGCCAACCCGAGAACAATCCTAAGCATCCTGAATAGTTGAAGGCAGTCACCACTAGGTCAGGGAAAGATTATTCAAACCCCCCTGAAAAGACACATGTGGTTATTACAGACGAGGATGAACCTATGATTGCCCAAGACTCAACAACACAAGAGTTTCAATCAAAAGCTGATAAGACAGATAAGGGAAATCTTGAGGAACCTACTGATGAAGAAACTAAAACTCCAGAACCTAATATTCCTGTATATAAGCCTCGTATACCTTTCCCATCTCATCTAAGGCAGACCAAGTTTGATACTTGATGCAATAAGTTTAAAGAGGCTATGAAGAAACTTCATGTTGATATACCCTTCCTAGATGCGCTGGCTGAGATACCAGCCTGGACTAATTACCTAAAATCACTCCTCACCAGGAAGTATATAACTGAAGAGTATGAGACAGTAAAACTGGCGACAACTACATCTGATATTATATTGAGCAAGATGCCCAAGAAAGAAAAAGACCCGGGATCCTTTGGAATTTCATGTCACATTGGCGACTCATCATGCAAGAAAGGTTTGGCAGATCTCAGTGCAAGCATCTCTATTATGCCACTTATCCTGTGTAAGAGACTAGGGTTCGTAGAATTGCTACCTACTGGCATGACTATACAGCTTGCAGACAATTTGATAAAACGTTCGTTAGGAATCCTCGAAGATGTCCCGGTCAAGGTAGGCAAGGACACATATGTTCCATGCGACTTTGTCATTATGGATATAAAGGAAGATTCTAGATATCCTCTCATCTTTGGTCGTCCGTTCCTTGCCACTGCAAGAGCCCTAATCGATGTTGAAGCCGGTACCTTACTGCTCAGATTAGGCAAAGAAACTCTCGAATTTAAAGTTTTTGAAAGTATGAGAAGACCAAGTATGCAAGAAGAAGTCTATCTGATTGACTGCATTGAGCAAATGTCACTTCTGACCCAAGAGCATCATGAATCAGACAATCCTTTAGAAGTTGCTCTTATAAACACATCAGTTGATGGACTGATTGACAAACAAGTAAAGGATTGCATCGAATCCCTCAATTCTTCTAAAGAAGATGTTGAAGCCACTAGTGAAGAACTCAAAGCTATGGAAGCTACAGAAGAAACGTGCGAAAAACCAGAGGCTCCCTAAATGAAGCCCCTGCCTAAGGGACTAAACTACGTGTTTTTAGACGATCTAAAAGTTTGTCCAGTTATTATAAACTCCGATCTAACAACTGAACAAGAAGAGAAACTCCTGAAGGAATTGAGGGAAAGAAAGAAAGCCATCAGTTATAAAATGAGTGACCTCACTGGGGTCAGTCAAGCGTTGTGTATGCACAAGATCCCTATGATGGAAGATCATAAGCCTACTATCGAGCATCAATGGAAATTGAATCCAAATATGAAGGAAGTGGTCCGTTGCGAGGTCATTAAACTGCTCACAGTTGGAATAATCTATCCAATATCAGATTCGCCGTGGGTTAGTCCAGTGCATGTTGTCCCGAAGAAAGGTGGAACAACTGTTATACAAAATGAAAAAAATGAACTCATCCCCACTCGTACAGTCACAGGGTGGAGGATGTGCATAGATTATAGAAAATTAAACAAGGCGACTTGAAAAGATCATTTTCCTATGCCTTTCCTTGATCAAGTCCTAGAAAGGTTGGCTCACCAAGAATATTTTTGTTATCTTGACGGTTACTCTGGATTCTATCAAATACTCATACATCCAGATGACCAAGAGAAAACAACCTTTACCTGCCCATTCGGGACATACACATTTAAAAGAATGTTGTTTGGTCTCTGTAATGCACCCACAACTTTTCAACATTGCATGGCTTCCATTTTCACTGATCTTACTGAAACTATTATGGAGGTTTTCATGGATGATTTTTCTGTATATGGATATTCATTCGATTCATGTCTAAAGCACCGCTCCCTGGTCCTCAAACGATGTGAAGAAGCTCATCTTTTGCTCAACTGAGAGAAGTGTCATTTTATGGTAAGGGAAGGTATTGTCCTCAGCCATAGGGTCAGCAATAGAGGAATTTAAGTAGATAAGGCAAAGATTGAAGTGATTTTCAAACTGGCTATTCCAACAAATGTAAAGGAAGTTCGAGCATTCCTTGGTCATGCTGGTTTCTATAGACGGTTTATAAAGGATTTCTCAAAGATAACCAAGCCGATGACAAAATTGTTATTAAAGGATGCCGAATTTGATTTTGACAAAGAATGTGTTAAAAGTTTCAACACACTAAAGTAGGCTCTCACAACAACACCCATCATTAGAGCTCCTGACTGGGACCATCCTTTTGAAATTATGTGTGATGCCAGTGAGTATGTTGTGGGTGCTGTTTTAGGGCAATGTATAGAGAAAAAACATTATGTGATCTATTATGCATTGAAACCTCTCGATGAAGCCCAGAGAAATTATCCTACTACTGAGAAAGAACTCCTAGCAGTCGTGTATGCCTTTGAAAAATTTAGATCCTACCTAATTGGTTCGAAGGTCATTGTCTACACAGACCACACTGCAATTTGTTACCTTCTGGCAAAGAAAGATGCAAAACCCAAATTGATTATATGGATCCTCCTATTACAAGAATTTGATTTAGAGATAAGAGATAAAAAGGGTACAGAGAATGTTGTTGTAGACCACCTCAATTGCATCCACACTCTAGATACTGAGAATATTCTGATCAATGATTCTCTGTCAGATGATCAACTAATGGAAGTCTCAGAAGCTATACCCTGGTACTCGGACTTTGTGAACTACCTTGATGCTGGGGTTTTTCATTCTCAATGCACTGGGAATGCACTGAAGAAGTTCATGCATGATGTAAAGCAATATCACTGGGATGAGCCATATCTTTTCAAACTATGTGATGATGGTCTGTATAGATGATGTATCGCCGAAGAAGAAGCTCAACTTATTTTGGAACAATGTCACTCAGGACCAGTGGGAGGACATCTGAGCTCTAAAAAGACTGCCTTGAAAGTTTTGTAGTGTGGATTCCTACGACTTTGTCCTATCATGTGAAAAATGTCAAAGATCAGGCAATATAATAAAGAGAGATGAGATGTTGCTGAATCTATGGAAGAAGTAGAGATATTCGATGTATGGGGGGTGGACTACATGGGTCCATTCCCATCTTCTCATGGATTTTCATACATCCTAGTGGTGGTAGACTACGTCTCAAAATGGTTTGAAGCAATATCAACCGTCACTAGTGATTCCAAACCCATCATCAAATTATTCAAAGATATTATTTTCCCCCATTTTGGAGTACCACGAACGGTGATATCGGACGGAGGGTCTCATTTCCTTGAAAGAAGCTTCGAAGTACTACTGAAAAAGTATGAAGTTACTCACAAGGTAGCCTCACCCTACCATCCACAAACAAGTGGATAGGTAGAGGTTTCTAACAAACAACTTAAGGCTATATTGGAAAAGACGGTAGGTCGCAATCGGAAAGATTGGTCAGTGAAAATCAATGACGCATTGTGGGCCAACCATACCGCTTTTAAGACTCCTCCTGGAACTACACCATTTCGGCTTACCTATGAAAAGTCATGCCACCTTCCTGTAGAATTGGAACACAAAGAATGGTGGGAAATTAAGCAATTGAATTTTGACATGAAAAAAGCAGGCCAAACCAGGACTCTGCAACTTCAAGAGCTGGATGAACTCCAGATAATAGCTTATGAAAATGCACGAATCTATAAAGAACAAACCAAACTTTGTCATGATGGTCATCTGAAAAGAAAAGAAAAGACATACAAGTGGGTGACCAAGTTCTTCTATTCAACTCAAGACTAAAGTTATTCTCAGGGAAACTCCGTTCTCGATGGTCTGGACCTTACTTTGTCAAAAGCATCTCTCCACATGGTGCTTTCTCTTTATGGAGTGAAAATTCAGGTGAATTTGTAACAAATGGTCACTGCTTAAAGAGATATTTTACCTCAACTGACATAGGCACTAAAGCAACACTGGAATTCACCAATCCAAAGGATCCACCGTGAAGCTGAAGGATTCAGTCGAGCCATCGACATAAAACAAAGGCGCTTGTCGGGAGGCAACCCAATCAATAAATTTGTTTTATTTCCTTTTTCAAATTAGAATGTTTCTTCAAAATATTTTTTACCTTCTAGTTAATTTTTCATCAAATAAAATTCACATCGCAACATGCCATTTTATGATCTAATTTCTCTGCACATTTGAGATTTTCAGATAAGAGGATGCACGCTGATTGGAACGCAACCACATCTGGTGGTCATTATGGCAGGATTTTTCCCCTCCATCTTGAATTTAGGGTTTGCTCAGGACAAGCAAATCTCTAAGTTCGGGGTAGAGGGTGGGTGGTACGTACCTCACTTTCCACCTACACCCATCATTTTCATACTTAAAGTTTTCACTGTCACATTCTTGATAAAAAAATTTCAAAAATTTCAAAACTCTATAATGTTTTTCAAAGAAATTGAACAGATACTTGATGAATTTTTGACACTTCTCGGTTTCATTAAAAGACACTAACTAACTTGCTATGCATTTTGAATCATTATATCCTCCTTATTCGAAGTAAATCCTCAAAAGGACCACTTTTTGAAACAAGCCCTTTGTTTGAAATCATCTCGTGAAGCTTATGATTCCTAACATCATTATACTTTTGCAAAAAATGATAAGTGTCTGTCAAACTGATAGGGATCAAACACATCAGGCTTCCTAACTGATTTGTGGAACAATAGCATGGAATCCCCACCGGATCCTCATCAAGTCATTATTTGAGTAGAGTTTGATAAAGAGAACAACCCGATGCATTGAATTGTAAATCAAGTTGCATTCTGATCTGAACTCTCTTCTACACTTCTTCTATCATCTTCGTACCTCTCCATTCTTCAAAAAGAAACAAAAATAGCCAAATTCGTACCAAACCCTAAGTTCAGGGTAGCACGCCACTTCCCTCTATATCCTCTTCTTCCATACCCCTCACAAATAAATAGGGGCGTACCACCAAATATGAAATCTTGAGTCGAATAGAGGAGAGATTTGCAAACAAAAAGATGCCTAAGCGCACACATAAAGAAATGCAATCTCGAGTCGAATAGAGGATAGATTCACACAAAAAAATGCAATAAATAAAATTGCAAATCATAAAATAAAAATCTCGAGTCAAATAGAGGAGAGATTTATTTCTTCCTTCCATACCACCATTCACTCCATTTTCTACCTAATGGCGCAATGAATGCCTAACCTATCCTGAAAAATACCAGTGTAAGATCAAATGCATACTTGTTGTTCTACAGGTGTCTCTGGATTCTTACAAAACTTTTTGACATGCTTGATTGTCAGAAAAAGTGAGGAGGAAGTGATATTGGAAAGCAAACTCAGGGACGAAGATATGGTAAGATGTGTTTAGTGGTCTCAGGAGGTTGAGATACTGGGTCATATTGAGAAGAAAGAAAACATTCGTGATGTGAAGATGAAGCAATCACACGAATTGAAAGTATTCATTTGGCGACTGTTTTAGATTTTTTGTTACTCGAGGACGAGCAATGTTTAAGTTCGGGGTATTTTAATGAATGTATATTCATCATGAAATTCGATTATCACTTTGGGACCAATTCAACTCTATATATACTATTTCACTTAAGATGAATCATAATGTGCAAAACTACTTAGTTGATTCAATTATCAAGGTTTTAACTAAATATTGTTGATTTAATGCAGGATTTGACAAAGTTGAACAAGTAGTTAGGGTCCACCTTCATCTCTGGCTCTGATCAAGAAATCTAACCAAGCATTTGTGCCCATGCGGTCTCAAGATTGTTTGAGCCCATTCGGTCTCAACATCGTTTGAGCCCATGCGGTCTCAAGACCGTTTGAGCCCATTCGGTCTCAAGACCGTTTGAGCCCATTCGGTCTCAAGAACGATAGACCAGCAGAGCCCAATTACTCACCACCACCCCCGTGCAATGCGGCACGACCGTGGGACAGCGGCATCACTATGACCGTGGTGCCTTGCTACGACCGTGGTGCGTCGTCTTCTACCTCTGCACCTCCGCCAAGTAGCACTTCTCTTCTTCAAATACGTCTGATTACAGTGGCGCCATGCTCCTGCACCTCCACCCTATCGAGCAGCAGCCCCGACTCCGCCACATCTATTGCTACAGCCACCGCACAACCACCAGCTCCCTATCTACCTTCCTCAATGTCAAACGCACAGCAGTTGCAGCCTGATCCATCACAGCAGCATCACCTCCTCCATCCGCTGCAATGCCACGCCGCCGCCACCAACCAAACGGTCACAGACCGTTTGGTCAATCGAGTAGCTGAAACCATTTGCTACTACTGGATGAGCTGAAGATCGTTTGAGTTTTTCAAGCGGTTTACAGACCATTTGGACCACTTGGTGAGGGTTGACTGTTTGCTCAAACCGTTCACTATTGTGCATAGGGACCGAATGATCCCAAGACCGTTTGGTCTCGTGTGATTTCCAAACCATTTTCTACTCAAGACCGTTTGGTCTTATACGGTTTACAGACCATTTTCTCAGATTCTACAGACTGTTTGGGCTGAAATTAAGTGAAATCGTTTGGGAAAAATATCTCCAGATCGTTTCGTTTCTTTTAATCCAAGACCATTTGGGGAAAGTTCGGGGCCTATAAATAGGACCCCATGGGTCCTCACTTGGGCATCGGTTCTGGGACACCGATAGGCGGCTTGTACATATGTCCGATCCAAATCCAGTTTTGTCTGTGCCAGTTTAATTCCACCTACTACCCGTGTTGCAACCAAGGAGGCTGAAGAGAGAAGGAAGACGGAGCGAGGGAGACTGTCCGGTCTATCTTGGCAACTCCCGTTCGCACCCAGATCTGCTCTGACACAATGTAGAAGGTTGTATCTTCTTTACCGAGCTGTGACTACCTTCTGCACCGAGTTCATGGCAGATTTCTCTTTCTTTCTCGTTCTTCTTGTTTCTCGCATCATGAGTGAGTAGTACCTTTTCGCTGGGGTGTGGAGACTAGCCCCACTACATATGCAAATCATGTTCTTTTGTTAAACTCTCCATGGAAATGTATATAACTTTCCATTTTGTTGTTAGTTGGTATGTTTGTGGTTGATTATCTACTCACTTTCATCTTGTTCTTTCCTATATTGCGAAATCTTCTATATGTGGGATGAAATGGTAGTTTATAAAGTTCGACTCTTTGATGAGAACTTCTGATAAGATTCCTTGAGGTTGTAAGTGTATGATCCATTAGGGGACAAGACATCTAGCCTAAGGTGATGCTTCTGTGGTCTAAACATCCCTCAGGGTGGACCTCAGCCTTAGTTAGATTTTATATCGTCTTTGTTTATCGTCGATGTTAGTTTGTAGATCTATCACCTGCTTGCTTATCGATTAATGCGGTTGACTCCCAAACTAGAGATAGAATGGGATTTCTTCATAGCCGTAAGTAAGCGATCTGATTGGTGACGAGACATCTGATGCCTAAGGTGATTCTTACGCGAGCCTAACGCCCTAACGGGGGGTTCTGCAGCAGCTCTATTTGGATTGATATATCTTGTCTGGATTGTTTGCGATTAAATGTGTTTGCATGTTTAGCGGTGGTGAAACCCGATACCATCCCAACGACTCCATATCATTGATCTAAATCCAATTTTAATTCAGCTTTTACTTTCTTGCAATTAGTTTAATTAACCTCAAGTCAACCAATCATTCTAAATATTAGTCTTATCTCGAACTAGACTAGACTGACAAATATTCTTAAAAACATTGTCCTTTGGGTTCGATCCTTAACTATACTGCGATAAGACTCGTCTTCTTGCGGGTGGTATTATTGCACTTTGGTTTTAGTAAAAGCTCGGGGATTTCAACCCCGAGTGAGTTTGTTAGTGCATTCAAAATACCACGTCAAACATCCATCTCAAGTGTTGAGATGGGTGTCTGAAGAGTTCTAAATGGCCGTCTCAAGTGTTGAGATGGGTGTTTGGAGAGTTAGAGTTCATTTGAGTTGTAATTGGCTATGAAGGGAACTGACCCAACCAGATGGTTCAACTCAGGTCACTAGAAGACCGTATGGGTAACCGAGACAGTTGTATCACATGGGATAGATGGTCCAGATCAGTTGAGGAAAGGTTCTAGACATTTGCCTATTTGTTTCCCTTATATATTACTTGTTGTGCAATGAAATCAATGTCCAACATTAATGGGAATTGAGTTGCCCATTTTGGGTACAACTGGGAAATTGTGAAATGACCATCTTGCAGTGTAAGAAAACTGTCTCACATGCAAGACGACTATCTGGATTTTCTAGATGGCTATTTTGGTTGTTGTAGGTTGCAAAGTTTTTAGAATTGTTGCGAAAATTCAAGATCTTCTTGTCCCTTATACTCCTACACATACTGGGAACCCTAGTCCTCACCCCACCTATAAATAGAGGGGTATTGGGGCTTTCCAGAACACAAAATAGACAATTGAGAATTAGTTGTTCTAACAACTGTTGTCCTCTCTGGTTGTGGTAACCAACAGAGCCCAGGAAAGTCGTACCTGACTAGGGAGGGATATCCAAGGGAGAGAAACAATTGAGATCATTATTTTGGGAGAGCAGGTTGGTGACTAGTATGCCAACGGGAGGTAAAACTCCTTTGTTTCCATTCTAGGAGGACGACAGGAGTTCTAGTTGGTCAGTGTGCACTTCTCTAGATATGAGGTGGCCTTTTCCCATTGATAAGGAGAACGACAGCAGCCAGTAGTCTGTGATGACAGGAGCTGCTGCAGACTACAATGTTTGAGTCTGTAGTCTGTAGAAAAGTAGTCAAATAAGTCTTAGTATTGTCCTTGGAGGAGCAGTCATACGAGTCCTAGTGCAACTAGGAGCTGCACAGACACCATCCAAGACACACAGCACATCTGTATCAATAAGGATTGTTGTTGGACTTGTTCTAGGACCAGGCATATCTTTATGAAACCATCATTTCCATTGCATAGTTATTGATGCGATCCACTGGTTAATGGGAAATATGCCATTAAAATTTATCGTATTTCCCTACACTATATTGTCAACGAAGATAAGGTTTGTAATCACCCAGCTTTGTTTCCTCCTCAACACCATGCAAAAAAGCTATTGATCTGTAAAATCTTGATAAGTTGTGAAGATAAGTTGTTGTTACCCTGTGCCGACTTGAGATGTATTTTCTACCTTCATTTTTTGATATAATGGTATATGTTGTTGTCCATTTGGATAAGGAAGTGAAAATGTTGGTATGGTTTTCTTGCATTGGATGTATCATTTTGAATCGTACATGAATTGCTTTAAAGGTGACATTCAAACATTATCGGTCTGAATGGAGTAATATTGAGGATTATGTGGCTAGGGAGGTTATGGACTATTTCAATGACTTTTGAGTTGTAATGAAGCTCCTACCAAAGAAAAGAATATTGATCCTTATTCTAGAGAAAGGAATGTAGGAGAACGAGTGAAAGTAATTAGTCATGAGATGTGGGAACAAGCACACTTGTATGTTTCAGACAACATCAATGAAGTGGACATCTATATCACCGAACATACCAATTTTATCAAGACAAAATATCCTTGAGCCAGTTCGATGTGGATTTATAGAGAGCATCATTGGACACTTATTAGGTGGTTTGAAGATAAATTATTCCATTAATAATCTCAAACACCAAATAAGTTGATGAATATATCAAATGACTCTCCTTTAAACAAAACACGACTGATATGTATTATGAAAGGTTTGACATAAATGGATTTTTATATTACACGAAGTGTCAAGATGATAAGAGTATCATCCTTCAAGCATCTTCATTTAATTTTTCTTGTGTGAAGGATAAGATTCCACATGTAGCTAAAATGTCCTATTACAACGTCATTGAAGAAATGAATATATACTTCTTAATAATGAATGGGTTCACCTCTCTCTCTAGGAACACCTCTATTCCATCTCTAGTTTGGGCCTTTTCCATGGTGGGCTCCCACCCTATTGGAAGAGACTCCAGTCAAGCCTCCCAGAGAACCCCTCTATCCACCTCCAATTCCGCCCCCACCCCTGATCGCCCTTCCCCACCACTTGTCGGCTCCCCTTCCCCCCCATGGAGAGAGCTCACAGACACTCCCATGGTCTGACCCTAGGGTCAACATCACGATGGTTCATTCCTGGGTTGATACTGTGTCTAAGACCATTCATGTCCACAGGAACAGCCAACCTGTGGCACTCTCAGAGGATCCCATAGAGCCCTTCTTCGGGGCAGAAGATGTCGACCATTGATGAAGTTTTTCGGACAAGTGGTTCACGACATGGATGATTTTCACTGGAGCTCTATCATCATGTAGATCTTGGTAAAGAGTCATTACATCCAACATGGCTATGGATGGATGCTCCGAACTTGGAAGCCACGTGGTGAACTCCAACTTTCCCACCTAAAAGACGGTCTTTTCCTAGAAAAAATTGCGTCAGAGGAAGACATGAAGATCTCCATTGATCAAGGACCTTGGTTTTTTGACAACCAACTGGTCTTGACCAGGAAGTGGACACCGATGGCTGATGTTCATAGGGCTTTCCTCACCTCAGAGCTAATATGGCTCACCCTCGATGACCTTGGCCAGAACTGGACCAAAAGGTCCCTCACCATCATCAGTTTTGCTTTGGGGATGCCTAAAGTGGTAGAATTCTGGTTGGAAGGGTGCCATGCTGGTGCCCCCCACCTTTGTATTGACATCCAGGTGGATAAAGACCCCTCCCCAGTTGTCATGGTCGAACTCCTAGATGGCTAGGAGATGGAAGTGAATGCCACATATGACGCCTTACTTGAACAGCGCAACGACTGCAAGGTGTTCGTGATTTTGACTGGTTGTTGCCTTGGGTTAAGATCAACTCATCTAGAGTTGTCAGTTGATCGGGGCATATCTAGGAGTAGGAGGCCAAAGAGGAAAGAGGAAGAACAATAGGAAAGGTAGAAGTCAGCTTATAGGTGAGGTGGAGGTTTTGGCCAACAACAAGCTGCTACTGGTACTAGGGGTCCCACCATTGAGATAGGTGCCAGCAACATGGTCTATCCCGTGGATACATGTGTGAACAGTGTCAATGAATACAAAAATGACACTGGCGCCATTGTAATCATAGGAAAATCCCCACAGGCTGAGACTTCTCCCGACCATCTGGACAGGACAAGTAGTCTGACCACTAATTTGCAGACCACTAGGCTCAAAGACGGAAAATGCTTTGAGGCCTCTCCAAATCCCTTTCAACTGTTGGAAGACTGGGACAATGAAGAGGTTTATGATCTAGTTTCTCAAAGGATCACCAGGGGTATCTTAAGTCATGACAAGGTGAGCAGAGGCAAAGGAAGAGGGAGAGGAGGCACCCCCCTTGTGAGAGGGGGGTCATCACAAGGTGTTAAATGAAGATCTTCACGTGGAATGTCAAAGGGGCATCTATCCCTACTAAGTAGAGAACCTTTGGACGTATCATTAAGGAAAGTAAATTTAATATAGTTATATGTCTGGAGACCCACATTAGAAGGGAGGTCAAAGATAGAACCTCAGGGCTTTTTCCTACTTGTTGGGAATGTGCCTCCAACTTGGAGATCATTGAAGGTGGTAGAATAGTGACTGGGTGGAACCACCATAAATGGGATATCCAAAAATTCATTGCTCTAACCAAACCATTATCATCAGTTGCATTAATAATGGGAGCTTCCACTGCACAATCAAAGTAGTTTATGGTGCCAACGATGAGTCATATAGAAGAAGACTTTGGGATTCCATGATCCACACTATACAGGAGGAACGCATCCACCTAGTGATTCGTGACTTCAATCATGTGAGGAAAGATAGTGAGAAAGTTGGTGGGCTACCGGTACCTGACTCCATTATCAAATACTTCAATGATGTTGTTGATGTTGGTATACTCTTTGAACTCAACTCCAAAGGGGGTATTATGACCTGGCACAATAAAATAGTTCCTATTTGAAGGATATCTAGTCACCTGTATCATGGGCTCATTAATGAAGCATGGTTGGATACGTTCCCGCAAGCTTCTTTCAAGCTAGACTCCCATCCTAATAGAGACTGCACTTGGATGTAAGTGGATCTAGTCTTCCATCTAAGCCCCAACCAACCTTTCCACTTCTTAAATCATTGGACTACTTGGCTGAGTTTCAATTATCTCATCAGCGAAGTGTGGAGACCCTCAGTTGATGGGAACCCTTTGTTCGTGGTTGCTGCCAAGCTTAAAAGGACAAAGAAAGCTATCAAAATATGGTCCAGAGAGATGATAGACTTACCTAACCTCATCAATAAGTCCAGTGATGCATTCCTGGATGTGTCTAAAGACTTGAGACTCAACCCCTCTGGTATTGAGCTCATGGGTAAGGAAGAACAACTTGGTAAATGCCTCCTCTAGCTCGAGAAAGCTCATGAAGTGAGCCTTTGGCAGATAAGTCGTATAAGATGGATTTGAGATGGTGACCGCAACTTGAAAGTCTATTACTCTACTATCAAGAGGAAGAACATGAAAGATCATATCCACAACCTGATCAATTCTAATGGAGCCTTGGTGGATGAGGAAAAGAAACTAGAAGATTTGGCTATAGATTTCTTCTTGAATCTATAAAATTATGAAGATAAGCACTCATCGAGTCTTGTTCTCCCACCTAATGAGATGAATAGGGAGTTGCTTAGACCTGCTACTGAAGAAGAAATTATAAAAGTAGATTTCACCATTGGTGCTTGCTAAGCACCTATGCTTGATGGATTGAATGCCAAGTTCTTCCAAACATCATGGTCGATCATCTACAAAGACATTTGTAGATTTGTTCACAGGTTCCTTGTAGGTGGTAGGATGGTCCACCAAGTGAACCATTATTTCATCAAAGTCATTCCCAAGAGTCAAAATCCTACTTCCATGAATGACTTCTGGCATATCGCTTACTGCTTTGTGTTGTATAAGATCTAATCTAAGATCCTCAACATCATAATCAATCCTTGTCTTCCCTTGTTGGTTTCTCCTGACTGGTTAGCCTTTGTCCTTGGAAGAGACATTGTTGATAACGCTCTATTATCTATTGAGTTCCTTCATGACTTCCAAGTCAAGAACAAGGCTAGGAAAGCTTGCCTCAAGGTCGACATCTCGAAGGCGTATGATAATGTTTGCTGGCAGGGGATGTGGACAACCATTATAGCCATGGGATTCTTCGAAAGGTTTGTTTAGATCATCAAAAAATGTGTTGATACCACATCTTTCTCTGTCCTAATCAATGACATTCCTAAAGGTATGCCTCAAGAGTCCAACGACCTGAGGCAAGGGGATCCACTTTCCCCTCTTCTCTTCTCGCTAGTCATGGAGAATCTCAGTTTCCACATGGCCAAAGCTAAAGAGGAAGGGATGGTTAAGCCTTTCAAATCATAATGAGTTAAGGTCCATTCCCACATGATATTTGTCGATGACATCTTATTCTTCATCGTGGGTCACACTAAATATCTTAGAGGCATCTAATGCATCCTCAAGACTGTCAGCAACTTGACTGGGTTGTAAATAAATGACATTAAGTCCAAACATTTTCTATCCAACTCATGTGCCTCAAGAAGAGGGATATTAAAAGCAGCTTTCGGCATTGCTGTAGGGACCTTTTGCACCAGGTAATTGGGGATACCAATTGTTGGGAGTAGTGAGAATGGCTCTGAGTTTTGTTGTTGCCTTGATGATCTCTAATCCTCCGTTGACAAATGGGTAGGGCTTAAGCTCTCCATGGCGGGCATGATCATCCTCATCAAGGCTTTCCTTGCAAGCAAGATCAGGTAGAGGTGTCTCCTTACTGAAATCCCAGACTTTGTTGTCCTCAAGTTCAGTTCCATCCTCTCCAAGTTTCTTTGGAATGGTGGCAACCATGTCATATCATGGGATATTGTCTCTAAACCTCTTCATGGTGGGGGACTGGCTTTGCGAGACCTGGTGGGCATTTCTCATATGGATTCATGGCTCCACATTCACTCCTTCCTCCTCAAACCAGGGAGCCTAAAGGCTAGCTGGATAAGGATTAGTTATGGTGACCTCCCTAATTCCATCTCTAGCCCACATCCCTCCACGATTTGGAGGAGGATGCTAGCGATATGGCCTGATGTTGAAGGCTCTTACAGCTGCAACTTTTCCTCTTTGTCCTCTTCCTATCCAAGACTATGGTCGATCAGTAAAAATTGGCCCCAGGTTCACTGACATCCTATAATATGGTGCAAGATTCATTTTCCTAAATGGATCCTATGGACATATAGGGGCATTCACAACAAGCTTCCCACCCTTGATCGGCTCTCCAAATGGTGTGATGTCAGCAGTGACTTATGCCTCCTCTGTAAGGATGAAGCAAAATCACATGGGCATGTTTTCTTTAGGTGTAGGTTCTCCCTCTACATCTAGAGCAGAATCTCGATTAATTGTGGTTGGGGTGACACCCCCCTCAATCTACTTTTGGTTTTCAACAATACTAAGGGAAACCAAGGAGGGAGAATGTTCACCAGTTTAAATCTCACTTCCCTTGTGTTCCATGTATGCAATGAGAGAAAACGAAGAATGCACAATGGTAGAGAGAACGATAAACTCACTATTTTTTACAATGTTGCAAATAGCTTACCTTTTTTTCTAAAGGAAACCCAGACATCCTTAGAGGGTGAGGCTTGAGGTCCTGGCCATGTGGGGTATCAAGTAGACCTTTTTATAGTATATAGGGATTTTGTATAGCCCCTATACTTCCTTTCTTTGATCTAGTAATATTTTACCCTATCCAAAAAATGCCATTCAAGACATATGTGAATGATAGAAAGATAATTGGAACCAAGTGGGTCTACTACAACAAGCTAGATGAAAGCAACAAGGTGGTAAGAAACAAAGCAAGGTTAGTGGATCAAGGCTATAATCAGCAAGAAGGTGTAAATTTTGATGAAACATGTGCACATGTACCTAGACTTGAATCCATTCATATGTTTCTTGCTTTTTCTAGTTATAAAAACTTTCTTGTTTATCAAATGGATGTTAAAAGTGCATTTTTGAATGGTACAATTGAGGAGGAAGTGTATTTTGTACAACATCCAGGCTTTGAACATGATAGTTTACCTAACCATATTTATCTATTGCAAAAAAACTTTATATGGACTCAAACAAGCACCTTGATCTTGGCATTACTGAGTTTTGAAAAGATTGGAGAGACTTGTGAACCATTCATAATGGCATCATAGACAAAGTAAGTATTCTACATCATTAATCCTACAAATGAAAAATTGTCTATCATTCTTCATGGGAAAAGGCAATTCAGTGCAGATCCTATAGATGAAGAAGAGTAATGTGACAAGTATGATGACTTCATTCCATCCTCAGTTGTCTTTCCAAGTGTAAATGTTGAAGTAACACTGAATTATAAATATGTGGATATCACACAGAAGGAATATTAATTGATCATAGATCCATCCAATACTAGAGGCATGTATTTTATTTTTTTAATTTTAGGTGTGCATATTACATTTTTTATTCCAGTTATATATGGTTAATATGATATATGTACGTTTTACACTCTGTATCACTTATATTTTATTCTTCGACTATTTTTAATATGATGCTTTTTAGATGGTGTGATTTTGAGTATGCACAACATTATGATGTGCGATGTGAGGACGTGTTTGGTGTATGTTGTATTGTTTTATTACATAGGTGTACATTTTAGATTCTCTATCACAATTATATAAGTTATATTTTTATCAGATATATGTGTTTCTTGGCCATTTTAGGATGAACATCCTGATGATATGAACCTTGTGGATCTTGTTAGGTCTACTAAGGAACAACATAATGTGCACATAAAAGAGGCATCACCTTGATGAGCAAGTTAGTAGCACAAAGAGGTAAAGGAGCAAAGCTGGCCATGACTTTTACGAAATATGAAATCCTATCGAGAAGAATCGTAGTAGTTTCATGCAATATCTAGGGGTTATTACTCATAGCAAATTGGAAATAACAATAGACTCTTGGAATAACATTGATAGTTTTGCAAAACATTGCATACAGAAGGACATAGTTGCAATATATTCTAATTTTTAAATATAATCACAATTCTTATTTTTAAAAATATGCCATTACGTATATAAAATTTTATAGACCATCTTTCTCCATGATGAATAAATGCATCATAAAAAGTTTTTGCAACAATATGGAAGGATATTAAGGAATTATAAGACAAATCTAACAAGAGAATACATAATGAGAAACAAGAAGAAGAAGTATGTCATTGAGAAATGATCCTCCCCTGACCCGTAGGTGTGGGAAGCATTTGTTTCTTCAACACAAATCAACAAATCAAAGGTATTAAGTCTCCTCCTTTCAAATACATACTTAGGATTAATCAAAGGAATTCAATGTATTACATAGTTAACATATGTTTTGGATTAACTAGACTTTATATGATGCTAAAAATGAAAGGGACACAAAGAATGTGTAAGACCACAAGTTGGGTCCAGGTGGCTGTGAAAGGTGTTACCTATAAAGTCTGGAAGCACCTTATTTTGAGAATCCTACTCCTAGGTCTACTAAGTCTTCTACTACTACTACACTTTTACTTTGCCACGAGGAGTGGATAATTGTGAGGATCAATCAATCTAGAGAAATATCCAACCCCACAACCGCTAAGTAACTAAAAATATAGTGAAATTCAACTCTCAGAATGCATGTTCACTTTTAACCTTGATAGTTATGTTTTAATGACCAATTACTATTGATGATGGTTATCGACATCTCTACAACAAAGAAAAGAAGGTGAGTTCATTCCTGAGAGCCAAAGGGATAAATTGTTAATTACTTTGGGTACTCTAGAGCGTCCTAGTCGTGCTGGGGCCATTGGGAATGGTGTCAGTATAAGATCCTTTTTTGGGTCATCTAGAGCATAAGCACAAATCTATCAAGAAAGGGAAGTCACAAGAAAAGTTACAAGACATAATTGCAAAGGGAATAGATGAAGTAATGTGTCAGTTTCAAGCTTCTCAGACTCAACCTCCTTAGACTATACATGTGCTGCCCCACTCTTCTTATGAGGTGGATCCCCTTATGACAGATATGGTTGGGAGTAATCCCACAAACCTTCCAGCTGGCATGCCTGATGTAATATTTTTTGTGATATTATAGTGTTATAGTCTTTCGGGTGAATTTATATGTTAGCTTTTAGGTATATATAATACTATATACAAATTTGTAGAGGTTGAGGCCATGTCATATTGGATTACTAGAACTTGGCTTCTATGTCGTTGCATTGGGGTGATGCTTATCCATCCCTTCCAAGTGACATGATTCATGGTGCTCTAATGCGTGCCAATGCAGTTTGTGTGTCTATTAGGCTTCTCTACAATGCTTGAAAATAGATTCCACTTCCATGTGGCTACTACAAGCACAAGACAAAAGGTAATGCAGAAGGCAGCTTGGTTATGTGGCCCAAAGCATGTCTTATCTATTTAAATGTATGCTAACTTTTCTTTGCATTTGTAATTGTATTTCTTTTCTACTTGTGTATTTAATTGATAATTGATATGAGAATATATGTAGTCCATATATCACCTAAGAAACGCCCCTATAGTTCCTCCTCCACTTCCTTGAAATATTCAATTACCCGATTGACTCATCAAATCCTAAGTGTAGGGGGTTGAGACCATGGCTACACAACTTAGAAGAAGGGTCGACTATTATGATCCATATCCAAGAGGATGTTGTAGGTCAAGATCATGATACTAGTTTGTTCTTTCCAGGTATTGTCGAGCTACTTAGTTATGATTCGTTGAATACAATTGTGATAAAACTTTGGATATGGTGAGATCTTATGGTTAGATACCTCATTCTATATTTGTGAAAATGTATGTGGAATTATTTTCATATATATGTTAATGCATACATGTTTGTTTTGCAGCTACTTATATAGGGTGTGTGGATAGTTTACACTAACCAATTGGAATTTCTAGTTCCATCATTGCTTAGGTGTATAGATAAGGACCCAACATCTATTTGTGGTTACCTCTCTACCACATTTGAATACTTTGGTAATGCGAAATAGAGTATGATTATAGTTCATTTCAATGTTAATTAAGTTTTGAGTACTTTTCTTGTAATTTTGACTTATGAATAATATTTCATAGTGGGATTTGAGTTTCCTTTTGTTTTTCTTCTATTCTCTCAGTTAAGCAATGGGAGTTGTTGGTAACCATCTAGGAAGCTAACTACATATTATCTAGATCCTTCGAGTGATAAAGTAGGGAGTGGAGACACACAATGAAAATGACATTAGTTGTGTAAGTAAATTTTTGTATCTGTCAACATATAATTAATGGGTGCATTGTTACATGACTATTTACTAATTCAATTAAATGTATTACTTAAACTTACACGGGTATAAAAGCATTCAAAAATTTGGATGAAAGATAGATAAAAAAAGAAATTATTAAGTTAGAAGAATTTTGCGGTAGTTTTATGACTCTAATGTATATATATACTAACTATGCTTACTTTTATAAATTAATCTTTCACATAAATATTGATTTATAGTGTCATTTACAAAATAATAATTGGACGTGAGGATACTATGTCATGTGGTATATGAACCCGATTGTCATATAGGGGACACTAGTCATCTATTGTTTAGAAAAGGCAACCGCACTTGATTAAAAAGTAAATAGTATCATTTGATTATATAAAAATTTATCGCAAAATCCTGAATTATACCTATTATCTTTGCAGTTGTTTGACACAACATAGCCATATACAAAAGAAGATATGAATGAGAGAAGTATGGGTAGAGTCCTTTATTAAGGAAGTCAACTTTCCATTTGATTGGGATCAAATATAAGTTTTCTAAACTTTAATGTCATTATTTCTATATAAATGTGATGGTTATGACTTTTTGTAGCTTTAAATTTGATGCAACTAAATAGTAGGTGCAAATGTGAATGATATGTGTATATATGAATGTGTGTGAATGGATGAGAAGATGAAAGAATACAATGAGAATTTAGTTCTTACATGCCATGAGAATGGAATTGTATCTGTTTTTTCTAAATTTTGTATGTGCATGAGAATGGAATCAAGTATTAAATAGAAGGAAAATTTATGTGGATGAATGAATTATTTGTATGTATTTGTTATTACAGGTTGTTGGCCTATTGTTAACATGAACACATGATGGAACTTATAGTTCTAAATGAATTATATAATGTGCATTTTGATGAACAGTTAGACAGTAGGTCTGCAGACCTACTATAAAAAAAATGTACATGCGACATCAGTTGTTATTAAAAAATTGACGTTGTAGATCTACATTGTCAGTTTTATGAGAAATTCGACAGCACAACTATTCTAAAGTGGTTGTCCCACCCACCACAGTCAGCTACCTAGCAAACAACACGATTGTACTGGCCAGTATGGCTGCATGATATTTCTCTGCTTTATCATTTTTTTCTACAACATAGAGGTTCTATAGAGATACTATAAAAAAATACATATGTTGTTATACATAAACTAAAGACTATGCTACAATATATTTTGTCAGTTTCTTTGTGTGGACCGATGATATAAATCTCTAGTATCAGTTATGATCTATTCAACCAACACCTATAATCTTAGAACTATCTTATTATCATTGTTGACATCGCTATATGTCATCCGTTTATATATTTATAGAAATCGACACTAGCTTTGCTTAGTTGTTTTTACTTGTCATAAAAACTGACTCTAAAGATCTTTATCCGTAGTGTCGCCCACTTAAGTGTCAGTATAAAACTGATGTTATATGTCAAATTTTAATGATGGTGTAGATGATTATATGTACTATTATCTCTATCCATTAATTATAACTTCGATGACTCATTCTTAGTTAACCACAACCACATATCCTTCCATTCTATAAATGTTCTAATCGTTAATGAGTGTTCTAGTTTTATATTTCTATCATATTTTATGAGTTGTATAATAGGTGTACATACTCCATTTACTAATACAAGTGTAGATTGCATAGTCTTATTAGTTAATAAAACTTCTATCATTTGTTGGGACTATTTTCTAATGCTTGTTATTTTTATTATTTTAAGGATCTTGAACATCCCTCGTTGTTATCTTAGAGAGCAGCCACAATTTCATCTCGGCATTAGGAGGAAGACCTCACTGTAGTTGTGAGATGTTAGTATTTGGGGGTACTTTTTGTCGTCTATGTATACTTTGGTATCGGACATAATTTTAATTGATGCATCCATGCTCGTAAATTTGTATTATGATGCGGCATAGATGTAAACATCGTAACTGTGGTGACTTCATTTTGTAAATAATTGGTTACATGGCCTTGTGGGACCACATAAGGCACGACTTTGACATGTTAATGAAAACGGCACAATGTGAATATAACTCTAAAGTAACAATCATAATGGACATTTTCTGATGAACAAATATTTAATGTTTTCAAAACTAATATTTTTTGTGTAGCTTTGCATGCTTAAGTTTCATCTTGGTTAGGGTTTGGCTTTTTTTTGTCATCTTTCAACCAATGTTAGGGCGTGATTGTGTGTAATCCTAAATGAACGTGTCACATAAAGAACAAAAAACTTCATGTTCTCCTATTGTATTTTTAGGTGTGTGATTAGGGTAGCATGCAAATGATCATGTTGACCTTGTATACATAAATCGATGTGGTATCTCCTTCTCTCCAATGTTTACTAAAATACTTACAAGGTTGTTAAATTGTAATAAATTCCAGGTCTAAGAAAAGTATGATATTTTAAACAATTTATAGTATCTATGAATATCATCTAATAACAAATTTAAGGGACATATTATTGTCTAAGTGTAAAATCTAAATGGATTTATCTCTTGAATATCATAGTTGCTTGGAATACATTTCTAATAATATTGAACTTTTTGAAAGCAAGATGAAAATTAATTTTTATTATACGAAAAAAATGAGTCATGAAGGAGACTTCCTCTCCCTGACTCCTCATTGACCTGTGGAGGCCTGACACAAGAGTTTTTCTTAACCCTAATATTTTGGTTATTCGTTCCTCTTCATTAGAATTCTTTTCAAATTGTAATGTATTTTCGGATCTCTTAAATGCCAAAAAGTTTTATTTGTTTCTTAGCATGTTTATTTACTAAGTTATACTTATTGAATCCAAGAAACTACACATGAGTGGTTTTAGTTTATTTAGAATCTCATTCACAATTTTTTCCATGTTGGTCTTAAACAACAGTCTTTGATGCTCCAAGTAAGACTTTAAATTAGGATTTTGACATAGTACATCTTTTTATTAATAACTATACTATTCATTTGTCCCTAAGGGATACTAAACTTATAATATTCTAATTGATTATGTTGAAATTTTTATATTCCACTCATATCCTTAGTTTTATGTTAATGAACATGGGCTTACAATACTCTTGTTTTATTAGACTTGCAATTATTCATGTGAATCTCATTTTAGTGTTGAATTTATTGTTCTATTTCAAATATGTGTGGAATTATGATTAGTCAGCAGTGGTATTTAGTTAACAAAAATTAGGGCTGATATTGTATTAACACTTATTACAAGTAAAGAACACATTGAACTTCCCCTAACCAGAAGTTGGGAGCATAGTTGTCTCATCCTTGATCCGAAGAAGGGTGATGTGTGTCTTCCATAATTTAGACGTGCATGCAATGTTATCAGGTTTGCTTTATCTACAAGTACATACAATGGGAGTGTGTTCCCTTCTTAATTAATTGTTACCAATCTATTCATCTTTAACTACTTGCTGGTTATTTTTGGGTATGTGATCTTAAAGTTAATAGTATATTGTAACGTTGCACATTTATTTCATGAAAACATATTTTTATGATCTGACAAGTCAATAATGTTCCGCATGATATTCATGTATGTTAGTCTCATGGAGATTCATGTTCTCATCAAATAATGGTTCCACCTTTTATCATGAATCATTTGGATGATGCCTTTTCGTATTTGTAACTCATTTTCAATGTTGAGATATACATCCTATTACAATATATCAATGTGTACATATGTATCTCTAATTGATTCCTATTATTTATTTGGATGGTGTCACACACTCATAAGTAGTTTAATTTTGTCTAAATCAAAAGAGAGGCTCAATTAGACTAATATATATGCTTTATTCTATTTTGTACCAAAGGTGGTCATAATTTTGTATTAGATCTTATTTTTTCCATGTCAATTTTTAAAATTTTGGAATTTTAAATGAATATTATGTAATAATTCTCCAGAAAAACTTATTATTTTTTAAATCCATGTAGCTTTTTAGTACATATAAACATTACTAAAGATTAATAAAATAATAAATGAAATGAGACTAGATGGGATCATATTCAACGCAATGTATAGTGAAGTTGGTGACACCAAAATTCATTATCTACATGTAGTGACAAAGTCGAGTTACTTATGAAGGGCTTTGTTACTTACGTAAGCAATTCGCTAACTTTCCCAAAAGCTTCACAACTTGACTCGATCACAATTGAAATAATAAAAAGCGATATATTGGTCTCTTTGCAAGCATCTTTATGTGGCTCTTTGAAAGCATCCATATGTGATTATATTGGACTAACATGCATACTATGTCTCCTTTGTCATGGCCAAAGCTATCAGACCTTGTGTAACTCTTAGAGGAAAATAAATTTATTGGGAAATTTTAATATTATTGATGATAAAATCATGTTCCTTCGTAGGTTTGACATAATCTACCCAAATTCTTCAAACTTTGACATAGTTCTTGATGGGTTATGTTTGATAATAGGTCATTGATAGATTTCAATAAAACCTAGCTTATACATGTTCCTTCATAGGTTTGACATAATTTACCTAAATTCTTACATTCCCTAGAGATTCATCTTTTAGGGTTTTATAATTCTCGTAGTTGGATTGAAGTTGTCATTCTTTTAGGTGGATTTGGTCATAGGTTGGCCCCAATGTATCTTTAACGTATGGTGAATAAAACCGGTTCATTTAATGTGAAAAATTATACAAGTTTATTCAATTATACCATTTTAAATATGATTTGGTAATATAATCCTAGCTTCATGGTTTTATTGGAAAATTTGTTAAGTTTTAGATATAAATGATCGATTAAAATTATATGACATAATTTTAGCTTGAAAGTATGTATTATGCATGAATTATTACCTATCTTATTACATACAGACATTTGTAGTAATCATTATGATTTCTACCAATCTTTATAATTCTAAAAAATAATTTCTTTTAGGTGTAACAAGTAATTTTATTAACTAAATATTCTATATGATATTTGTTGTGAGTAAAACTGTACTTGGACAATTTTTGGTAGGATGATAATATTGATTTTAAAAATTTTATATAATGTTATTGTTTGTGGGTATAGTGAAACCCTAGATGTCTCAAATGACAATGTAATCCAGAAACATTGATTTCATGTTGAAATTAGTTATCTTGATATATTTTAATACTTTATAATGAATACTTAGTAATAAGACATCAAAATATAATCAGAATTTTGGTTTTTCCATCCGAAAGAGACTAGCGACAACTTGTTTCCAGCTTGTCTTCTACTTCAATGTATTTTTAAAATAATGTGTTTAACTTATTACCATGAAATAGAAGGCAGACGAACAAAACTATGAGTTTGAATATAGCTTAGGCACCCTAAAAATGTGATATTCTCCTATAGATTGTACTAGAGTAGTGAAACATGTAATCGTGGTAGGCCATGAGAAGGAGACGTAAATCATGGATATAGATCCATATTATTCTACTAGACCATGTGGAACTAGTAAGACCCTACATAGGTATGATTTCTTACCTAGATCAATTTGATATTTGTATGGCTAGTCCGTGTGTTATTTCAATGGTAATTTTACTCTTGTTTTTGTCGGGAGTTATTATTACTAGTGGCCAATTAAGGAGCTCACATAGTGGACACTTATACTAGAAGTATGTTTTTTGGCATTGTTTTCCTCATCTAGATTATCCAAATGTTGATCCTTAGTTGCAAGGACTTTGTACTCCTACATTGTGAATTTGATAACTTAAAAGTAGAGGAAAGCTTGTTGTCATTCTCTGAGTGACCAGGTAAAATTTAGAAGGCTTCTTTTTATTCAAAGTACATGCCAATCATATTTATGGGAAGTACCAAAAAGGTAGTTGGAGATGCTAGTGTAATTTCTAGAAATGATGTTGTTGTCACTTTTGATATGAATATAGATGTATTTATCAATAAAAATTCATTATATCATGATTTTCTCTAAATTAAATGGTGATTGGATTCATTCAATTATCAATTATCTTAGAAAGTGATAGCGACCATTGATATGTTGGAGTTTGAAATTAACCTATTTTTATGGACTAACATTTGATCTGTCAATTGACATTTATGTTCTTGAGGTTTCCGCACCTCATGAGACTTTCATTGAGGATCGAAGTTGTAATCTATCCAAACAAATTCTGGTTTATGCATAATGATGTTTATGTTCAATTAGTCTTGGCTAATCATGTTCTTTAGCTTATAACTCATCATTGTTTGATATTGATATGTATGTAACAGTAGTGGAGCCATATATTATCACTAGGGTCACAAGGCTTGGCAATGGGTTAAACAAAATGACTTAAGAAATTATCACTAGGGGGTTAGATAATAACTTTGATGTAGATGCATTTAAATAGAACTATGCTTGATTTGTTCCCTATTGTATTTTGATGATCCACACAAATATTAGTTTTTATGAACCTAAATAACTAAAAGTACAATGAATTAGATGTTATGTCTATATTTCTAGTTGGCTATGAAAGAGCATTGTCAAGTGGTGTTGTGGTCTGTGGTATTAATAAAAAAGGAAGAGCTTTAGTCTGATATGTGGGAGCTCCAGAACTTATCTCGTCCTTATATAGTTCCTTATTTATTAGATATTTGAGGACCACAATGAGACATGGGCTTCGTACACACATGGTGGGAAAGCCCAAATGGATTTGGGTTGGTGAGTTCTATAAAAACTTTAATCGGGCATGTCAGTGCATGTCACCACACAACTGGGGGGGTGCAAATCCCGCCTCTTGGGGCTCCTAGTGTGGGTGCAACCCAGGCTCACTTTTGCTACATGGCCAACATGAAGATTTTCAACATGTATCACATCCTTTAAAAGAATGTTTGGAAGTGTCCAATAAAAAATATAATCTCTCTTTCACATCCTTTTATTTTTCAAACCCCACTCCACGTTCTATGAATCAAAGATGAGTGTGTTCTTTACAGAATCCCAAATTTCTTTCCTTATACTTGTTAAATTGAAAATAAGAATACTTTGAGATGTTTGTTAAATATAAAATAGAAGAAGAAAATCAAATTAGTAGGAAAATAAAATGTCTTCTCTCAGATAGGGGTGGTGAATATGATTGTTTTTTATTTTACAATTTTTGTGTAACCAATGTCACTATACACGAATACAATGTTCCATATTCACCTCAATCAAATGGGACTGCTTAAAGTAAAAATAGACTCTACAAGAGAAGATTAATTCTATTTTAATTAAATCAGGAGAATCCAACAACTTGTGGGGGAGAAGAAATTTTATCATCTTGTTTTATCAAAATCGCATTCCCATTGGAAAAACAAGATAAGAATATGGAATAATTTATCATCCTAATTTTAAATATTTCAAAGTGTGAGGGTGTTTGTCTAGTCTTGTTAACTAAGCCTCAGAAACGAAAATCAAGATCTACAACCATACATGGTATTTTTATAGATTATGTTCAAAATAGTGCATCATATATATTTTTCATTCTTAGAAGTAGAAATGATGTTGTGGAACCTAATACTATTGTTGAATCTAAAAATGCATAAATTTTTTAGGATATATGTCCTATGAAGACCCATGTGAAAAAAGTGTCTAATCCTTTCAATAAAAATTTACAGAATATAACAAGTACATATAATGCAAAAGATGTTTTAACACTTGATGATGTTGAACCTAGAAGATCCTACAGGATGAGGATGGAAAAGAATCTTTGTGATGACTTATATTAATTTATTTTAGATAATGAACCTCAATCTTACAATCATGCTATTAATTCATCTGATTCCTATCTTATGGAAGGAAGAAATTAATAGTGAAATCGATTCAACTATCTAATAATACATGGGGGCCAGTTGATCTTCCATGCCTTGTAGGATTGAAAGCTTAGTTCTTTGAGCATATCCAAACAAGGATAAAGATATACACATTAGTAGCATAATTGAAACCCTTATATGTAGACATATAAACAAATATGGCTTAATTCGTTCATAATTGATCTTTAGACCAATAAAAGATACATAGTATATGTCACATATGGTAGTGTTGTTTAAGGTATGGTGATTAGCAATATAATATGCATAGGAGAACTATGTGTTCATAATTGGGAGAAAGTATTACATTATCCAAATAAACATAGAATTAATAAATTAAGTGAGATAAAAGATAAATATAAAAGATTTCATGCATAAAAATGACACATAACTTTTTGGTGGTAATATGATGGTATTGGAATAATGATGATGATGATGATGATGATGATGATGATGAAGTAATAGGCTGACTAAAATAATAATGGGCCACAAATGTAAATTATATAAAACTCATAAAAGGAATACAAATTGGTTAAAAATAACTTCATATTCATTTTCTTTGGATATGATTTGGCTTGGAGGCCAAGTTTCACAAATTTAGGATAATAATAATCACATCTATTTTATTTAGAAAAGAAAAGGTGATTTTCCTCCAAAATATGAAATAAAATAATTAATGACTCCAAAAGAGAAAACTAATATTGGATTCGTAATCAACACATTAAAAATAGCCTTTGGGTGAATTTTCATGCAATTTGGATAATTTTAACATACATGTGCATTTTAGGAGAGAGAGTGTGTAAAAGCCCAAAATGTTAAATAATGTGGTAAATAAACCCAAAAGATAAAATTAATGGCAAATTCATATTTCACAAGAACTTAGATTGAGGGTGAAGTTTCACATTAATTGAGTAAATGTAGATGTCTTAAATACATTTGGAAAGAGAAAATATGGTTTTCTTTAAAAGAACTAAATAAGGTAGAAAAAGTCTCCAAATATGAAAACTAATACCAAAATCAGATTCTATATGTCTTAATTATTCTAAATGCAAATTTTCATATTAATTGGATTTTATTTGGGCCCTAAAATGATTTAGGAAAGAAAGTTAAATAAAAAGTATTCTTTTAATACTTGTATTAATTCAATTTCCCAATGTTTCTGTGATTTTCTCGATCACATGATGTTTCCTTTTTTAGTTAATCCCCAGACTCTTTCTCTTGTCGTATGATTTTTATCAGTTGGTTGTGGCTCTCTCTTCCTCTTTCGTTTAGATTCAGAAAGTCTGGTTGCTTTTGTATTTTTAGTACTTCCTGAGCAATCTTTCCTTCTCGATTTTTTGTTCTCCCTTCCTCTTTTTCCATCGATTTCTACTCACTTTTCTTCCTCGACTCTAACTGATCCTAATGAACCTATATAATCTAGGGTTGGTAGTCTCTATGCCCATGTTTGTGTTCCTCTCTTTCTTTCCCTTATTTCTCCCATGTTCTTCTTCCCCTTTCTATCTTCTCACGTTATGGGGTCATCAGAACCCTTGCTATTTGTTCCTTGTCCATCGCCTTGTCCCTAGGATTCAAATCCTAGCCCTGGTTCAGTTTGGGTTAAACTAAAGCTGCTTGCCCCAACTCCAGCCGGCTGTGCTTGAGGGCATGGTTTGAGGGTGAGGTTTCTAGACATGGCGGGGGGTTGGAGAATACCGAGATATGTTCCTCTACTCCATTCAAAGATATCGCCCAGTCAATTTTGATGGAAGAGGTACAGATCGAGTTTCCCTCTTTTCCTTCCTATGTTGTACTGTAAAGCAATCTCAATTTTCATCTCAACCCCAATCCTCGTTTTCATTGTCACTAGTCTGGATTCTTCGCGAGCCTCCCCTAATGTCAGGTGTGGGTTCTTTTTACTTGTTGTACATGTTTGTGATTGCATAAGATCACTACCTCATCATTTCTGTAGTAGGGGTCATCATGGGCTTTCGTTCACCATCTGAACCTAAGGAGGTTCTTACTGGGGGTGGGCAAGGATGAGGCGATTGAAGGGTTTTCCCTCTGGACATCATCTGCGGTCTTCAGTGATCTATCTCATGGTTGATAGCCACTATCAACATATTGTAGTTCTCTACATTTGTGTGGGTTTGAGCGAAAAAATGAAGAAGACGAACATCAATGGGGTTACAACAATATCCCTTGTTCCAATTTCTTTTTGTTGTGCCTTCTAAGGGTATTTTGACTTCAAAGTCTCAATTTTTTGGTTGTGTGAGGTTTTGAGTGGGCCTGATGCCACCTGTCTATCATTCACAGGTCCACCTCAACACGATTTTATTTAAAAATGGATAATGCTTATTCAAAATTTCTGATTGGTCCATTTTCTAGAATCCATAAGATATAGCTCAGAAAAATAAATTATAATATGTTTTGGAATCATAAAATTATAATCTATTCATTGGTACATGTTTCATTACTAGACTACGGTCTAATAAAAATGTAATTTTTATTGATTTATATAATTGGATAGATTTTCTAAAATTCATAACTAATAACCTATAAGTCATAAAATGAAATAAAACATGTTATGAATTCATAAAAATATAATATACAAGATGGTATGGTTATGATAACCTAATTCAATAATAATAAAAAAATATTTTAGTGTTTATGAAATCAATGTAATCCTAACCCTAATTGTACATATATGCATCGTAGGTTCTTTGGAGACCTAGACTTAGATCTAGGACTGACTTTGGACTTGTTAGACTCTAAAGTGAGGTATGTTTGCATCCCTTATTTTTTTTTAGCATTTAACCTATTTTCCTCTTTATCTTGGTCCTATGGATAATAGTGTACACACTATTCTTTCTTTTGAAAATTATGGTTCATGTGAACTACTGTATTTGGCACTAATCTTGTGATCATATGTGGACATTCTCTTGGTCTCTTTCTTATATATTGCTCTTGTTGGAATACTATTTGATGTTATGTGATATCTTTTGCCCATCTGTATGATGGATCTTTATGTTGTCCATTAGTATGATGGAAATATTGTGAATCTGATTATACTTTCTACTAGCCTCTACATTAAACTTTCTATGTGATTGAGTAGCACTACAGTACTATAATTGCATTGGTTTTTGGCAGTATGCCCCCATTATTATTGGGATAGAGGTGGTGGTGTCCCATACCCGGGTTTCAAGTTTGTGAGGCTTGGCCCACTTTTATATATATATCGGGAGTTAGGCAGTATTTCATTCTCTATCAGGTTTCAAGTTTGTGAGGCTTGTCCGCCTTTGTTTTTATATTGTTCTAGTGTTATGCTTATCTCACACGCGTGCATGTTGATGATAATGGGGTGTGTGCCCTAATTTGTTATATGTGGTAGTATGGCACAATTTCATTTTTTTTATTATATGGTAAGTATCTCGTTTGTAATGATTATATTCTTTTATGCCTGATTGGGTAGTCCTTTTCTTTGATAAGGGAATCATTATTTACTTTATTACCTTTTATTATATAAATTGTTCAACTCTATTTTAGTATGCACATACCAACTTTTTGTTGATGTCATGTTTTCTTTTTCTTTTGTGGAGTACGCTTCTAACCCTAGGTGAAGGACAAGGAAGACATGGAATGAAGTTATGGACTTAGGTTAGGGAATTAAAGCTTGGAACAACCTTGATATGGTTTATATTTCCCTCTACTAGATCCTTATGTGGTATCATACATGTAAACCCTTTATGGGATATGATGATGTATCTTTTGTACAATTGATTATAGACATGAAATTTTTATTCTTCTTCTTTGCTTTGGTCTTTTGTATACCATTAATAAGATTTAAAAGTTTACACCCACTCCAACATACCTCTTGGGGTGTTTGGACTGGAGGTTTTATTCTTTAGATTTTTAGTAGGGAGTGGATCCCCTATCGGATCTCACTCCTTATAGTTGCCAAGCGTTATAAACAATAAAAGGATATTGACTATTTTGATACTTTCTCCTATAACTAGAATTTCTTTTATCATGATTTTTATTGCTTTAGCATCAACTTAGAAGTTATTGATACATCAAATGGATGTTAAGACTGCATTCTTGAATGGATATTTTGAACAAGAAATCTATATGGATCAACTAGAAGGTTATGTTGTACCTAGATATGATATCTAGACTAATCAAATCTCTCTATGTTTGAAATAAGCCCCTAGCACGAGAAATTGATAAAATAATTACATCATATGGTTTCCATATAAATGAAGGAGACAATGTATATATTCTAAAGTTGGCAACAAATTTTGTGTTATTATATGTTTTTATGTGGATGATATGCTCATCTTTGGCACTAATATTGAAACTATAAACAATACTAAAAAATCTTGGCTTCTAATTTTGACATGAAAGATATGGGAGAAGCAGATGTAACTTTGGGAATTAAACTTCTTGAAACGATGATTGCATCATGCTCTCTCAAGGACATTATGTTGAGAAAATCTATAAAAGGTTTTCAATGTTTGATTGTATACCAATTAGCATGCCTTTCAATTCTAATTGTAATCTTAAGAAAAATAAAAGTAGTAGTATTCAACAAGTCAAATATGCACAAGTACTTGGAAGCCTAATGTACTTAATGAACTATAATTTTGATGACCATCTCCACAGTAAATGATATTACATAAAACAAAGCATAGAATTACCACTAATAACATTATTACCGCTCGCCACGGTAAATGAGATTACGTAAAAGAAAGCGTAGAATTATCACTAATAACATTACTAATGCAAAACAAGGTAAAATTCATCCATTTGCAATTCTATTTTCTCAAGAGGAAGTATACCACAACCAGCCTTCAATACAAGCTATATTTCATATATACCAAAAAAATTTACATTATATGTTCATAGGCTATCAAGCCATGACTGATACATGATACAACCTATTTATATGTACAAGCCATTTTTATACATTCATGGCACAAAGCCAAAATCTATGTGTCAATAAACAAACTACAAATTCTTCCCAAAGATCAAAGAGTACATGGATTACACATAGTACTATACTAAGACACTACACTAGTAGCATGTCCAACCTTCTGACACCTACTGTTCTCCTAGCTGCTCAACTCCTGCTCCACTATCTCAACCTCCTCATCCACGACCATCTAAAAAGTTGTGGAACTCATGGGGTGAGACCAAATGTCCCAGAGAGAGATGTAACTCTTTACCTACACTTATTATAAGCATAGTGAATAGTGTCGGTATATTAAATACTTAACAAGCTAAGCAGATTTAATTAAATGATGTGTATCCAACAAATAATATAGATAAAACAAACTAAGCAGTTATCACTGAGCAGTAGATTAATTCGTAATCCGAGAAGGAATATGAGGAACATGTATAACTATTATAACCTAAATAGTACAAATATAAGGCATGGGGTTATCCAATGTGATTTGTATTTGACCCTAAGAAAATATACTGCACGTTGTATTAACACTTTTATTATTATGCCCTGAGGATTTGAGGTGTACCACTCAAATCCAACTGACCATTACTAAGTCAAAATCAATACCATAGAAGATTGATGGAAGAACCTCACTCCCTGATCATCATCAGCACTACTCAGTTAGTTCCAATCTACAATGCAGTGATATAATAGTCAAACTACTAAACACAATAACATATGGTCAAAGCTAAAGTCTTGTAAAGACAACAACTCATAGTCAGACTATGGTCCTGCAATGGCTAGCCTACCTTGGTACATGGTAAGACACTAGAGAACTAGCTCATGCAAGGTTGTTAATAACAAAGTATCACATTACTATATCAACAATTTAAGGGTACAACAAAATAATTCACTTGCACCCCGCATATTCAATAATTTGCGCTCTGAGTTTCCAATAGAACTTACTTGTTTCACCATCTAGCTAGATACTAACGATGAATATAGATCTATGATACAAAGAAACTACATGATTATGATTTTACTTGATTATATATTCCAATTGGGTATCTTTTAATGCATCAATTATTAACCCTAAATAGATTCTACAAAATTAAGAGTAAGGTACAACTATAGAAGATATAAAATGTATAAGGTGAGAACTTGTCTCATCATCACAAGACAATTGTATCACAATCATTATAAGGTCATCAATATCACATCACTATGGTGTATCAACCCCTTAATTCCATCTCTAGAGGATCTTCCTTTCAAACTGTGCTTAAGACACTCAAAAGTTCTTGAGATTCAATTCACATAAAACTTATGCAATTAATATCATTATATATCTCAACAATGATGTATGCTTTTAATCACCACTTTGTATTGTACAAGGTTCACCATAGCATTCACCTAGATATGCACATTCATCTCACCTACAAATATAGGGATACATAATAGGAGAGAGAAAACTATATTATAGAATAAGAACCCTTCAAGTGGAGTAAGCACATACATCACATAAACATTGAATCAAGTTTACGCTTAAAATGTGTTCAATTAGGGTTTCACAACACTACTCAACCTCTAAAAACTGATGTTATCACATCCCACATTGTTGGAGAGTTCTAGAGTCTAGCACTATGGTTAATGATTAACCATTCAAAGTCACATCATCTTATATAGGTCATTACCCTATGTATTGACCATATACACATACATGAGTATAGGTGTATCCACCCTTCACCATACATGGTTTACATCCTAGACACATTCAATGTGTCACGACTGCAACACTTTGTTTTGACCCTAATGTATCATGGTGTATCAACCTCATGAATTTTAGGTGTATAATCCTCAAGAGAAATGAGTGTCTCGACCTCCAAACAAAGTGTTTTGACCTTCACTCTTCAAGGTTTTTCAACCTTAGCCAATCATGGTCTCAACCCTAAATGGAAATAGTGTTTCAACCTCAACTACACATGGGGTATCAGTCGTAACAAGATACATAGTTTCAACCACCTTTTACACATGTGTTTTCACACTTTTTAAAAGAGTAACAACAGGAACACTTCCACATGGTCACTACCTCCATAACCATAGGTGTTTCGACCCCATCACAATACTTGGTCATGACCACCCTTTACAAAAGTGTACCGACCACCATGCAACATGGTGTTATGATCCTCATGAGGTCTAGAGCACTACTAACATGGTCGTAACACCTAGAGAGATCAGGGAACATCATACTTTGACCAAGAACAAAAGAATCAACTCAAGGGCATTCTTCAAACCCTAAATCAAGATCATGAAATATCATCATAGGAGTTATGATTAGGAGAAGGAAAATGAGATTTCTAAACATGTAACCAGGTTCAAAACTCCCCATTGTGTAGGTATAAATTCAGCAAACAAATCTAATATAGCCCCATGGTTCAAATAACAAATGATCATCATCCATCTCTCAACTATCACAAATCGGGGACAAAGATTATAGGATTCATAAGAAGTGTAACTCGTTTTTAAGATGTTACACTGTTCAATTTGTGTGTGTCATCCTTGCGTAGGGGCCATGATAATCTTCTTTGTATCGTTCCAATTTTAGCAGATGTCTCCGAAGAGACAGATGTTACATGGTTCAATCTTAACCATCATCACTTTCTTTACCAAAAAACATATTTTATGATCTGTAACTGCAAACATACAAACATCATATGATCAGGTTTAAGATGCACATAATAGATGATAAAGGATTTATATAACCCACCAATTATGGATGATCCAAGTCTCCAAGATCTCAATCTCCAAGGAAAAGGAAGAAGCCCCAACCAGATCCACCAGATCTCCTTCAAAAATAAAGGAACACCATGGTTAAAGAGAAATCAGGGAATGAAAATTCAAACCCTAACTCAAACAAAAGAAGAAGGTGAAGAACCCCTATGCTAAAACATGATTTTCGATCCATGTGAAGAAGAAATGTTCAAGAAAAGTCAGAAGGATGCAAAAGAAGATGAAGATGAGAGGGGAAAAGTGGTCAAGAGTTCAGAATACTTACCAAGAAAAGAAAATCTCCAAAAAAAAAAATCACCACCAAGAAGTTGATCTAGCACAAGATCCTCAAACAAGGTAGATCAGTCACCTATGCTTCAAAATCTGACCCTCCTTGCTCCTAAGTCTCCAAGGTCAGTGCTTGAGGAAGAAGAAAGAAGGTAGAGCAGAAAAGTCTCGATCTAGTGAAGAGAAAGGGATACATACCCTACGGAAGAGAGAGAAAGTGATTTGTGGGGTGTCACCATAACAAATCTCCTAAGGACACATGCCCTTCAACCAATAGATCTTATCTTCTACCACATGCAAAAACATGAAATATCCACATTTATCCAAAAAGTGTAGAAACCTCCATGGTCACTACTCTCTCTTTTTGGTCGTAACACTCCATCCATTCTTGGTTTCGACCCAAAACCCTAATCCTTTATGTATGCATATATGCATGGTCGATACACTAAAGTACAAGAGTTGTTTCAACATCTAGGTTGTATAGGTCAAAACCACATGACCTTAGATCATGTGTTGCAGTCTCTACTATCACCAAAGAGTGGGGTAGTGGTGGCAACACCCAAAACTTAGCTTGTCACCACTTCCATATATTAAGCCCTAGAAATCCTAGAACACTGTGATGTGTTCCATCACCAAACATGATTCAAACAAGGCACCCCATATCACCGTCTTCTCTCTCATGATGCTAAAACATAAGAAACACTCTCTACACATGACAGTTGCAATGTAATCATGTTGGCTTAAATGTGCAAGTTTTAATATTTATAACTCGAGTACAACCCCGCAAGTATATGGGTGCATGTAGTAGTATCGAGGTCGTCCAAGAAGTAAGGTATTGTTAGGCACAAGAGTATTAAACATAAGAAATCTAGATCTTTTTTACAAGAGAGGTTTTGTTTTGTTAACTAAGAAATTAAAAAGAATGAACTAAAACAGAAATCACATGTATTAAGGATCACATTGGATTGGAGATTCTTGAGAATAAGGTTTCACATTCATATCATAACATGAAGAACAACAATGATTGACAATGCTAGAAATAACACAAGGGAGGCTTGTATCCTGCACCACCTCCCGATAGTGTAGAATAGTCCTAACTTTCTATACCACTCCCATGGATATAGTAAGATTCTGACTACAAACCTTTGCCCCATGCACATTCCAACCACTCTCGTGGTCATAGTAGTGCAGCTAAAGCACATCTCCTTACTCTTATGCATATTTTCCTAGATTATACAAAGAGCATAAATCAAACATATAAAGTGACTAGCAAAATGTGTAAGAAGAATTAACCATCGATGAGCCTTAGAATAGAGAAACAACTAGCATTATATATGAAATTCGTGTTCAACAGTGTTATGACATGGGAGTTATTGTCCCATACCCAAGGAAAGGAGATCTACTTGTCCATTGTTGTAGAAAGCAGATACAAGCAGTAGAAAGCAATGCTAGACATCATAATAGAAGGAAATAAACTTGGATGTCTCTGTAAGAAGGGAGATAGACTTGGAACTCCGTTCAAGGAGTCACAAATCCATCCTTGTTGTTGGAAACTCTCCAAAAAGCTTCACTTCCTAGTGATGAGAAGAGCACGGCAAAGATCCTTGTTGTAATTGTTGGAGAAGAAGGAAGAAGAAGAAGTTTCCCTCCTGAGAAACCAACGTTTCTCCCATGGAACGCTTCCAACTCCTCTTGCCTCTCCCTTGCTTGTGTGTTGCTCTAAAAGGTCAGAAAGTAGTCTGTGGTAATTGTCCCTAGACTGCTTGGGGTTGTATATATAAGCGTGAGGTAGTTAAATTCGTGTTTGAGTGAAATTTGTAGGTCATACGATGTGTCTTTTATAAGAGATGGTGTGCCTTATGCGATAATTGAAGTATGGATTGAGTTATGGAAACTTATACGACATGTCTTTAATAAGACATGAAGTGTCTTTAATAAGACACAACGTGTTGCTACAAATCTAAGAGTTCTGGGTTCAATTTCTAGACTGGGACACGGGGAGCCTTTTTCTAGACATGGGGTGTCTTTTACAGTTTTAGCAACATAGATTTTCTAAATGTCTAGATGATTGAAGAATATGTTGATGGATGTTATGATGACGTTTTCTCCACATTTTAATACCAAATTTTTGTACCTACAAACGAAACCATAGAGCAAGTAAAGATAATAATAAAGAGGAAAATCTAACATGATTAGGAGTGATTATTGGGTGAAATGATTTGGAAATGCAACCAAAAGTGGTCCAAAATATGATATAAGATACACACATCAAATCCCTCCCTCATGGTAAATTGCAATTTAGTCCAAAACATGTACAAATACAACATAAATAGCTCATCCGTTATTCGTACTGGGCCAAAATGCAAATGCAAGCATGTCATATGTTATTAAAGCATCTTATAAGATTAAATTAAGGTTTAAGCATCTTACTACAAAAACAAATTACAACTTGAGCACAAAGCTAGGTCAAAGATCTTACAACTATAAACCCCTAATACAGATTTATCCCCCACAATCCTATGTAAAAAGAGATGCTTATTTCTTCTACATCTCTTTTTCAAGTTCCCACTTGGTTTTCTCTACGCCACGATGATGCCAAAAAACTTTGACTAAAACAATGTCCTTTTTCTTCAACTTCTTGATCCTTTTATCTAGGATCGGAACAAGACCTTCCACATAAGATATGTCATTATTTAATTCCCCCTCAACAGGATGAACAGTCAACTCTATATCAAGGTGACAATTTCTCAACATAGAAATATGAAACACATGATGTAACATGTGCAACTTAGGTAGCAATTCTAACTTATAGGCCACCTTCCCAACACGTGCAACCACATGATAAGGTCCCTTATATTTGGGAGCCAACTTACCCTTTTTCCCAAACCTTAGAACACCCATCCAAGGAGAAACTTTGAGGTACACCATGTCTCCTACCTAGAACTCTAACTATGATGATTATCAGCATAAGGATTCTGTCTATCCTGAGCTATCTTCACTTGTTGTTGAATGACTTTGATCTTTTCCGTTGTCTGTTGCACTAGCTCAGGACCTAAAAGTTGATATTCTCCCATCTCATAAAAACACAAAGGATATCTATAACGTCTCCCATATAATGCTTCATACGGTGCCATATCGATGCTCCTTTGCTAATTATTATAATAGGCAAACTCTATCAGACTAAGGAGTATATCCCAACTGCCAAAGAATTGCAACATACAGGCTCTCAATAGGTCCTCTAAGGTCTGTATTGTCCTCTTAGATTGTTCATCTATATGTGGATGGAATGCAGTGTTGAATCTCAACTATGTACCCATCATTGCATGTAGAAGCTCCCAAAAGCGACTCATGAATGGTGGACCTCTATCTGACACCATAGTGGTTGGGATCCCATGTAGATGTACTATCTCATCTACATACACCTGATCAAGGTTTTTAGTTATATATGTCATCTTCACTGGAAGAAAATGTGTTGACTTAGTCAACCTATCTACTATCACCCAGATGGAATCATGACCTTTAGCTTTCCTTGGAAGTCCAACCACAAAGTCCACTGTGATACGATCCCATTTCCACTATGGTATAGGCATTGGTTGTATAGTCCATGCAGGTCTCTGATGTTTGGCTTTAACCTAATGACATATTGTGCACTTAGGAACAAACTCAGCTACATCATGCTTTAATCATGGCCACCAATAAGATCTTTCAAATTCTGAGACATCTTGGTGCTACTTGGATGAATAACATACATACAAGAGTGAGCTTCTTCTATAATTAAAGTCCTCATATTATCTATATCTAGCACAACTGATCTACCATGATAACACACTGTCTCATCATCAGATTCATGGAAGCCATCATGCTTCTCACTATCCAACTCTACTCAAATCTGTCATGTAATAATATCATTTTTCTCTGCATTTCTAATATGTTGACTCAACCTCAAATTTACTTATAACTATGCTAACAGACCTACTAACAAGGATACCTCTAACTGTACATTCATCTATCGAATAGAGACCAACATATCTCTCTTATGGCACACCAAAGCATACAATTGTACCAGCTTAGAAGATGATGTCGAGGAAGACATCCTTCTTAAGGCATCCACCACTACATTTGCCTTTCCTAGATGATAATCTATAGTGCATTCATAATCCTTAATCAACTCCATCCAATATTGTTGTTGTATGTTCAACTCTTGTTTCAAAAAGATATATTGTAGGTTCTTGTGGTCGGTGAATATTTGGCACTTCTCCCCATACAAGTAGTGTCTCCATATCTTCAAGGTATGGACCACCATGGTGAACTCCAAGCCCTGCATCAGATAGTTCTCCTTTTATTTCTTAAGATGTCATGAAGCAAAAGAAATCATGTTTTTATCTTGCATTAGAACACAACCTAGACCATTCTTGGATGCATCACAAAAGACTATATAACCTTTTCCCTACTCTAGAAGCACTAATACCGGTGCATTGGTCAACTTTCCTTCAGAATTACAAAAGCACATTGACATTTGTTGTCCCAAACAAATGGAACATCCTTCCTTGTTAACTTTGTTAGGGGTAAAGTTATTGTACTGAAGTTCTTAATGAACCTGCAGTAATATCCTACCAAACCTAAAAAGCTACAAACCTCCATAGGTGACTTCGGTTGATCCCACTCCAGCATTGCTTCAACCTTCTTTGAGTCTACACATACTCCCCTGGAAGATATTACATGTCCTAAAAAGGCCACTTCCTTTAACCAGAACTCTCATTTACTAAACTTGGCATATAATTGGTGTTTCTTCAGTAATAAAAAAAACATGATGTAGGTGTTTCTCGTGCTATTGGACATCTCTAGAGTAAATTAAAATGTCATCTATAAACACAATTAAAAATTGGTCCATATGTGGTCTGAACACTCTATCCATGAATGTTGTTGGTGCATTGGTTGGCCCAAACGGTATAACAATGAACTAATAATGAGCATACCTTGTCCATAAGTCTGAATTAGGTATGTCATCTACCTTAATCCACAATTGATGATGACATGACCTCAGGTCTATCTTAGAGAAAATTGTGGCACCTTGTAACTGACCAAACAAATCATATATATGTAGCAACGAGTACTTATTCATAATCAGCTTCTTATTCAATTATCAGTAGTCAATACACAACCTCATGGTTCCATACTTCTTTACAAATAAAACTGAAGCACCCCAAGCTAACGTGCTTCGACTAATGAAACCTTACTCAAGTAACTCTTGCAATTGCTTCTTTAGTTCCCGCATTTGTACTGGTGCCATTCTATACAGTGTTTGTTCTATAGGTTGAGTACCTAAAACTAGATTTAATTCAAAATCAATCTCTCCAGTAGGATGCACACCTAGAAACTCATTGGGAAATTCATCTTTGAATTCTTACACAAATGGCACTTCCTGAATACTAGGACCCTCTACCTTTGTATCAACCACATGTGCCAAGAATACATCACAACCATGTCTCATCCACTTCTCTATTCTCATAGTTGAAACTAGCCATGTCGAAAGGCTCTTCATGTCACCCTGGACAACCCAGGAAGCATTACCATTTTCAAACATAGCCATATTGGCACTATAGTCCAAGATTACCGAACACTTTTCCAAAGTATCCATGTCAAGGATTATGTTGAATACATGCATTTCAAGTGGTAGGATATCCACTTGACTGTCATGTCCCAAAAAGGAAAGAACATTATACAAACACACTTCACATAGCTCTACAAAACAAACTAAAGTAGTTTTTAGATGAAGATCGTCATGTCTACGACTAACAGGTAAGAAACAGTTAACTATGACTTTTCTAGTGATGAAAGAATGTGTTGTACTCGGGTAAATTAAAATAGATATAAGACATGAGGAAGACAAATCAGAATAATATAATTCCATCTAACATGTCATGATTCTTTAGTTGATGACTCCCTCCGGCTAACTCATCGCATATAATCTAGTTGTCGCATGTTATTGCCCCCTTCCTCTATGAGCATGTCCTATTGGCGTAGCTTGTGACACATCCTCTACCACTGTGCTTCTTTCACTCCTGTGACCCTTGATGACTCTCCCTTATCTGTTGAGTCACACCTCTTCATCCTTCATAGGGTCTTACCACTTAGTATGCCCCACTGTTCACACTTAAAACAAGTCTTACCCTCATACCATGGCCTAGATGGCCCTGTTACAGACATTGACGTCCCACTACGAGCTCCCACAGACAGAAAACTATGACCCCTGCCTCTACTTTGTGTCCACTATGACTGTGTCACTGATCTTTGCTAAGACTGAGGTGCATAATACTTGGGCTTCGTGAAACTTCCATAAGATTGTCATTGGTATTGTGCAGACCTCTCTTGGACTTTGCCTCATGTTTCTCCATCACAAACCTCTCTACTCTTATAACTGACTCCAAAAAAGTGGCAAACCTCTCTCTATTCTCTAAGGATGATACTAGAGTGAACTCAGACCCTTCTCAAAGCATCTCATCCTCTCCTTGTCTGTTGCATCCATGTGTGAACAGAACTGTAAAAGCTCCATGAGCTTGGCTTCATAGGCACTGACTAACATATATCCCTGTCGGATATTCTCAAACTGTACAATCTTTTCATCTAAGAATGTCTCAAGAAAGTACTGACTTACAAAGTCTCATATGAATTCCTCCCATGTAATCACAACTCCAGGCCTTCTCTCCTCCTCAATTGGCTCACTAGTGGCCAACACTCCCTTTTAAAAAGTATATTGTGTGCTTCACATTGTCCTCCTCAGGGATGCAGAGGATCTTAAAGGCCTTTTCCAGCTCAATCATCCACATATCTGCATTGGCTGGATCAGAGCTACCTACATATTCCAATGCTCCCACACGTCAAAGTCTCTCAAAAGTCATTCCAGACCCATGAGTTTCCGCACTGGGAATGGTTGCCCTAGGTTTATTCACAGGCATCCTATCCACCATGTGTGTCATGGTAGCCATAATTTGTCCAAACATATCCCTAAAAAAAGGATTTACTACATCAAATGGGTTGACATGAGGCATATCGGGCACAACTTCTTCCCTTTCTTGCCTCCTAGCAGCATCTTGTAGTGCAACAACGTTGCTCTCTGCAACATGCTTGTCATGTTCTCCAGACATATTTTCTAACTTCTTCTACTTATGCAATAGAAAAAGCAACTATAAGATATATTGGAGGAGACTAGAATAGACTCAAATCCTAGTCCTATGTCCCTATAGACTCAACAAACCTATATCTCGAATACCACAAATGTGAGATGACCATCTCCACGCTAAATGAGATTACTTAAAACAAAGTGTGGAATTATCACTAATAACATTCTTACCACAAAACAGTGTAAATTTGATCTATTTACATTCTATTTTCTCAAGAAGAAGTATATCACAACAAGGCCTTAACACAGGTTGTCTATATTTCATATATACCAAAAGATGTTACATTTTATGCTCATAGGCTATCAAGCCATAATTGATACATGATACAACATATTTATATGTACAAGCCACTTCTATACATTCATGCCACAAAGACAAAATCTCTGTTTTGATAAACAAATTACAAATTCTTCCCAATGACCAAAGAGTACATGGATGACACATAGTACTATACTAAGAGACTACACCAGTAGCATGTCCAACCTTCTGAAAACTACTTCTCTCTTAGTTGCTCAACTCCCACACCATGATCTCGACCTCCTCATCCACAACCACCTAAAAGGTAGTGAAACTCAGGGGGTGAGACCAAACATCCCAGTGAGAGATATAACTCTTTACCTACATTTATTATAAGCATAGTGAATAGTGCATGTAGCAGGTAGATAAACTACTTAACAAGCTATGTAGATTCAGTTAAATAATATGTATCAAATAGATAATACAAATAAAACAAATAAAGCAGTTATCACTGAGTAGTAGATTAATTAATAATTCGAGAAGGAATATGAAGAACATCTATAACTATTATAACCTAAATAGTACAAAGATAAGGAATGGGGTCATCAAATGTGATTTGTATTTGACCCTAAGAAAATATACTACAAAGATGTATTAACACGTTTATTATTATGCCCTGAGGATTTGAGGCATACCACTTAAATCCAATTGACCACTACTAAGTCAAAATTAGTACCATATAAGATCAATGGAAGAGTCGGACTCCATGACCATCACCAAAACTACTCAGTCAGTTCAAGTCTGCAATGCAGTGACATGATAGTCAAACTTCTAAAGACAAAAACATATAGTCAAAGTTATAGTCATGTAAATACAACAACTCATAGTCAGACTATGATCCTATAAAATGACTAGCTTGCCTTGGTACATGGCACAACACTAGAGAAGTGGCTCAGGCAAGGCTATTCTATAACAAAGTATCACATTACCATATCAATAATTTAAGGGTATAATGAAATAATTCACTTGCACCCCGCATATTCAATAATATGTGCTCCGTGTTTCCCATAGGAATTACTCATTTCACCATATAGCTAGATACTGACGTTGAAGATGGATGTATGGTACATGGCAACTAGGATTTCACTTGATTAGATATTCCAATTGGGTATCCTTTAATGCATCAATCAAGTTACAACATATTAACGCTAAATAGATTCTACAAAATTAAGACTAAGGTACAACTTAAAAAGGTATAAAACGTACAAGGTGAGAATTTGTCTAATCATCACAAGATACTTGTATCACAATCATTACAAGGTCATCAATATCACATCACTATGGTGGATCAACCCCTCAATTCCATCTCTGGAGGATTTTCATTTTAGAATGTTCTCAAGGCACCCAAAAGTTCATAAGAATCAAATCACATAAAACTTGTGCAATTAATATCACAATATATCTCAATAATGATGTATGCTTTTAATCACCACTTTGTATTGTACAAGGTTCACCCTATCATTCACCTGACTATACACATTCATCTCACTTTCAAAGTTAGGGCTACAAAATAGGAGAGAGAAAAATATATTATAGATTAAGAATTTCCAAGTGGAGTAAGCGCATACATCACATAAACATTGGATTAAGGTTAGGGTTCAAATGTGTTCAGTTAGGGTTTGATAACACCACTCAACCTCTAAAATCACCTCCCACATTGTTGGAGAGTTCTAGAGTCAAGCACTATAGTTACTAATTAACCATTCAAAGTCACATCATCTTATATAGGTCATTACCCTATGTATCGACCATGTACACATACATGAGTATAGGTGTATCGACCCTTCACCATACATGTTTTATGACCTAGACACATTCCATGTGTCATGACTGCAACAATTTGTTTCGACCCTAATGTATCATGGTCTAGCGACCTCATGAATTGTAGGTGTATAATCCTCAAGAGACATGAGTGTCTCGACTTCCAAACAAAGTGTTTTGATCTTCACTCTTCAAGGTGTTTCAACCTTAACCAGTCATGGTCTCAACCCTAAAAGGAAATAGTGTTTTGACCTTAACTACACCTAGATTATTGACCATAACAAGATACATTATTTCAACCACCTTTTAAACATGTGTTTTGACCATTTTTAAAAGAGTAACAACTGGAACACTTCCATATGGTCGCTACCTCCATAACCATAAGTGTTTTGACCCCATCACTATACTTGTTCATGACCACCCTTTACAAAAGTGTACTGACCACCATGCAACATGGTGTTACGACCCTCATGAGGTCTAGACCACTACCAACATGATCATAACACTTGGAGAGATCAGGGACCATCATACTTTGACCAAGAACAAAAGAATCTTCTCAAGGGTGTTCTTCAAACCCTAGATCAAGATCATTAAAGATCATCATAGGAGTTATGATTAGGATAAGGAAATTGAGATTTCTAAACATGTAGCCAGGTTCAAAACTCCCTGGTATGTAGGTATAAATGCAGCAAATAGATCTAATACAGTTCCATGGTTCAAAGAACAAAAGATCATCATTCGTATCTCAACTATCACAAATCAAGTACAAAGATTTTAGTGTTTACAAGAAGTGTAACTCATTTTTGAAATGTTACATGGTTCAATCCCAACCATCATCACTTTCTCTACCAAAGGAACATATTTGAAGATCTGTAACAACACTATATGAACAAAATATGATCAGGTTTAAGATGCACATAATAGATGATAAAGGAATTATATAACCCGCCTATTATGGATGATCTAAGTCTCCTAGATCTCAAGATCCAAGGAAAAGGAAGAAGCCCCAACCAGATTCAATCCTTTGACAACCAGATCTCCTTCAAAAAGAAAGGAATGCCATGGTTAAAGGAGAACTCAGGGAATGAAAACTCAAACCCTAACTCAAGCTAAAGAAAAAGAGATCTTCAAGAAATGTCACCATGGATCACCCACAACTCTCATGGTTGAGAAGGAGGCAGAAGAATATGAAGATGAGAGGGGAAAAGTGATCAAGAGTTAGGAGTGCTAACCAAGTTAAGAAAATCTCCAACAAAAAAAATCACCACCAAGAAGTTGATCTAGCACAAGATCTTCTTCAAACAAGGTAGATCTCCACTTATGCTTCAAAATCTAACCCTCCTTGATCTTGAAGATCCAAGGTCGATGCTTGAGGAAGAAAAAAGAAGGTAGAGAGGAAAAGTCTTGCTCTAGTGAAGAGAAAGGGATATATACCCTAAGGAAGAGAGAGAAAGTGATTTGTGAGGTGTCACCATAATAGATCGCCTTAGGACACATGCCCTTCAACTAAAAGATCTTATCTTCTCCCACAGGATAAAATGAAATATCCATAAATATCTAGAAAATGTAGCAACCTCGCTACCCTCTCTTCTTGGTCATAACACTTCATCCATTCTTGGTTTCGACCCAAAACCCTAATCCATTATGTATGCATATATGCAAGGTTGATACACTAAAGGACAAGAGGTGTTTTGACCTCTAGGTAATTTTAATTGAAACCACATGACCTTAGATCATGTGTTGTGGTCAATATCCTCACCCAAGAGTGGGGTAGTTGTTGCAACACCCAAAACTTAGTTTGACACCACTTCCATGTAGTAAACCCTAGAAACCCTAGAACATTGTGATGTATTCCATCACCAAACATGATTCATAGAAGGAACCCCATATCACCATCTTCTCTCTCATGATGCTAAAACATATGAAACACTCTCTACATGTGAAAATTGCAAGGTAATCCCTCACTCATGGTAAATTACAATTTAGTACAAAACATATACAAATATAACAAAAATAGCTCATCCATTATTCAAATTGGGCCAAAATAAAAATGCAAGCATGTCATATGTTATTAAATCATCTAACAAGATTAAATAAGGTTTAAGCATCTTATTACTGAAATAAATTACACTTGAGCACAAATCTAGGCCAGGGATCTTACAATACTCATCTAGATGTAGCAAATACATTTGGGAGATTGCGTAGATATACTGAAAATATTAAAAAGGATCATTGAGATGCTCTACATAGAGTTTTAAGATACCTACAAGGTACAATTGATCATGGATTGATTTTTTGTGGATCTCCAACTGTGATAGAAGGAGATTCTGATGCTAATTGGATTTTGATTCAAAGAAATTAAAATCTACAAGTGTCTGCATCTTCACTATGGGTGGAGGTATTGTGTCTTGGAAATCTACCTAACAAACATGTATAGCTCATTCCACTATGTAATTCAAGTTTATTTCTTTGAAAAATGCTAAAAATGAATCCAAGTAGCTAAGATATATTCCAATGGATCTTCCCATTTGGGAGAAACCTTCTCCACCACTGTTTAGACACTATGATAATCAAGACGCCATAGGAAGAGCTAATATAATGGGAAGAGTAGACACATTCTTATGCATCATAATATTGTGAGGAAGCTTATGTGAGAGCATACTCTTGATGGATTATATAAAGTCAGAATAAACTTAGTCAATCCTCTAACAAAGTCATTTAGTCAAAGTCTAGTGAGCAACACATCGAGGAGAATGTGATTATGCCCATACCATGAGCATTGATCTTGAGAAGGAGATTCAATAAGATAAATTGTCCACTTGAACGACTCAATGTATTGTAATATTTTATATCTTATTCTTATGATGTAGACAATAACTTGTAGTGAATAGTTGAATATATTTATTCTTAATAGATTTCATTGTCATTTGTGGTGGTGTATATAATTACAATATATACTTGATGAAAGTCCGTATATATGAGCGTGGAGTGAGGCCACTTCTTTTAAAACATGGACAAGTGTCTAAAGCACTCATGAATATTTCTAGTAAGGGCATGGCTTTAACGAGCCAAACCGTATGAATGCTAATTGATTTTATGAATGTCATGTGAGTAATGGGCTTATAACTAGATAAAAGGAGAATTGGTTCAAAAACAAAACTCTACAAATCTTCTACATGTTACGCACATCTACCCTATGGTTTGGTTCAAATAACCAAGTTCTACTAAATGTTAAAATATCATATATTAAAATTATTCCAGTTAGCTCTTATTCGACGTTTTAATATTTTGTTTTTGAAATAGTAGGATTGTTGTGGTTTGTGGTATGTCAATTAAAAAAGGAAGAACTTTAATCCCATATGGGAGAGGTTTATAACTTCTCTCCTCTAATGTATGATTTCTTATCTCTTCGATATATATGACCACAATGGGACATGAGCTTCAGTCGTGCATGGTGGGGCACCCAACTGGGTTTGGGTTGGCCCTCTCCAGAATCCTTTTAATGGATGCGTCGCCACACATCGTGTCCCGCGCATAGGGCGGGGGTGCAAATCCCACCTCGTGAGAGTCTTTGTGTGGGCATGGCCCGAACGTACTTTTACTAATTGGCCCACATGAAGATTTCAACACGTCACATCCTTTCAAATTATGTTTAGCCAATCGCAAATGTAATCGTACACACACATTCTTTCTTTTGTTAACCGCCCACTCAATATTCCATAAAGCAAAGATGAATTTTTGTCTTTTCGAAGCCGAAACATTTTTCGTTATTATCTTTGTTTCGTTGTTACCATCACTATTGTTTGTGTGATTGATGGAAGAACAATCAATTGGTGTTTAGCGGAGAACACAACTTGTGTGTGCACACATTGTCACTCCAATCGTTGATATATCCTGGGAGAGTGACCGCAACACTGTTTACTACTGCATCAGTATACATTATCTGAGTAAGATGGAAATATTTTTAAGAATACATTCTGCATGCCCCAACGAGTTTGGTCATGATTTTTTATTTAAAATTCATGTTTGTATCATTGCGAACAATAAAAGGTGCATCCCGTTCCTCTTTTTTTTTGGGTTATACCAGGAAGAATTTATTCATCCTGCCCCATGGCTGCAGGAAAAACACCACTGGTTCTACAAGTTGACTGGATCAGGCCGATCTCATCGTTTAGAGTATTTACGATGTGATCAGGGCATTGATTCCAGATCATAGCATCTAACTCCTGCTTGTTAAGCCACTTAGCAAGTGTGTCCGCACTCCTGTTAGCTCCTCTCTTCTGGAACATCACCTCTATGTTCGGTTTGAGCTCCCTGAAGTGGCTGATCTTCCTGCATACAGGTCGAAACCTAGCAGGGGGGGCTTGCAGGTACTCCAGTCAGCACCCAGGCCAATTTGCAATCAGTTACAATCGTGACCTTTGTCCTGTAAGCAAATGCAACCTGGACGCCCTTGAGAATCGCAGCAGCTTCAATCTCCATAATATTATCCTTATAGGACCTCTGAGCACCGCCTTCCAGCCAGTTACCTCTGTGATCCCTAACCACGTAACTGATAGCGCCTCTTCCTTTCCTTTTGGTGAAAGCACCATCGACATTAATCTTGATCTCTCCTTCAGCGGGGGCGACCAAGTCAGTCTCTGGTGAGCTTTAGGAGCTTCTGTGTAGGTCTTCATAGCATACAGGTTAAGTTGAACATTGTTAGCAATCCTCCGAGCAATAGACATTGCGGAAGAGGACCTATCATTGAAAACAGTATCGTTCCTGGCCTTCCAAAGCTGGTCGACCGCTACTGCAAACCAGACTTGGTGATGAGGAGTGTCTGTCTTCCACTTCAGGTTTCTTGCAAACCATTCCCCGATCGTTCCTCCCTCGATGTGGTTCAGATTGTACTATTCGTGAAGCACCTTCCACACTTTCTTGCTAAACCTGCACTTTTGAAGAAGATGAATAGTAGATTCACTAGTTCCATTGCAGATCGAACAGCTATCCGTGTTCGTGAGCCCCCGTATCTTCCTATTTCTGTTAGTCATCAGGCTTTCATGGTAGGCTCTCCAGAGGGTACCTTTAATTCTTTGGGCCACTGGGATCTTCCACAGACGCACCCAGCAGCCAGACGATTTGAAACTATGCCTCTTCAGAAGCGATTTGTAGATAAACGGAGTACTGAACTGACCATCCTTACTCCCAATAAACTGCAAACCATCTTCCCCGGCTTGCTCAGAAGGCGGCACCATTCCCATAATTTTGTTGAAGGTTTCCTCATTGAACCAGGCTTTTATGAACTCTGCATCCCAATCCCCCTCCAGATTTATCATGGACGACACCTTAAGATCCAGCAGATTACTCGGAATACTGGCACCCTCCTTTAAGCAGGGTCTGGCTTTATAGTTAACCCAAGGGTCCATCCAAACTGAAGTGTTTTCGCCATTCATGATCACTCTCCCTGCGAGATCATCCAGTGCAGACATATTCCTCTTAATGTACTTCCAGAGCCTAGACCCCGTGGCTTCTCCTTCATCTTTCAAGTGAAGATACTTCGCAGCCATGGCCTTCCTCCACAGCATATTTCCTTCAGTCTTGAATCTCCAGACAACCTTAGAAAGGAGAGCTTCATTTTGAATTCTAGAAGGCTTTATGTTCAGGCCACCATCCTTCATCTCCGCGACCACCTTTCGCCAGGCCACCCCACTTATCTTTCGCCTCTCCTTGTTACCCCCCCAGATGAATTTTCTAACAATTTGATCCATCCGATCACATACTACAACGGGAAGATGAACCGTTTGCATCAGATAAGTAGGAGAAGCATTGAGCACCGATCTAGCAAGGGTGACTCTGCCCGCAAAAGAGAGGAACCTGCTAGTCCAGGCTTCCATCTTTGACTCCAGGGAGTTAAGGGCATCCAGATACACCACCTTGTTGGCTCTCAAATGAAGAATGGGAACACCTAGGTGCTTCCCAAGATTCTCAGTTGTCATAATCCCCATCTTCCTGCTAATCCTTCTCCGGAGGAGTTCATTGGTGTTCTTGGAGAAGAAGATAGTGGATTTCTCCTTGGCAAGGACCTGGCCTGAAGCATCACCAAACTTCTTAATACATTTCATCACCCACTTGGCCTGTTTGATGGAGGCTTCGGAGAAAAGCACAATATCGTCAGCAAAGCAAATATGTGAAATCGTTGGGCCTCTCTTAGTAAGCTTCAGGGGTGTCCATCTTCCATCGCTCTCTTCCTTAGCAATCGCCTGACTGAATCTATCAAGACACAAGATGAACAGGTAGGGGGACAGCGGATCACCTTGTCGGACCCCTCTGCTAGCTTTAAAAGGAGGCAGCAACTCACCATTCCAGCTAATGGATATCTCCCCCGCCGTGACAATGTTCATAATCAATCTGGTCATACTGCTAGGGATGTCAGTTAACTGGAGAGTCTCAAGCAGGAAATCCCAATTCATTCTATCATACGCCTTAGATAAATCAAGTTTTATAGCCATAGCCTTCTACCCAGAAACTATAGTTCTCAGAGAGTGAACCGCTTCTTGGACCATGATGGTGTTGTCAGAAATGCTCCTTCCAGGAACGAAGCTACTTTGGAGAGGAGAAATCCAATCTGGGAGGTAAGGTTTGATCCTCTCAAAGATGATCTTGGACAAAAGCTTAATGCTCACATTGTTGAGAGCTATCGGCCTCAGCTGGTTGCAAGAGTCTGGGGTATTGGTTTTTGGGATCAGGACCAGCGTCAAATTCGCCATCTTTGTAGGAATCTCATCACCTGCAAAACAACTAACGATGGTACTGCATGACGTTTTCCCCATCTTCCTCCAATTAGCCTGGATGAAACCAACATCCACACCATCGGGCCCAGGTGCCTTCATCGGTTTCATCTTCATCAGTGTTTCACGAATCTCATCCTCCGAAGGTATAGCGGCACAGAGATCCCGTTGCGCCGTCTGCAGCTTGGGGAAACAGCCCGGATAAGGTCGTCTCCTTTGGACACCAAGATCAGTAGAGAAAAGTCTCTTAAAATGAGAAAGCACCAGATTTCAGACCATTTCCGGGTCCTCCTCCCAAACACCTTCGTCGTTCTTAAGCTTAGTGATTTTCAACCTCTGCCTCTTGGACTGGGCTACAGCCTGGAAGTATTTAGTATTGAGGTCTCCCAGCTTGATCCAGTCACACCTGGACTTCTGCTGCCATTCCGCTTCTTCAGTGTGAAGCATGTCCATCAGCTCATGTTTCAGATTCTGAATCCTCTCATCCAGCTTATCATCGTAATCCTCGCTCAAGATGCACTGAAGTCTACTAATCGAATTAGTAATGGCATCCTTTCTCTCCCTACCTTTCTTCCTCTCCGCACTATCCCATTTCCCCGCTTTCATCATAAAACTTTCCACCGCAGACGTGAAGTCACCCTCCTCATTCCAGGCCTCCGAGAAAAAATTGTTGAAAGAGGTTCTATCCTTCCAGGAAACGCTTGTCTTGGTAATGTACTTCCCCCGCATCTGTTGCCTATCAGTCCGAACCAGGATCGGGGAGTGATCAGAGTTTATGCGAGCAAGGACCTCCACTCTAGTATCCAGGAAAGTTTGGACCCAATCCACATTCGCAACAGCACGATCAAGTCTCTCTTGAAGAGTGCCCCATTTGAACGTCATCCGGGGACCCGAAGCTCCCAGGTCCATCAGACCACTGATCATCAGAGCATTAGAGAAATCCCTACAGCTGCTAACACTGATACATTTGCTGCCAACCTTCTCCGAGGCGTCTAGGACAGTGTTAAAATCCCCTAGCACCATCCAGGGAAGATTAGTAGAATCAGCGATGTTCTTAAGGTGATACCACAACAGTCTTCTCTTTCCTTGATTAGTACTGGCATACACGAACATCACCAGATATTTATTGTTAAGCAGACATAGAATGAACTATTTGTGTACCAGGATCACATCCACATCCCCCATATTCTGCCTCCACATCACCCAGATACCCCCGGAGAACCCCTCAGCCTCCACTCTATGAGAGGCGTCGTAGCCCAACCTCCTCACAATGCGGTCGGCATTGCCTCCACTCGTACGCGGTTCCAACACAGCAAAGACATCAATCTTATGTTTCCTACTCAGCTCCCTCACCTCATTTTGGACATCCGTCGAGCAGATGCCCTGCACGTTCCAAGCAGCAAAAATCATCTAAACCATTGTAGGGTTGACAGGTGAGCTTATCTCGCTCAGCCTATCCTGACCCGGAGGGTCCCCTATTTCTCCTGGAAGCATCTTCCTACCCCGCTTCCTCGAACTACAATCAGAGATCCCCACCGCTTTGGATACCTTCCTGTTCCGGAGATGTATGCCTACAGAGTTGCCGTGAGTCATGTGACTCCTACTGTTGTCCTTTCCGTTGGGTAAGGAAGAGCCAAAGCAGAAAGTAGTATTCTCCACAGCAGGCATGACCACTGTGTTGTCATCTGTGATCACCACAGTGACATGTGAGTTATCTTTCCCCTTCTGGTTCTCTTTGTCCTTCGTAGCTGACATCTCATTCTGGATATTCCTCAGTGGCCTTCGTTCTTGCCTTGAAACCGTCCCTTCCTTCTCAGCTCTTGTCACCTTTCCTTGCCTCGTGTTCTCTTTCCTTTGCCTCCAATCAATACCCACCACTCTCTCCGCTACGACCTCCGGGTTTTCTGGGGTGAGAGCAGCTTCCTCATCCATATCCATGTTTTGAAACTTGTTACTGGTTTCCATAGTCTCCCTCGTACCACCCTGCATAGGCCGTCTTTGCTTCCTCTGAAAAGGTTTTGCGTGGATTGCCTCTGAGAACTCCCCTAGAGGGGTCACAACATCAGCCAACTCATCCTGTCCCACCCGCTCAGCCGCTTTGCACGCATCTTGTCTAATATGACAGCCATCTATAGTGTGTCCTATACGCCCGCAGTGCAGACAGATGGCAGGTAGGTTTTCATACTCCAGGACGTATCTCTCCCCTTGAACATAGATCGCCGGTTTCAGAGGTCTGCTTGTGTCGAGCTTGACTGCTATTCTAGCAAATTTCCCCCTCCTCTTCAGTTCTGTGTTGGTGTCAACCTTCATTGTCTCGCCAATCTGATCTCCCACCTCCTCCAGGAACCGCCGTTGATACAGAAATATGGGTAACCTTGGGATGTGAACCCATGCTACGATAAACTTCGGGTTTCCGTTTACAGGTGTGAAGCTCGGGTCCCATGGCTGGACGCTTAGATAAGAACCCATCATCGGCCATGCCCCCCCCCGTCAGGGCCTTCAGATAGTCATCTTGCCTCAGCAGTTGGACAAGGTAGTACTCATTCTCTAGATCTATCAGCCTGAAGTTCCCGATCGGGTTCCACATGGATTTGATCCTCTTCTGCAGAGTCATGAATCCCACATCCCTCGATAAAACTTTCACAATCACCGAATAACACCAAGGCTTCATCAGATCCTCGTACTTCTGGTTCGCGATCTTAAAGTACGGGGTACCCTCGATCTCATCTATCTTGATGTCCTCCTTTGACAGCTGCACGTTCATGTCCTCGAAACCAAAGATGGATGGGATGTCGTTGCTGCCTTCTCCACACACAATATCCTTGTAGGACACCTGCTTCCGAGGTTCCGTCGGGAAGCCCTGGGCAGTTTGGGACAGCGCCAGAAAAGACTCTGTCCCCCCATCGACCTCCATAGTAGCGGCGGCAGTCAGATCTGTCGCCATCTCCGCTACACCCTGACTGGCATACTGCAGGTTCAGCCCTATACTTCGAAGAAGGTCCCCCGATCCTCCACTACCGGGCGGAGACTCATCTCCAACGCCAGTAACAGGCGGTCTCGCCCCCTTGCCGGCGCTAAACACCCCTCCTCCGCGGCTACCGCCGCCGCCACGCCCTCCGGAACCTCCACACCCTCCGGAACCTACCATCAAAATATCCTTCCCCAGCATCTTGTAACCTCCCCGCCCTTCTTGATTAGTCGGTTCCAAGTGGATATCCCGTTCCTCTCTTTTGTATCTGTTATTCTTCATAGCTTACGTATTTAATGGTACTAGTTATGGCTTAAAAGACATATAACTATCACTAGTTCTTACTATGTAATCTGATTTCGAAGTTGTAATCACAGAAATAGTTTTTCATACTTGAACTTTTGTGAAGAAAGAACACTGATATCCGACCTTTTCTTCACGAAACCAACAAGAGAGTTAAGTAATGACCCGAGACTACCCTTCTTGTGTAGTTACGCGCTGGTTTTCGGGGTAACCGGTGAATTAATCGTGATGCGTGATATGGCCTATATTTATTTATAAGAAGGGAGATGGCTAGAAAGCGTCACAAAAAATATAGGTAATCAGGTGTGCGCATGCAGTAGCAACGCTGAAAAAGAGCACAAAAGATCCAGCGTTGGGAGAAATCTCAGTGGTGCATCTCTAAAAAGATGCTTTAGAAATCCACTGCGAACGGTGGTGAAACGCACAAATTTGTAGGAATTTTTTTGGGGAGAATTGAGATTGCGGTAGCACGTCCCTCAACAATGGATTGTGGTTGAGAAAAGAAGGAGATATCCAGAGTTTAATGAAAGAGTTTTGCTATACAACCCCTATATCACACCAGATTCCAGACCCATTTTGTCATCATTAGCTATGGTCCCTTCAATTTGAGAATCACACACAGCAGCTGTTGTGATGTGACAATAGTCTTAGAAAGAGAGAGGTGAGTGAAGGGCTGAAAAGAGAGAGAGAAGAGAGAGAAAGATAGGAGGTGGAGGGAGTAGGGAGTGAGAAATGAGGAGTGGCCAGAGGAGAGAGAAAAAGAAGAGAGAGAATTTTATTTTATTAATAACTTTCAATCCGTGATGTATTTTTTGACAAAATAAAATATGTTAGATTCCTTATCATTAATACTTTCCAACAAGACCAATGTCAATGTAGTTTTGAGAAATTTAATATGCACTCTAAAAATATATAAAAAATAATTATTATATTTGGTCCAAATTTTTTTAAGATTGATAATTTTTTTGTTTAAGTAGTATTTTTAAAAAAAATAGTTTTTATCTCAAGAGAATTTTTTTGTTATCCCTAGCAAATTTTTCTTGTTATCTCTAGTGAATGTTTTGTTATCCTAGTATATTTTTTTTTACCAATTAGTTGTTATCTATAGAGAATGATTTTGTGATCCCTAGTAGTATTTCTTGTTATCCCTAGTAAATGTTCTTGGTATCCATGGTTAATGCTTTGTTAACCCTAGTAAATGTTCTGTTATTTCTAGAAAATATTCTTGTTATCCTTGGTTAATTTTTGTTATCTCTAGACAAACCTTTTGTTATCAGAGTAGTATATTTTTTTTTAAATCAGATGTTATCTATAGAATTTTTTTTGTTATCCCTACAAAATTTTCTTATTATCCATAGTAAATATTTTGTTATCGAGTAGTATTTTTTTAAATTAGTTGTTATGTGTAGAGAATATTTTGTGTTATCCTTAGCAAATTTTCTTATTATATTTAGTGTTTTTTTGTTATCTCTAGTCAATTTTTGTTTTGTCGAAGTAGTATTTAAAAAAAATATTTATTTTGTCTAGAGAATACGAGAGAAGTAGTGTAATTATTTTTTTAAAATTAGTTGTTATCATTGGTCCAATTGTTGTTATTTCTAATTTAGTTTGTTATTACCTCTAATCCAATTTATTATTATCTTTTGGTCGAACTTGTTATCATAGGAGAGAAGTGGTGTACTTAATTATTTAAATTTGTGTTATCCTTAGCAAATTTTCTTTTTATCTCTAGTAATTTTATTGTTATCTCTACACTATTTTTTTCCAAGTAGTATTTTTTATAAAAAAAAATAGTTATTTTGTTTAGGAGAGAAGTAGTGCAATTATTTTTTTAAAATTAGTTGTTATCCTTGGTCCAATTGTTGTTATTTTCTAATTTAGTTTGTTATTACCTCTAATCTAATTATCATTATCTTTTGGTTGAACTTGTTGTCATTGGAGAGAAGTGATGTACTTGATCTAGAAATTAATTAATGATACTACTTCCCTCATCCTCTTTATTTTAAATAGCATGTTATATTTTCTAAAAAATATCGACATTAATCTTATTTGAATGCATTTTTAAACAAAAATCTACGATTTTTTATTTCATTTAAAAATATATAACAGTTTGAAATATATTAGCAAAATAAATATCTCTCTCTTAATTTTTCTCTCTCCGTACAACCACTCTCTCACACACTTTCTCATTTTCTTTTATCGACATTATTTTTAATAGAATGCATTTTTAATCAAGAATCTAACAATTTTTATTTCATTTAAGAATACGTAACATTTTAAAAGTTATTAACAAAATAAATATCTCTCTTTTGATTTCTTTTTTTAACACGTTACATTTTTCAAAAATATGTCGACATTAGTCTTATTAGAATGTATTTTTTATCAGGAATCTAACGGAATTTATTTCGTTAAAAAATATACAACAGTTTGAAAGTTATTAGTAAAATAAATATATCTCTCTTTATTTTTTTTCTCCTTACACCCACTTTCTCTCTCTGGTCCTCTCTCTCCCTCTCATTCTCTATTTCACTCAGCATTCTGGTTTTTAATCGGGACTGCATAGGAACAAAAGCACAATCACACACTGCTATAAATGGGCTAGATTCGGCAGCTTTCCCATCAGGTGACGGCGGAATGGCAAAGCCGTCTGCTGAGGAAGGAGACGAGTGTGCTCGTTGGTAGCTAGTGTGGCAAGTGATCACTGCTCTCTGTTGGTGCGTTTGCACTTGCACACTGGGCAGGTCCGCTGGAGAAGAACAATTGTGTGGCAATTTAGCAATTTAGCAATTTAGCGAGCTAATCAATTATGGGCCTCCGCTGCCGCTACCGTTGGGTCGCAATTTAGCAGTTCACCGTGGCGGACCAGCAGCAGCCAGCAGGGAATGGGGCTCAACCGAAAGGCCTGCTAGCTCGATAGGGGCCCTGCTCAGATGGCCGAGCACTCTTTATGACTGGGTAGGTAGAAACGACGGACCGGCCCAGTCTTCATCTAAGAGTGGCAAGCGGTATGTTTTAACAAAACCAAACTGAATTGAACTAAAAAACCGAATTCGCGAACCCAAACTCAACCCGAAACCGAACAAACCGAACATGAATTCAAAGCAAATCGTCCAATACGAAGCAAAAGTGAACCCAGAAATATAAATCAGAGTGGATCTGAATAGCTCGAATTGGAAATCTCGATAAAGGAATTGATGTTTATGTTGTTTTTTATACTATTTACCCAAATAACCCAAACTACCAGAAAAAACCAGCCATAATTCACATTAAATTACCAGAAGAATATAACATCAATTAAAATTAACTTGACGTTAGTGAGTTTGTGATATGCCAACATTTGGATCATCCAAATCAGCAAAATTCATACATTTGATAGAAACTCAGAAATACAATACATCCATCTTTTCACCTCAGTATATATAGAAGTTCACCGCATACACAAAATAAAGCTACTCAAATCTCAAACAAAATGAACCAAACAACCTAAAACAACTTCATCGATCCACAGAAAATTTAGGTTCAGTTGCATTCTTTTTCAGCAATCGGGTTCCATCATCCCACAATAATATTCATAGAAATTCAATGCATACACAAAATGGATCTATTTAAGGCTAAAAAATGAACCAAACAAGTTAAAACAGCTTTATTGCTCCACAAAAAGTTTACGTTCAGATTTTCATTCTTCTTCAGCAATTGAGTTCTTCTTCAACAATCCAGTGCTTCATCGATTCATATTCTCATTCTTCTTTACCAATCGAATTTGATACATCAAACCTAATCAATTACAAAACCAATAATTTTACATCAAAAGAAAATTGAAATGAATGTGTACAAAAGTTGCATGTTTAATGAGAATACATTCTGATTGCCCCCATAATATTAGAGACATTTGAAATTTTACATCAAATAGAAAGGTTACATCAAATTCCTTTCTCTACAAAAATTATTTCTCCGAAACAAAAAATTATGGTGCTCATTTTTACAAGTAGTTGTAGAAAATTTCTATAACCCTCAGGAAGGTACAAGAATCAAGAATGAACTAAAATACACTTGGTTCCCACATAAGGAAAATCTATAGTAAAATGCAACCCACGATTTTCATGCCTTGAAAGAACACTATTGACAACTATCTTGGGACAACAAAACAAATTCCGCATCTCACAAGCCTCAACCCCAACCATTATTTTTTCCAGCCCTGCCGAAAATGCTACTCCTACCACTCTGCTTCTAATTCAACAATCATCCACTCTACAGTCTTCAAGCGAGTGGTGGACCTTACAAACCCCACATACTCCTACATGCTCGAAATGGGAAGAAATTCAAAACAAGATGATCAATCTGTATATAATAGTAAAAACCTTTGGATATAGCTATCGACAAACAAACAAGTAAAAGACATGTCATCAACATGCTATTTTCTCATGGTAGTGCTCATGTGCATGCATCTCCTCCCTCTTTTCCTTTCATTATCAGCCCCACTATCACCAACACCACAATCACTACCACCATGTCATAATCGGGCCAACTAAGTTGATTACTTGTGAGCATTGAAGAGACTATACTTTTAAAATCATGATTCGAAAGGGAATTTGGTTCAAACATTACTAATAAGGACAATAGTAAAAAAGGTAGATACATTCATAAAGTTCCATGACATACAAAAGCAATATGCAAATTTGAGAAGAAAGAAACAACATTCCCACATACTTTGAACCAATAGAAACTGAATTTATATAACAATTTTCCAATTAAGTGATCAAGCATTAGTAAATATTTTGACGTATAAGATAAAAAAAGCTTACCATAGCTCCCTATGATAATGAACCAAATCAAGCATCAGTAGTATCTAGTTGTGCACATGGGAGAAGAAAAGTAAGAATCAAAATCTATAGAGACATTAAAATGTGGAGCAATACCAACATCCACATAAGTAAGTGACTTACCAATAGTATCCTCATTAACATCAACATATATAAGGAAATTTGAAATATCTTTGGACACCCTAGTATCTAACACATACAAACACAGATACAAGAGGACATTATTGACAGATTTTGAATTATATCAAGAATTACATAAACTTCATCATTACCTAATGTAAGACCCCTGACCTAGGTTAGTGCTTATTTCTACTTAATTGGATTAACAAAATTCTTAAACTTTAATGTAGTCATGTGATGCACCTTAATAACATGTGACACATTTATGTTTTCAGTTTGGTCCAGTTTGGTTGATGTTTGAGCTAGTTATGCTATAGGTATGTTGCTTTAGGACCAAACTAAAATTTACCCATGTTGATGGTTTATCTTACAATTTGTCACATGTTGGTTGTGTTGGTATGTATACCCATAGAGCAAGTAATATGATGATTGTAATGGGATACTTTGTGAATGATTTGAATAATAATAAAGACAATTTTTTTCTATATGTTTTAACTATTTTGAGATAATAGTTTAACATGATAGATATCTAAAGAATTGTATTACTCAATGACGTATGTCTTCGGGTTGAGGACCTGAACAATGAGATCATATGGATGTGAAGAGTATACATTCTTGTTATGTCCCTAGTCAGTTGTTATTGTGGAAATAACCATAGACATCAATAACACAAAAGACTAGAGTGTGTGTTTGTTTATGACAGAATCTCATTAGTCATGATATGTGATATCAAACCAAGCACATAGTTACATGTTAGATAACAGTGTATCGGAGAGACCCACCATAAGAGTGATGCATGAAAACCATGCTTGGTTAGTCAGGATCAGCTCTTATAGTATTGGTGGTGACTGTGGTTCTTAGACCTGAAATCACTGCACTCATCACATGTCATTTGGTACACTTTGACATCATCAAATGCAGTCCTAAAATATAGATTGTTATAAAGGTGATGATTGGGTGACTTTGACGCATGGGGTTTTGATTGTGAGTGATGGATATGGGATTTGTCACTCCTGAGGGAGTATGATATCTTGGCCACTTGATAAGTGAGACTGAGAAATGCATGGCCATGAGCATGTGAGTCAATGTATGACATTGAGCTTACAAATATCTCAGACAGTCCACTATGGATCAAGAAACATGGATTGAACGTTTGTAGAGGATGACCTGTCCATGCCTCAAGTTCAATCCAGATTCAACATCAAAAGTAAAAATGAGGAGAGATCAACATGATACATAACTTTAGTATCAGATATCCATGATAATTTCTAGTGAAGCATAGGGGAAGACGAGGTCGAAATTTTTTCAAGGAAGAAGAGATGCAAGAAAGATCAGGACCCAAGAGTATCTTGCATACAATGAACCCCTACATCTTGTGTGGTTTCTCAATGACCCAAGTCACTTAGAATATCTATGGTGGTTCTACTCCACATTTCCAACAAGAAATTTAGATGATGGTATTAGTATGAAATGCATCAATGAGTCTACTTTTTGAGAGAACTATTTGCCCTTCCTTTTGATATAAGGTTTAAAACCTCTTGCATGATAATTGGTGTTCTATATGTAACATTGTGTAGAAAATAATGGGGAGATTTATGTGGGTTCAATCTCCATTCTTAGATATTGGATGTCATGGACTCCACACATCAAATCTTCACAACTATTTATAAAAACATTGTGGGTGCATGGTTGTTAATCACCATTGTTTATGGGTATTCCACACTAAATGAGAGTCGAGACATGTGGACCATGATCACTAAGCTGGCTAAATTCATGATGGAACCATGGATTCTTTATGGGGGACTTAGGAAAATAAGATTAGCAGGGATAGAGGATTGAGGTGGTTACAAACTCCAATGACACTATGGAAACTTTGGCACTGTTTGAGTGACTAATTCCTAGTGGTGATATCACATGGACTAATATCTAAGATACCCAAAAATGGGTGGTATGGGAACTGAACCATGCATTGGTCAATGATGCATTCACTGACCTCTTCACTGAAGCATTTGTAGCAATTAATATCCCCTCTATGTAGACTAATCATGTGATACTTTTGTTACACTTGGTGCGTCAGGAGATATAGAAGAGTAACAAAACCTTATGTATCCTCAACTACTATATTGGGTGGGGCGGGTATGATATGGTGCTAGCGTGAAGTTGGGATACTCATATTGATGGGAAACTGGTGCGATTCCGCTAGTGGTGCTAACACACTACTCAATTGAATAGATGCGCCCCACGAGGTCGGAATGCACAGTGGATGGGGGTTTGCTTTCAAAATTTATAAACCTAAACTAGCTACCTACGTCTACTAAAACACTACACCCGCAAGCGTACGTGGTCATGTTGTAGTATAGGAACGTGGCAAGTAAAGGGTCGATCCACAGGGAAAAGAGGGGGCGCTAGAGCTAGGTTAGTTTAGCTAGGTTCCTACTGCGGAGACTAGGGTTAAGGGTTTAAAGGTTGTTTTGATTGTTAACTAAGGATGAACAAGCAAGCAATTAAAGGCAAGAATGAAATCTATGTTAACCCTAGACTAGATTAAGGCTAAACAAGCAAGATAGGATTAAGATAGGTATGAAAAGGCAAATTACACTAAGGCAAGCAAGAGAGAAGTAAAAGAGCAATTAAAGAGCTACACTAGCATGAACAAGGCAAGAGCAAGTAAAGAAGCTAACTAAGCAAGAAAAGAACTAACTAAGCTAAGCAAGCACAAAACTATGGTTTTAAGCAGTAAAGAGATGTGTGAGCTGTTTAGGGGTATGAACTTATCACTTAAGTTGGGGGGTGACATGTGAACATTATGATTCCATTTAGATCATCCAAACCAAACAACAAGTTAGAGTCTAATGAATTAACCTAAGCTACTAACTGGCCATGGATATGCTAGGTTGTGTATAGGGGAACTAGTCCCTAACACCCCCTACTACCCTTACGAGGCTCAATTGGGTTAGGGGTTAGGTTCAATCCAATTAGAGTCTAATCAAGTCTAGGTTTCTAGATTAGACATTCCTAGGGCAATTAGGGGCCGAGGGTAGTAATGGGGGGTGAAATTAGGGTTTTGGACCCCAATTCCCCCACAGTCTAGCCTTGAGAAGGCTCCATGCTAATTGCACTAGAATTACATAATCTAGCTACTTAGATCTCTCACTTAGGTTTAGGGAGATTGATTAGGATGTAGGAAGATGGGAGGCAACCTAGGGATCCAAGAATAGGACCTAGGGGCAAATCCCAAAATTCACACATATAAGCAATTTGCCTAAATTCCTAAGTGATTTCACACACAAATCAACAAGCAATCCATGGAGAATGAGATGAAAATAGAATATAATCATTAACAAATGGAATTACAACGTTTACATGTCATTATCCCCCAACATGGTAACAAAGTAACATAATTTCCCCCAAACAGCCCACCCAAGGAGACTAGCTACTCATAGACATGGAAAATACAAAAAGAGAGAAGATAGAGGAAGAAGAAGCCATGGAGCTCGGTGTAGATGCAGAAGTCCTCCTCTCCAGCAGATGTAGGGTGTCCTCCTCCCTCCTCCAAGGTGTAAGGGTGTGAAATGAAGGGGATTATTGGTAGGAACTAGTATAAACTAGTGATTTGGTGGTGGAAATGGTGAAATGGAGTGGATTTGAGGTGGATATGGAGTGGAATGGAGTGGTTGGCGATTTGGGGAGCTAGGAGGGGGTAGAAGGTAGCTAACCTCGTGCCCCAGCCACCACCTAGGTATATATAGGTGTGGGGGAAGCACTAGGTTAAGTGGGGGGTAAAATGGGGAGAACAATGCAGAAAATTGGGTAAAATTGTGTGTAGCACGGCCGTGGTGGGCAATGGATAGAATGGTCGTGGTGGATGGGAACGGTCGTGGTGAAAAAATGGAATGAACAGGGGAATTTTGGGTTTCTGGGATAGGTAGCACGGCCGTGATGGGAACTCGCAAAATGGCCATTCTTGATTGCACGGCCGTTCTGGCCAACTGGGTCACTTTTTAAGGATTATGCTGATTGGGGCATGTCCCAGAACGACCATTCCATGGTAGCACGGCCGTTCTGGGGTCCTTCCCTTGCATTTGAGTGTTGAACTTGGCCATCCATGAAGGTTATTGCTTCAATACATCCTTTGACCACTTGGGGTAGGTTTGGAGTGATTTTGGCCTCATTTTGGGCTCCTCCAAGCCTAGGGAAACCCGAGATTCAACCATCTTCTTTACAACCCATCAAGTAGTGGCCAAAGTACCTATAAAACATGCAAAAACCATCCATAAGTGCATTTGACAATAAAACACATATTGAGGGAGATAACATGTAATCTAACAGGTATAGATGTGGCTGAAATGCAAAATGACACAAGATAAAGCCCTAAAATAGGGCTGAATCAAAAACCTCTATATGTGGTGGTTAAGAACTCCAAGCCACAAGGTATAATACCCTTAAATGGGTGAGTGAGAATTGTAGAATCTTCTCACTCTAGCACTTGTACATGAAGGACTTACACTCATATAAACATATCCTTACAATCACAACCTATGGATGACATGCTAATCTATGAGGATAGGATGGGACATAACAAGCTTGAATCTCTAAACTTTTACAAACTAAGTCATGTATCTTGGATCAAGGACACGGAGATCAATACCTCCTTCTATAAGGGGGTATTGAAATGCAAAATCATTTTAGATTCCATTCATGAACTCACATATAAAGGAAACAAAAAGGTACATGCCCAGGAAAATCTTGAGAAAGAGGACACAATATTTTTCTACAATCTATACAATGAGGAGGATGAGCAATGCAAGCCATTCACTACTCGACCATGAAACGTGCGTCTTACTTGCACGACTTTATACTTTGTGTTCTGGTCACCAATGCTAAAAATAGAGATGCACTATGGTGTAATGACTTGGACAAGGCATCAAGCCCGAATTTGTTCAATGCACAATGGTTCAAGAATGTGTGCCCAATGACTGGTGACAACAAATGCAATGCTATCAGATGGCTCTATAATAATTGAAAGCATGGTTAGATAATACAATCATGTCTTCTTCACACCCATACCAAGATGAGCAACACAAAAACCATGAGGGACTTCAAAGTGGTCGTTTGTTGTGGTGTTACCTATAAGATCAAGTCAAAATTGTAGGCTTGTAGACGGAAGGAGTGCTTCTTTTTCTTGTACCTTCAATATAGGGTGCTTTCATCTTAAGAAGGGATATCTATCTAATTTTGTAAGTTGGCAAGATAGGTATTGCACGATTTCAACATCAAGAGAGACAAACCTATAATATGAATGCAGGTAGATATGCTGAAGGTGTATGGCCATGAGTCATGGGAGGGAGTTTGTGAAACACTATAGAGTTTTGGTTTTTGGGGTAACTAGATCAAGTGGATAACATAATTGTATACAAAAGACCTCCTTCTACATTCTGGTAAATTCTTCCTCTTTAGACATTTCATGAGCACTTAGAGGTTGTGCCAAGAAGATCGCATCTCTCCCCTCTTATTCACCTTAAAGATTGACAAATGACCTACAAATATAATATCATTTGTAGGAGCTTGGTGTTTGTGTGCACAAACATTCTTAGGTTTTTTTACATCTAGATCGTGCATGGTTTCATTCTTCCCTTTGTACTAGAGAGTTTACAACAATTGGAATCTAATTTCTTATGAGGTAATTGGGCCCACTATGTGTCTTCTTATGAAATGGTCTTTCCATTTGAAGATGGGGGATGAACATAAAGAAATTCATGGATATTTCATGATGGGTTATGATGAAGAGGATGACAAAGTTTCTAACAAACATGATATCTATATGGCATAGTTGGATGCATTTGTGATATGGTTTAACACTGGATGACAACCACAAGCAAGGGTTCTTGTGCATGTGAAAGGGCATGGTAGATGAATATTCTTAATCTTCTCACCTTTTCACCATGATCTCTAATGGTACATACTCAAGGAAAGTGGATGCACCTAATCCTTGGGTGATCATGTCTAATTATAAAATCATATGGCACAATTGGTGCATCCCATGATGAACTGTCACAATTTCCAAGGAGCATCATCATGCACTCTACACTATAGACATGATTAGAGCTTGAAAAATAGACTACAATGTAGTTTTTGGGTTATGTGAAAGGATGAGGGATGCTTAGAGTGCATGTTAATTGCATGCAACTTCTTATGGTAGTTGCGGGATGACTTGGAAAATCATTACAATATCAATGTTGGCCAGCAAGGGTCAATACAACAATTATGGATTTGATCAAGTAGGTGTGAGGGAGTAACTAGCAATGGGCCTAGATTACAACAGTGGCCATATCAAAAACATATTTTTCTATGGAAGGAACGGAATAATAGGTAATATGGAGGGGAGCACCTAATAATGCATGACCTGGCCCTAGTGGTTGACAATGTGGTCATGCGTGTCATTTAAACACACCTAGGGCACAAGGAGAAGTTAAGAATGTCTAAAAGTTTGACATATACTAACCACATAGTTTGAGCCCAGTGACTTACTAGTGGATGTCCATGCACAGTTTTTTTCTTTTGCCCCTTTTGATTCACACAATTCCCACTATGGATCCTATACACACCTTATTGACCTATTTCACTCACACAAGACACTCAATCATTTGAGTAAAGGTATTTAGCAACTGAAAATGGTTTTTATATCCTTTCCATGCTTTATGCAGGATGCGTTGGTGTTCTTAAAGCCTCCTATGTCAACCCGCTGTACCTACATCCCATAGGTCCTTCCTATCTTAAAACCAAACTCTCCTAATGAGGACACTTTGTTAAACAAAAAGGCATATGATGTTTTCATGAACCCTTGTACGTGTATAGGATATTGCTAGAGCTAAGTAGGGAATTTTGGACTTTTTCACTTATAAAGTTAAAACTATAATATAAAAGGGGAGTTTTGCCCAAGGGTTACCATAGGCTTATTGTTCATTGAATAAATTACCAAAGTTAGCAGATGATGCAAATGAAATAAGGGGCAACAACCCTTGTGTTTTTATATGAGGCCAATTATTCTTGGTAACAAGGCCCAATTATTGATTGGGTCTAATTGTCTAGGGTGGTTTATGTTGCAGCATCAATGAAACAAAAAAATGATATGTAGGTAGTAGGATTGTCAATGTTCAGTCATTACACTATGTGTTATGGATATAGATAATTGGAACCACAAGTTCACCCAACTTTGATAAAAAAATTAAGATTCAATTGCAAATGGGCCCAACAATCTAGTTCTCTCTCTGATACCCTAGTGTATTGCCCAGAATGACCAAATTCTAGTCCAGTTTTCATAACCTCATAGGTGAGTTATCTTACAAAATCTATCTTTGTTAAGTTTATCTTGTAGTAAACTCATACACTATGTAATTTTTGTACTTTGAAAGTGTGTATCATGTAAGTTCTTTTGACTACCATTTTTTAGTGAGCATATATTTTCTATATATTTATAGATGTTGTGCTAAGATAGTGCATGCATTACTTTAAATATGTCTATGTTCTAATTTTCACCAACAACAATGAGTGCAATTTTACTTATTTAAGCCCAACAACAATTTAGAACTATTTCTCAACCTTATTTGGATTATATATATAATTTTTATAAGACAATTTTTGGTTCATTTATCTTATAAGTACATGTTTTTAATTGATTTATCTTGTGTTAACATATTATTTGTGACACGATCAACTCATTATCAATCAAAATCTTGTGTTGTTGCAACCGTCTAGCCATGGATCTGTAGAGTATTTCATAGAAGTTTGGCATTCTTCATTTCATAGTGGGTTGATATTGTTTATTTCATATCACCTCACTATATCAGTGAAATTCCAATTTCATGCTTTCTAGATTTTACAAGATAAGTGCCTTTACATTGAGGTTTTCCATTATCTTTTAGTGGTTTCATTATTTTATATCAGATATTTAAAAGATCTTATATAAATGTTTAGTGACGCCAATTTTGGAAGACACATTGGGGAAATTAGATGAAAATAAGGAATATTTAGATTTTGCTTTTTGAATATGATATAATTAGAAAGATGTTTAATTTTGTAATACTTCTAATATGCGGTTTGATGATTAACTTGGTCAAACTAAGGGTGGCTAGATTTCAAAATAATTCCCCTGACTTATTTAGATACATGTTGGAAGAGTTCTAATATTTTCACATTTCTATTATTGTGTGCCAAAATTTAGTTGGTATATCATTTGAAAATGTTTTAATGTAATCTTAATTAATCCAAGGTTTGAAGTTTTGAAACAAAATTCAAAGGTATGGATTTCAATGCCCACTATTGAAGTGGAAGGAAAAATCAGATGGGTCATTTCTATAATTTATCTATTTCTACAAATTACATGTGTTGTGATTAATTAATTATGCATTCTAAATACAATAGTTATCAGATAAAGTAAAGTACATGATAGAAATCATAATTAGGGGTCGTATGGATGACCCCATTATTAAAACTAAACTAATTACAATACTAATAATGTGATCATTCCATATTGTTTGAATAAAAACATTTAAATTGTTTCATTTTGTTAATTATTGAATTTAGAATATTCATTATATAATTTCCTCATTACTTGTAAAAAGGGATAAATTCTGCAAAATAATCATTTGGGTTTTCTCACTTTCAGTATAGGAATTAAAATTAATATTTCATCTCTATGTTGCAAAATAATTAATTATGCATTGATTAACATTACAAAAAATATTTTCATTAGATATTCCAACTGATGTTTTTATAGAAAAATTTGACATCCTTATTTTAGAATTCTTCTAGAGTGCATCATAATAAGTCAAATAAACCAGTTTACACAAAATTAATCGCTCTACATCCAACCATGTTAACCATAAAAGCATGTATAAAAATTATTACAAAAAACAATATATGTCTAGTTAGATCATTAACCCATAGTTAACATCCCAATCTTACTCATATCCACCAAATTTCCTCCAATGTGTCTTCTAGAATTGGCATCTCCAAACAAGATAACAAAATTAGTTGTATGATATAACATAATATTTCCATGGAATGATAATGGAAAACCTCATGAAAAGGCCATACCTATATATAATAGAGAAAATAAGAAATAAAACCATCAATAAAAATGATTACCTATTATAAAATCAAATATAGTAGGTTGCTATAAGACAAACAATAGTTAGAACTTACAAAATCAAAGGGAAACTCATGCCTAGATGGTTGTATCAACACAAACTCCCTACTGATGATGGTTGATCGTGTCATTGATAATGTTTGAACTAAAGATAAATGAACCAAATACAACCCTAAACTAAAATACAAGATACAATTTCGAAAAGCTTGAGACTTATTCCGAATATTATCTAGTCTTAAGTAAATGCAAGTTCACTTGTTGTTGTCATCAAACATGAAAAGATCTCAATATTTAAAGCAAGATGCACAATACCTATTGCCAAATATCTCTTTTATTTGAAACGAACAAGATATTAGTTGTTATTCATCATGTCATCTAGTGCACAATCGGGGAAAGTTTAATGTTTTGCATAAGCCATGGAGGATTAAGCGAGGTAAAAGAGGTTGAATTGATTAACTCTAAGGGTGATTTGGCCAAAGTGTCAGCTACACTATTAAGGTCTCTAGGAACAAAAGTGGTGGAGGCATAAGTGCACAAGGTAGTAAGGTTTTTAAACCTTTTACAAGACAAAGTGATTTTCTAGGTATATAAGCTTCCTATTTAAAAACTGAAATTGCTTGCTTGTAGTCCAACATCAATTGTAGGTCTAGCTTTTCCTTTTGCATGTAGTTTCAAGAAAGGGCAAAGAAACATACTGTGTATCTCCAACCACTAGTTAGTCATCGTCTCAAATTATGTCGCTTCTCCTTGAACTCTAGCTGCACAAAATGACACACTTGGTAGCACTATGAGTGACTATGTTTAGGTCATGCATTGTCGGGTTCTCTCCCCATGCAACCTTCTATTCCTTTCTTTCCAAAGGAAAAGTTGTCACCGATATAGCCACTATAGTCAGTTGGTCACACAGCTTGTTACTCTGACACACCTACTTGATCAAGTCCACCATTGTTGATAGCATTCCTTACTAGAGTGGGTTTATGCTGGAGTGATTTTGCAAGAAGTCGCATGCAAAGAACATGTGGTTTGCACTTTCCTATTCCCTTTTGCATTTACTGCATACTACATTGTATTCTATTTCCCAAGTTCTGGCCATGTCTCTGGTGAAGAGTGCATGGCGACGTGTCATGTAAATTCTGAGAGTCCATGATAGGATGCACCAGTTGTGCCATATAATGTTTCCTGTCGAGAATGGTTTCCCATGTGTCTGGACCACCTCCCAAGGTTTGGGTGCATTTTCTTTCCTTCAGTATGTACCATGAGAGGTCATGGTGAAAAGGTGAGATGATTGAAGATATTCTACTACCATGCCCTTCCACAGGCATAAGAACCCCTTCTTTTGGTTCTTATGGTCATCTAGCATTGTGTCATAGCATAAACACATCCATCTAGTCGATATATATCCCGTATTTGTTATAAATTTTCTCACACACTTCATCATATCCCGTAATGCAATATCCTTGATCTCTTTAGATCCCCCCCCCTAAAATGACAAGGCCATTTTGTCCTATGATATTATGTGTGCATAATTACTCCATAAGAAATTAGATCACAATTGTTTTCATTGGGAAATATGAGGACAGAGTATAGCAATAGTAATAAAAAAAGTATCTATCTGTATTCCTAGAAATAGCAAGATCGTGTCAGCTACTATATAGGAAGGATGGTTTAACAAGTTATACTTGGTCATGGAGCTAGTCCAATGACTACAACTCACTTCAATGAAATTGTCTTCTAGTTGCTCTTAGACGGTGGTTGTGCAGCACCTCGGCTTGACCATGAACAATGAAGAGAACAACTTCTATAGCGAATCATGTGGTCTCGCCACAAACTACAGGCTGACTTTGCTCTCCTAGCAATAGCGTAAGGACTCATGCCTCTAGAGTAGTCCACACGGACCAACTAGAACTCATGTCGTTCAACTAGAACAAATAGGAAGGAGTTGTCCCTTCCATTGGCATACTAGTCACCAACTTTCTGTCCCACAACAATGATCCTCAGTTGTTCTCTCTAGTCACTATCCCTCCCTAGTCAGGTAGTAGTTTCTTGGTCTCTCTTGGTTACCACAACTAGAGAGGACAACAAATGATCGAGCAATTGATTCTCAATTATCTTTGTTATTTTTGTACTCTGGGAAGCCCCCAATACCCCTTTATTTATAGGTGGGGTTAGGGTCAGGGTTCCCAGTCTATTCGGGATTTGTGTAGGACTAGAAGGGACCAGAAGATCTTGAATTTTCACAACCCATGAACCATGAAATGGTCATATGGTCACGTGAGACAGTCATCTCGCACTACGATGGTTGTTATGTAGTTTCCCAATTGCATATGAATTTGGCAATTCATTTCCCATTAATACAAAATATTAATTCCTTACATCATAAGAATTGTGCAATCGAAATGATTCCAGTAAGTACCTACAACCTTCCTCCAGCCTAACTGAATGCTCTCATACATGTGAAATGGATGTCTTGTTTTGAATTTGATTGGTTTCTAGAAAATCTTAAAATTGTTGTTTTATTAGGACTTCCTAATGTTGGAGTCAATACATGGTATAGAATGAATGTCACTTGAATGGTTGTTGTTCTATAGTTCATTGAGCTTTTATTTGGTTCATATACTTTTCTTGATTATTTTTACAACTCAAATGTGGCACATTCTGACAAATCATTCTCTGTCAATGAGGTATCTTCTCTTCCATATTATCATGCCTATATGTGTATTTCTTTTATGAACATGATGTTGGTAGGAAAACTTTATAAAGTTCCACAATATTCTTCCTTCTATTTTAGTTGTACCTACCATTTTTATTCTCCCTCTTACTCATTTATCATCCCTGACTTGTTGTTTCTGTCTACCCCCCTAGAGGGCTAATTCTCCCCTTTGTTGCTTCTTCTCTAGATAATCCCTTGCAATCATGTCCCACATCCTCCCACATCCTCTCTTATGTAGATAGTTTGTTTCAAAGGAATACACAATCAAACATCATCCTCTAAGTAACACTCACCAAATACACATTTCAATGTGAAAACTCATGCAAGTATTTTCATGCCAAAATTGCCATCATTCAAAATCCCCTACTGCACATAAAGTAAAATCTCTGAGTAGAGAAGGTAGCTTCACTAGACACAAATTCTCAACTATATATTCATCTTTGAAGTCTTCTTGGTGAGCACATATCATCATCACCAAAAAAACTTGTATCTCTAACTGGCTGATCGATTTCTATGTTAGAATCCATCTTAGCTGGTATTTTTTATGTGGTAAAAACATTTTGTCAATCTACCGATACCATCATATCTAATGATTTTCAACCTATTTGATTCCTGAAAAGAAGGGCACCTAGTGATGTCAGACAATACATTATTTTATACATTTTCAAGTAAGGAAAAATATTGAAAATCTATGATATATCAAACAACACTAGGAAGGTGATCAGTAATTAAGTGTTATCTAGTGGAATTGATTCTATCATTGATGTGGAATAGTTGGATAAACTAGAAAATTATGTACCTAATGGAGAATGGGTTGGTATTTGAATCTCTAGAACTTTGAGGGATTTAGCATAGAAGAAAATGATTTGATGAATTTCAAGGCACTGATCTTGTCGATCCTTGCAATATTAACAAGCATGAAGTATTGAAAGTTTCCGAATGGTGAACAAATGTTGTCAGAAAACACTAGCGCACCATTTTTTGCATAGGAAGTATTAATGCATTTTGTAGTAGAAAGCACATGGATCCCATTTGTTGTTTATAAAATCCTACAATCCCATATGAGTTTGTGATTATATGCTCATTTATATAGTTGTATTTTAATGGAACCTTTTCTTTATCTCAAGCAACATGATTACTGTAATGTAGGGATTCAAGTTTTTTTGCAAATAACCATCCAAAATGTTAATTCGTATTTGATAGATCATGTGATATGAACAAATGGATAAGCTATCTAGGCATAGATCGGATTGGGATTGACTATTGACTTACTTACTAGAAGATCTCACTAGAGGATAATCATATTGGGAAGAGCTTGCATGAGAAAAATCAGTAGGACTTCCTCCTCAGTGGTGTGATTTTTAGAAGCATGACTTCCACCCTCCCTTTGATTGAGATGTTGTCAAATAGTGTTGATGTGACATGATTCTAATGGATAACAAACTAAGACACATCCATCATTTGGATCAATAATAAATGTATTGTAGGAGGTGACTTTTATTTAAAATAGAAGAGGTAATTTTTTTTATGTAGACAGAAGTTGTCAGAAGCTTTGGGCCAATTATTCTTAGGTACACAAGCACCAATTTATAATTCAAATACAACAATGTGTGTGTGACATCTTTCAATAACACCATACTCTTCTTGCACATAAACTAATAAGAAATTCTATTCATGAAAGAACAGTGGTGTTCAGTACTAAATTCTCCACCTTTACATCACTAAAAAAGTTCTAGATTACAATCAAATACCAATGTAGTCACGCGTATTTTTTTTATTTACATCATGTGTATAATTTGGAGTCATGACTTAGAATATTTAAAATGATAACTTATGGAATTAGGTTTTGACACTATACTGAATTTTTTTAGTTGCTCGTCATGCATCAAGTAGTTATGAATTTGCAATATGTACTTATGTTTATGTTTTTTTGTTCTCTCTAGTTTTGAAATTTTAATTTTATAGCTGGTATTTCTTTTGAACTTTCGGTTAAAGAAATTTGATTTGTTTTTCATATAGCACACTTGATAAGAAGCATTGAATTTCTCTCCAATCATAAGAAGAGTGAGGATGGAAGGGTGAGAAGGGGAATTGAGTAATCATAAAAGGTGATTCATGGTCTGGTATATGAGGACGAAGGTATAATCATAGAGGTAATGGAATATGAGTGAGATGTCATCAAAGTTGGAATCAAGTACAATGACATTAAGTGAAGGAGGGTTATTCTTAACACCATCGTGTTTGATCCTAAAAGGTTGAATGAGAGTGTGCGACCCCTAACCTTGCTTAAATAATTAAAAATGTTTAATCACCATAATTGAATGCTTAGAACCTTAATTTAACCTTGTGATATGCTTCATAATCATAAGACAAGCTTAAGTTTCAAATTTGGTCCAATTTGGACATTGTATGAGCAAGTTATGCAATTTTATGTACATTCTGGACTTTTCTTCAATTTACCCAATTGGGAGGTTTTCTTTGTATATTGTCACAAGAATTATGATCCTTATATATTTACTTATCATTCTTGACTTTTTTGGTCTATGGGGCTCCTAGTTGTTCTTGGTTTGGAGGTGTTCTTCTTCAAGGACATTTTAGGGATTTCTCCTTATATGGATAAGGATAAGAGTAATGGTAAAGATAAGGATAAGGATAAATATAAGGATAATGGTATGGATAAAGGAGAGAAAGTGTAGGCGGTAAGTGAGGGAGGTGTTGCATGGACATAAAATCTCTAGGCTATGGACACATGAAAAACTCATGGCACCTCATGCTTGACCCCTTCCTTATCCATGAATCTATATATACCCCTTCCTGTCTCCAAAATCAAAATCATTTCTCACTCCCTCTTTCCTCAATCTTAGAGCACCGACCTTGCCCTATTTGGCTATAGAACAATGTGGTCTAAGGTGGATGACAACCTCTTTTTAGAAAAGAAAGTCTCCTAGAGCTCCATCTAGCCCTACCTAGGGTTTCTAAGGTCATCTTATACGGTTTTCAACCAAGGCAAGTTTTTTTTTCTTCCTTCTCCATTTTTCTTGATCTTCCCCTTCCTTATATCTTCCTCTAGGTCTGAAATTTGTTGTCCCATGGTAAAAGTTTCCTTAGAGCTCAAGATCCTACCTTTGTTGCTTCTTCTTCTAGGGTTTTCCTTGTGAAGAGTGCATGCTTGGCCGAGTTCAGAGCTTCCTCTTGGGTTTTCTACCTTCTTGGCTCAAGTTTCTTTCTTTTAAAAGTATGTTCTTATCAATAGAGGTGGGTTTTATAACCCTCTTTACTTATATTGGTTACTATAATCTTGTTAACTCATGTTCTTGCTTAAATTGGTAATTTAAGCATTAAGAAGCTAAGCTTGTTTGGGATTTCAATTTTTATGGTGTTTCCTATTTTGTTTATAGTTCTAGATGAACCTGTAATCATGTGTATGTTCTTCCTAAGGAAGTATATGACTTAGTTCAGGTTGGTATCACGACCTATGGTGCTAAGCACCTATCAACCGGTGGTCCATATTAGGGTTTCTAGGTTGTTTCTTCTCTAAACACAGGACCCGTTGGTGCGGTCTTCATTACAACTGAAGGTGGTGACCAAGGGTGATGAATGATGGTGTGAACTGATAGTCACACCTTAGTTCAGTGTTAGTCTCTCTTGGAATATGCTCTAATGATGCCATCAATCAATGATGACATCAGATTATATTTTTTATGGTTCTAAATGAATATAGTGTTGATCTAACAATCGATGGTGACTTGATGTTTACAACTAATGGTGGATCAGGTCATCACCACATATGGTGAGTTAAGGATGTAAATGTAGATTCAACTAAACCTTAAACCAATGGTTCCTTGGTTCAACTGATCTAATGGTTAAACCTATACTTCAATGGATAACTTAGAACAATGAACCCAATCCAAGGAATAAGATTAGATAATTCAACATCCAATGGATTAGAAAGAATTCCATGATATTATATATGGGTCCTATTGATGAGAATTCAATGGTTCAATTTTTTTTAAATTGTTGTCTTACCTTTGCTCTCGTATAGTTATATTTGATAAATGACCATTGTAAGTGGGTGTGTAACTCCAATGTGATATAGTTTGTTATACCTAACCTTAATGTAATTAAATGAGGGTGATTGGTTATAATAATCCCTCTTGCATGATTAATGTGACAATGTATTACACTCATCTTATGTTGAAACCACAATGTATTGCTATTTGAATATCATAGTGCCTTGCCATAATAATACCTATGGACACATATTTGTTGATGATCTTTTGAGCCTTGCTTAAGGCATGGAATGATGAGGATAACCTTTCTATGAATAATGTGATGGTCTTAATGACCTTTGGGTAGGTTTGAGGCCCTGATTGAGGTGGAATCCTCTTCATGTTCCAATAAGGGTTAAAACCCTGGAACTTGTGATAAGAAATGGATATCTTGAAATGGTATGATGATAATATGGTTCATTACAATGCAATGGATGATAGTATGTGGTAAAGTGATAGAGATTTATACCTAAAATTTTTTATATCTTCTGAAGTTGCAATACACATACTCTTGCTAGGAATAAACCAGGGTTTGTATGTCCATTTGTATGATGGAACCTTAATTTACCCAATTGGCAATAACTAATCAAGTGTAACCCTAATCATGTAGTGCCTTGTGCCATAGAACCATCTTCAGTGTCAGAACTTGTTGGATGGTGAAATGAGTATTCCTAAGGGAAACTCAGAGTGCATACTTTTGAGTATTTGGGGTGCTTGTTTTGGGAGGATGGCTGCAGTCATACCTAGCCCGCTTTTTGAGAATGACTCGCTGTTACGACCCGTGTTGAGCTTACCATGTAAGTATGCTGTTAAGCATGTGTTTTAGCTGCTTTGCTAAGTTATAAGCTTGCTTTTGTTAATAACGTTTAAAACAGATATGATATGTGCGTAGTGTGAATCCTAGCCCTTAAAACGTGTAAGATCTTGCGCTTGAGGCATTTCCAGAGAAATCGTCTGTAACCGACTTTCGAGTCAAAAGTTGAAAGTTTTTGGGCATGCAGGGACCTGTTTGTAGTTTTTGAAAGTTCTCAGACTTTACGTTTTGGTCCCTAGGTTTTTCCTTCTTATCCTTTCTTTCCCCTTTTACTCGTTTCACTTTCAGAAATGAGAGAAACACAGAGTGTTTCTTTTCTTCTTCGCGTGAGAGGGAAAGAGAGACCTGGGAGAGAAGGACGATTCAGAGCCCTAGCTCGGTTCCGGTCAACAGCTGCGGCCCCTCCATCTTCTCCTCACCTTTCTTCTTCGCCAACTGATCCAGATGTAGCCGGAGCTACACTAGCAGCAGGAGCTGCGCTAGCAGCAGCGGCGGCCAGGAGAGGGAAAGGGTGCGAAGAGCAGCCCTAGTTCGTCCTCCTCCTTCCCTACAGCTAGTTCGTGGGTGTGTGCATCAGTTGCAGGTGATTTGCAGTGCAAATCTGTGGTTTTGCCCGCCGATTCGAGTGAAATCGACATCAGCAGGTCTGTTTAGGTTTTCAGTCTGTGCGCTGATCGGTCGAGTTTCCGACCAATCGGTCAGTTTCTGAGATGTGAGTGGCAATTCATTCAGAAATCATTATTTAACTCAATTTAAGTGCTTAATTGCTTCAGTATCAGTTGGTATAACTCCTAAACAGTGTAGCACATACAATAGAGTATGATAGATTCATTGGAACTTGAAATACGTAATATGATTGATGAAAATGATGGAATTTCCTGTATTACAGTTGCAATGTATACACTGATTAAAAATGGATGTTTAGCATTGAAACTGGATAAGTGATACTGAGTCATGTTTAAAGATGACAAATGATATATATGTGTTTTCAAGTGATGTTCATAATGTGAAATAAGTATGAAATGTGATATTCCTGTTTAAGTGTTTATATGTTAATCAGTTAATAGACTTAGGTGCCCTAACACCGTAGAACCCCTTTGAGAGATCTGCACCTTAGGGGTGAAACTTGTGTCCAACATCAACCGGTTGAGTAATTCTGGTGGCACGAGGGTTGATAGACAGTGTCCAACACCAACCGATTGAGTAATTTCAGTGGCACTGGGAACAAAATAATAAATAAGGTAAAGGGTTATCCAACACCAACCGGTTGAGTAATTCTGGTGGTAACCCAGTGTTGACTCCCTGCGCCTGTGTGCTCAGGTTAGAGGAGGAGTCTAGAGCACTCATGGTGAGTGCAGAGGAGGCCGAAGAGCCTGTGGGTCAGGCCGGAGAGCATGTGGGTCCTGTAGCAGACCAGGACGGGAAGTCAGACTTAGCATTTCCCGGGTGTGTCGCTAAGTCTTGTACGGTGAGATCGTAGTTCGCTACAGATCTTTGTATGCAGAGTACACTGCATATGATTAGGGCATAATAATAATATAAATATGTAATCATATAGGATCACAGTAAATTTAATATGTTAAGAGATTTGAACTTCTGTGCCAATTCTCTATAACTGTTTATTTATTTAAGATATCTGTTGTTGTATAAAAAAATGTGATTAAAATCTATAAATTCTGCTATGTCATTAGAACTGCCCTGCTTAGTACTGGACTTATGTTTTATTTCAATTTTATATATCTGATGAGTTGTTTAGTGATAGCTAAATGAAATGCTATTCACTGAGCGAGTAGGCTCATCCCTCTACTCAAACATTTTCAGGTCATCAACAGCAACAGGAATCTGAAGGATCTTTTCATCCTAACACTTAGTTTGTAGAAGGTATATGTAGTTAGTTTAGTTAGAGGTCTCTTAGTCCTTTCCCCTCGATCCTTGGAACATGGTGTGGGTGAGAGAGAATGTGTATGTGGAATGTGTATAAAGATGTAAATTAACTGTTATGCTTTACTTTATATTGAACAATGTAATATGTTGTAGACTTTGTTTATATTTCTAGTCAGTTTAATAAAAATGCTTCCGCAGTTTGTTTAGCTTTAGTTTACAGCATGAATCAGGTTATCATTTTAATGTCTTTAAAATGTTTAAAAAGTTATGAGTGGTTTGGCTTGTGTGTATATCCCTCCGTCGCGCCCTAATCTCGTGGGTTGTGGTTAGTGTGAGATCGGGGTGCGACATCTTGGTATCAGAGCTTAGGTTGAGTACATAGTTACTCAGAGTCCAAGTCAGGGGACGATAAGAGACCAATAGGATTAAGGTTTAGGTGTCTTTCTTCTATCTGTAGTTTTCTAACAGGAAATATTCTGTTATATCATTGCAGATGGTAGAAAGAGGCTTTGATCGTGATGATCAGGCTGAGAGCCATGTTGGTCCTGATCCACTGTACTTGGGTCCAGATGGTGGTGACCATGTGGATGAAGCATCCCGTATGTACATGATGTTTCTAGAGACCAGAGAGAGGTATAAGGCTGATAGGCGAGCTTCTACTTCTACCAGCAGTAAGGATTTGATGCGATCTTATCAGCTTGTAAAGAAGCTTGGTGGTACAGAATTCAGTGGTACTACAGATCCCGCTGAGGCTGATGAGTGGTTGAGATAGATAGAGAAGGTCTTTCGCCTGATGGAGCTTCCAGAAGAGAAAAAGATTAATCACATAGTTTATCTTTTGACGGGCGATGCAGAGTTGTGGTGGCACGGTGTGGAGGATAAAAGGAGAGGTTCAAAGCTTACTTGGAAGGATTTCTCTGAGGAGTTCCATCTTAAATTTTATCCACCCACTTTCATTAATGAGAAAACCAGGCAGTTACAGAACATTAAGCAAGGAAGCATGTCAGTTACAGAATATGAAGCGCTTTTCACCAGGTTGGCAAACTTCTGTCCTCATCTTGTACCTAATAATATAGAGAGATGCAGGAGGTTTCAAGAAGGACTGAGGCTAGAGATTCGGCATACAGTTTCTGCTACTAGTAGAAGGAACAGAGAGAACTTTGGTGAGTTTGTTGAGGCTGCTAGATAGGTTGAGGAATCTGTGAATGCTGACAAGGTGCCTGAGTCTAAAAAGAGATCTGCAGATTTTGGTAGAGGACAGTCCAGTAGTGGATATAGAGGTGGAGGTAGAGGTTTCTTTTCTAAACTCGGGCGTGGTTTTAGCTGTTTCAGTAGACAGAGATCTGAGGATGTTACTTCTTCTAGAAGCAGAGGGAGATACAACCCAGGGAGATGGGGCAGTGCCTCTAGTGGACGGTCTTCTGAGTCATCAATGTCAGTGATAGGCCCCCAGAAACAAGAGATGCCGCCATGTGACAACTGTGGAAGACCACATACTGGTCAGTGTTGGGGTACAAGTTGTTTTGTCTGCGGACAAGTAGGACACTTCAGAAGGGAATGTCCTCAGCTTTGACAAGCAGCATCACAAGCTTTCCAGCCTCAGTACCATGATGTTCCGAGTTCTTCTGTGGCTTCTGGTTCCAGAGGTGGTGGAGTGCCCAGTGGCAGAGGTGGTCAGCGCGGACAGCGTGGTAGAGGGAGAACTTCAGCACGTTTCTTCTCTTTGACACCTCAGGAAGGTATAATCTCTTCACAAGTCGTTACAGGAGAGATGCTTTTGTTTAATAGTATACCAGTTGCAGTTTTGATAGATCCGGGTGATGTGGCTTTTTGAATGCACTAACAAATTCACTCGGGGTTTATATCCCCGAGCTTTTACCAAAACCAAGTGCAACAATACCACCCGCAAGCGGACGGATCTTATCGCAGTATAGTTGAGGATCGAACCCAAAGGACAACGTTTTTAAGAATCTTTATCAGTTAGATCTAGCCCAAGTAAAACTAATATTTAGAACAATTGGTTGATTTTGGTTTGATTAAACTAATTGCAAGAAAGTAAATGCGGAATAAAAGATGGGTTTAGATCGATGATGTGGAACTGCTGGGATGGTACCGAGTTTGACCACCGCTAGACACACAAACATACTCTTTTGCAAACAATCCAGGCATGATATAACACTCCAAATAGAGCTGCTGCAGAACCCCCCATACGGGCGTTAGGTCCGCGTAAGCATCACCATAGGCAGCCGATTTCTCATCGCCATCCGGATCACATGTCTTACGGCTCTGAAGATACAGAAATCCACGGAAGTTGTGAATGAAAACTACTAGAGGGGGGGTGAATAGAGTTTTCTAGATAATTTAACAATTATTGAACTCAAACAACCACAATGAAAATATTGGACAAAGAGACACAAGGTTTAGAGTGGTTCCAACTATAGAAAATACTATAGCCGTCAACCCACTACCCGGTTGCTTACCCAACCGGGATTTGAAAAGAAATTTATTTTATTACCTCTTCAAGGAATTTACATAAAATACAATCTCTTTTCCTAAACCCTTCAAGCAGCCTTCACCTAGAAGTAATCGCCAACCTTGAAGCAGCCTTCCCTTGAAGTAGATGCACCAACTCCCGTTACACCAGCCTTCTGAAGTAGCTTCCCTTGCGATAGCCTTCTTGAAGTAGCTTGAAGTCCCCTTCTCCACCTGAGAAGTCAACCCTCTCCAATCCGCAGCCTCCAACCCTAGGAGTAGCAAGGAGAGTACAAAAGATAAACAGAAACAAGAAAGGAAAAGGAAATTACAACTTATCCTTTAAGCCCGAGGCTTGATATGCCTAGATCAAGCGTAAGATCTCCTAGCCAAGTATGTGAACTTGTGATTGCTGTGGGTAGGAGAATCTAGCCTATAGGACACGAGATTGAGCTAAGAAGAATGTAGGCCAATGATCACAGTGCTCAAATTGCTTGCAATAGATTGCTCAAGTATGCTCAAGTGTATTCTCAAGTGTAACAAGTGAATTCTAGTGTCCTATAGCTTGTCCTATTTATAGGAATGGCCTAAGTATGCTTAAGGACATTTTAGACAACTTCTAGGGGTTTCTAAGTGCTTAACTAGCCGTTAGGTACAAAGTTGTTGCTTTAACAACGGCTAATTACTTTATTCTGCAGTTGCTGTCAGAGACCATCTCGGTCGACAAATGGTCGACCGAGACACCTACTCGGTCGAACTTTTGTCGACCGACAGGCTCTCTGGAACAAGTGATTTGCAACGTCTTTCTTCAACTACCAACTAACTTGTCTGTTGTGTCTAACGGCTACTTTGGATCTTTCTCGGTCGAGAAGATTGTCGACCGAGAGTGTCTCGGTCGAGGAGTTTGTCGACCGAGAATGATCCTGTTTCAAGGTTTCAATTTAAGCATTAATTATATGTGTGAGTGTGCAAAGGTGATCCTAATAAAATGGGATGACATGTCTAACTATGGTGTTTGGCTAGGGAAAATCTAACGCTTGATTTACATGCAATTCTAAGTACTTGTACATTATATATTTGTACAAGTTTTACAACATTGATTACATTGCATGAAAATATAACTAAGTAAGCTCTTGGATTTTCCCTTGCTACTTTGTCATCCTGCACAGTCAAGTAGCTCGTTAGATTAATAAGAATGAAATGTTTGTCATAATCAAAACAAAGGGATTTTTAGATGTCCATTTAGCCAACAATCTCCCCCTTTTTGAAGATGACAAACATTTCCAAAATAAATATAAAACATATGAATTTCATACCTTTAGATTGCCTTATGTATCTTTTCCTCTTGTTTATAAAATGTGTGCTTATTATTCCCAATGAATTATGGAACATGAAATCCAGTTCATTTGGGAATGTAGCAACTTTCAATGTAAAGCCAAGAGTATATTTATGAAACTCATTGATTGAGTTTTTCATAAATACTAAGTTATAGTTTTATATATCTCTCCCCCTTTGTCATTTCAAAAAGATAACCATTTTAATAAAAACTCCCCCTTAATTAGATAACTGTTTTGATAAAAACTCCCCCTTAATTAGATATTCCGTCAAATCTAATGAAAAAGAGGTCCATTGAAAAGCCAAAATGAAACAAGTAAACGGATTCGTTTTAAGAACCGCAGATATCAAAGAAAACATCTTCCAAAGGAGTAATAAGCAATTGCTTCCTAATGTTGTTGAATTGATCTAGTGGAAGCGGTTTTGTAAAAATATCAGCCAATTGATTTTCCGTATCAACATGATGAAGGGAAACATGATTCTTTGAGATGTGATCCCTTAAGAAGTGATGACGGATTTCAATGTGTTTTGCCCGGCTGTGTAAAATAGGATTGTGTGCTAAGTTTATGGCGCTCGTGTTGTCACAAAAAATAGGTGTAGATGAAAGATTAAAACCATAATCGCTTAATACCTGTTGCATATAAAGCACTTGAGCACAACAAGACCCGGCTGCCATATATTCAGCTTCAGTTGTAGATAGGGCAACCGTATTTTGTTTCTTGCTAAACCAAGATACTAAGGCTCTCCCTAATAGGAAACATCCACCACTAGTACTTTTGCGATCAAGTCGACAACCAGCATAATCCGCATCAGTATATGCTTTAAAATCCAGGGATTGTCCTTTTGGATACCATAAACCAAAACAAGTAGTACCAGCTAGATATCGAAGAATTCTTTTAACCGCTAGAAAATGAGATTGCATAGGTTGGGATTGAAATCGAGCACAAAGACCAACGGAAAACATAATGTCCGGTCGAGAAGCAGTTAAGTATAGCAAACTACCAATCATGGCTCTATATAAGGAATCATCAATAGGTTCCCCATTTTCATCCTTATCAATTTTGATAGAGGTAGCCATAGGAGTAGTAGCATGTTTGCATTGATCCATCCCAAAACGTTTTAAAAGTTCTTTAGTATATTTTTCTTGGCTTATGAAAATTCCTGCAGGTGTTTGCTTAATTTGAAAACCAAGAAAGAATGTTAGTTCACCCATGAGACTCATTTCAAATTCTTTTTGCATAATGTCACTGAATTGTGTGCATAATGAATCATTAGAAGCTCCAAAAATAATGTCATCAACATAAATTTGCACAACTAGGAAATCAGATGCATATGTTTTAAAAAATAAAGTAGAATCTGAATTTCCAATAGAAAAACCATTATCAAAAAGATATGTCTTGAGCCGTTCATACCAATTCCTAGGTGCTTGTTTTAGACCATAAAGTGCTTTTTTATGTTTATAAACATGGTCACCTTTTTCTGGTATTTCAAAGCCAGGTGGTTGAGCAACATAAACTTCTTCTTGTATGATGCCATTTAGAAATGCACTTTTGACATCCATTTGATATAGCTTAATGTTTTTATGGGCAGCAATAGCTAGTAACATCCTAATAGCTTCAAGTCTAGCTACGGGTGCATATGTTTCATCAAAATCTATTCCTTCTTGTTGATTATATCCTTGTGCTACTAACCGAGCTTTATTCCTTATGACTTCTCCTGCCTCATTGAGTTTGTTCCTAAATACCCATTTAGTTCCTATGATAGTTTTATCTTGTGGTTTAGGAACTAAATCCCATACATCATTTTTAGTGAATTGATTTAACTCCTCTTGCATGGCTATTGTCCAGTAATCATCCTTAAGAGCTTCGGATATCTTCTTAGGTTCAATGATAGAAACAAAAGCCATGTTTGCAACATCTTTGAAGGATGACCGAGTTTTGACTTTATCATTTGGATCTCCAATAATTAGTTCTTGGGGATGATCCTTGATAAGCCTAGGTGTAGGTTGTGTTTCAACTTGGGGATCGGATATAGGAATTTTCTCACTATCATTGGAAATGGTTATATTTTCGAATTGATTAGTGAGATCAATGATATCTAGATTTTCAGACTTCGATTCTTCATGAAAAGAAACATGAATGGATTCCTCAACTTTTCTAGAGATAGTGTTATATACTCTAAAGGCTTTGCTAGAAGTGGAATATCCCAAGAAGAATGCTTTGTGTGATTTAGAATCAAACTTGTCTCTATCATCTTTGGTATTTAAAATGTAGCATGTGGAGCCAAAAGTATGAAAATAGTCAACTCTAGGTTTCTTAGAGTGTAATATTTCATATGGAGTTTTCTTCAAATGAGAGTGAACAGTTACTCTATTAAGCACATAACAAGCAGTGTTTACAGCTTCAGCCCAAAAGGTTTTAGGTGTGTTGTGTTCAAGCATCATGGTCCTAGCCATTTCCTGTAGAGATCGATTTTTCCGTTCAACTATACCATTTTGTTGTGGGGTACGTGGAGCAGAAAAATTATGAGTATACCCTTGAGATGTACAAAAGGTCTCAAATGTATGATTCTCAAATTCGCCACCATGATCACTTCTAATGGTACATATTTTATGTTGTAAAAGATTTTCAATCTTGGAACAAAATTGCATAAAGACATGAATAGTATCATCTTTAGTTGCAATAAAATGTACCCATGTATATCTACTATAATCATCAACAATAACAAAACAGTATCGTTTACCACCAATAGATTGTGTCCTCATTGGTCCAAATAAGTCCATATGAATTAATTCTAAGGATCTACTGGTGCTAAGTACATGTTTTGATTTAAAAGATGTTTTGGTTTGCTTTCCCATTGTGCAGGGTTCACAGTTTTCAACTTGATCAAAAGACAAAGTAGGTAATCCACGAACAAGATCATATTTCACTAACTTTTTAATAGCATGTGAACTAGCATGTCCTAGCTTTTTATGCCATAGTTGTAAGGTATTTTCATTTGCAAGCAAGCATTTACCTACTACTGATTTCATAGAGTTTGGTTTAAGGATATAAAGATTTACAACTCTATTTCCTTCATAAACGACATTTGTAGTGTTTTCTATCAATAGTTTGCACCAGGTTTTGTTAAATAACACATCATAACCACTATCACATAGTTGACTTACACTTATTAGATTATGATGCAATCCATCAACAAGTAGAACATTTTTAATTTCGAGATTTGTTCCAACATTACCTATTCCAATGATTTTTCCCTTACCATTGTCTCCAAAGGTGACCGTTCCACTTTTCTTTTCTTCAAAAGTTTGAAATGCGTCCTTGTTCCCGGTCATGTGTTTGGAACAGCCACTGTCAACTACCCATTCCTGCATTAGAATGTAGATTTTGGTACCCATGTGATGGTCCGATATGGTTAGAAACCTTTTAAGTGCTTATGTATATAAAAGTTCTGATACAGAAAACCAGTCGGTCGACAATTGTTCGACCGATATTTGTCTCGGTCGACAATTTGTCGATCGAGCAGGTTACTGTATCACAAGCAAAAACACAGAAAAATTTCTCGGTTGACCAATTTTCGACCGAAATAGGTGCTGTAAAATTTTTATTTGTTAAAGACATCCAGTCGGTCGACAATACTTCGACCGACCCAGAGCTCGGTCGACAATACTTCGACCGACAGAATTTCTGTTTCAGCAATGCAGAAAAATAATAACAATAAGCATAGCACCTTTTGTTGAGATAAGACAATATAAATAGCAAAATTAAGCATTTGGTCATATCTCAACTACATTCCATTCTTCTAAGTTTGGGGTTTTGGGATCCAAACTAAGTCGGACTCCTTAGTCTTGTAGGGGCATGAAAAACAATAATGTCCAAGACGTAAGCAGAAATGACAAGTAATAGAGTCAATTTCATTTCTCTTTCTAGTCATTATGTTCTTGGGTACAAACATAGTTTGGGTCTTTTTGGGTTGGTTTTCCTTTGGAACATATCCCAAACCTTTTCTTCCATTGAAAACATTACCAACTTTCAATATGTTATCAAGAATATCTTTTCTTCTTAACTTATAAAGTTCTCTTTGCAACGTAGCAATGTCATTCATCTTCTTATGTATATCTTTTCTTGCTTGGTCTAAATCAGAAAACAATGAATCCTTTTCTTTTACAATATTATCATAATCCGAATGGTTGCACAAGATAGGTTGAGTTTGATAATCTTGTAGTTTAGCTAGCAAATCAGTCTTTTCTTTTGATAGAAGATCAACATTGGTTTCCAAATTGAGTAGCTTTCTAGTGCAATCATCTAAAGATGTTTTTAAAGATACATTTTCAAGATCAATGTTGTTCTTTTCATAAGAAAGTTCATCTAATTTGGCAATGAGCTCATTATTTGATTTTATAGCCTTCTTTAGTTTCTTCTTGGCATCAACATACTTATCATGAGTTTCTTGTAAACTAGTAACTAACTCTTCTTTAGGAAGATCAACTAGGCTTACCTCTTGAGAGTCTTCATTTTCTTCTCTTGCCATTAGACATTCCACCTCTTCTCCGCTTTCACTGTCACTTGACTCATCCCAGGCAGCTTTATAGGCTTTTTCTCCTTTCTTCTTATGTGAGCTTTTCTTTCCCTTCTTTGCTTTGGGACATTCGTTTTTGAAATGCCCTTTCTTCCCACATTCAAAGCACCTGGGAGTAGAGGAACTAGAAATTTTGTTAGATTTAAACCTTTTGTACTTCTTACCGTTGACGATTAAGGCTTCTTCTTCTTCTTCACTTGACTCCTCACTTTCTTGTGTGACGACTTTTGAGGCTTTGAGAGCCACATCCTTCTTCTTCCCACTATGGTGTTCACGTTCTCTTCTTTCTTCCTCTTCTAGATCTGCTTCATGGGCTTCTAAATTACCAATGAGTTGTTCCATTTTGAGGCGAGTGAGGTCGTTGGCTTCTGCAATGGCTGTCACCTTTGGCTTGTACTTTGGAGGAAGTGATCGAAGAATTTTTGATACCTGATCTTCCTCAGGGACAAGTTTTCCTAAGGCACTTAAACCATTAACAATAGTGGAGAATTTTGAATACATTTCACTAATAGATTCATTTGGATCCATACAAAAATGTTCAAGCTTTGTTTTAAGCAGACTAATTTTGGAATTTTTGACTTGGGCTGTACCCTCATAAGTGATGGACAATCTATGCCAAATGTCATACGCTGTATCACAATTTGATATTCTATTAAATTCTCCTACAGAAATAGAATAATATAAAATGCTTACAGCTTTTGCGTTCATTTGGGCCTGTTTTACCGTGTTTGCATCCCATTCCGCAAAGTCATTTTGAGGGAATGCATAAGGAGTAGATACCATTCTCCATAGATCCCAGTTGATGCCTTGGAAGTAGAACTGCATCCTTCTCTTCCAGTATTGGTAGTTTGTTCCATCGAATGCCGGCGGCCTAGCAACAAGAGTCCCTTCAATGTTGAGGTTGTTGAGCATTCCATCACCCATTTCTTCAAGACCTTGTTAGGGTTCCTTGAAGCCTCGCTCTGATACCAATTGAAAACTACTAGAGGGGGGGGTGAATAGATTTTTCTAGATAATTTGACAATTATTGAACTCAAACAACCACAATGAAAATATTGGACAAAGAGACACAAGGTTTAGAGTGGTTCCAACTATAGCAAATACTATAGCCGTCAACCCACTACCCGGTTGCTTACCCAACCGGGATTTGAAAAGAAATTTATTTTATTACCTCTTCAAGGAATTTACATAAAATACAATCTCTTTTCCTAAACCCTTCAAGCAGCCTTCACCTAGAAGTAATCGCCAACCTTGAAGCAGCCTTCCCTTGAAGTAGATGCACCAACTCCCGTTGCACCAGCCTTCTGAAGTAGCTTCCCTTGCGATAGCCTTCTTGAAGTAGCTTGAAGTCCCCTTCTCCACCTGAGAAGTCAACCCTCTCCAATCCGTAGCCTCCAACCCTAGGAGTAGCAAGGAGAGTACAAAAGATAAACAGAAACAAGAAAGGAAAAGGAAATTACAACTTATCCTTTAAGCCCGAGGCTTGATATGCCTAGATCAAGCGTAAGATCTCCTAGCCAAGTATGTGAACTTGTGATTGCTGTGGGTAGGAGAATCTAGCCTATAGGACACGAGATTGAGCTAAGAAGAATGTAGGCCAATGATCACAGTGCTCAAATTGCTTGCAATAGATTGCTCAAGTATGCTCAAGTGTATTCTCAAGTGTAACAAGTGAATTCTAGTGTCCTATAGCTTGTCCTATTTATAGGAATGGCCTAAGTATGCTTAAGGACGTTCTAGACAACTTCTAGGGGTTTCTAAGTGCTTAACTAGCCGTTAGGTACAAAGTTGTTGCTTTAACAACGGCTAATTACTTTATTCTGCAGTTGCTGTCAGAGACCATCTCGGTCGACAAATGGTCGACCGAGACACCTACTCGGTCGAACTTTTGTCGACCGACAGGCTCTCTGGAACAAGTGATTTGCAACGTCTTTCTTCAACTACCAACTAACTTGTCTGTTGTGTCTAACGGCTACTTTGGATCTTTCTCGGTCGAGAAGATTGTCGACCGAGAGTGTCTCAGTCGAGGAGTTTGTCGACCGAGAATGATCCTGTTTCAAGGTTTCAATTTAAGCATTAATTATATGTGTGAGTGTGCAAAGGTGATCCTAATAAAATGGGATGACATGTCTAACTATGGTGTTTGGCTAGGGAAAATCTAACGCTTGATTTACATGCAATTCTAAGTACTTGTACATTATATATTTGTACAAGTTTTACAACATTGATTACATTGCATGAAAATATAACTAAGTAAGCTCTTGTATTTTCCCTTGCTACTTTGTCATCCTGCACACTCAAGTAGCTCATTAGATTAATAAGAATGAAATGTTTGTCATAATCAAAACAAAGGGATTTTTAGATGTCCATTTAGCCAACAGTGAACCCCCCATACGGGCGTTAGGCGCACAGAAGCGTCACCGAAGGCTAGATGGCTCATCCCCTCGCGGATCATACACTTACGACCTCGATGAAATCCCATCCTATTTCTAGTTTGAGAGTCGGCTGCGTTAACCGATAAACAAGCAGGAAGGTGACATGCGAGCAAACATCGACGTTTAGCAAGATGATGCAAAATCCAACTAAGGTTGTGAACCCCCTATACAGGCGTTAGGCGCACAGAAGCGTCACCAAAGGCTAGATGGCTCGTCCCCTCGCGGATCATACACTTACGACCTCAAGGAACCCATCAGAAGTTATCGTCAAGGGTCAAACATGCTAAACGACGTTCCTACCCATGCCTTGAAGTTATCGCAACATAGGAACCCATGCATTGAAGTTATCGCAACATAGGGAGCACTAAGATGAAAACACGCACATAACCAACCTACAAGCTTAACGATGAACGACAAAATGAAGAGTTATATACATTGCCTTGGAAAGTTTAACAAAAGAACATGGTTTGCATGGGCAGCGGGGCTAGTCCCCGCACCCCAGCGAAAGAGGACTACTCGCTCATGATACGAGATACAAGAAGGATAGGAGAGAAAGATAGATCCGCCATGAGCTCGGTGCAGAGGGTGGACGCAGCTCGGTGAAGAAGATGCGCTCCTTGCGCCGTCTTCTTCCTCTTCTTGGCCTCCTTGGACGCAACACCAGCGGTAGATGGAGTGGAACTTGATCGGTGTGGTGCTCTGGCAGCCTCTCGGCGTCCGGAACCGATGTCTCGAAATGGGGACCCTGGGGGTCTATTTATAGTTTCAGATCTGATCCCAAACGGTTTGGATAAGTTGCTGGAAATATCTTCTCCAAACGGTTTGGAGACCGTTTGGGCGCCAAACGGTCTTGAGACCGCTTGGGCACCAAACGGTCTTGAGACCGTTTGGGCATCAAACGGTTTGGAGGTCGTTTGAGCGCCAAACGGTCTTGCTTTGATCGGTCCTGGCTTTGGCGTGGTCGCGCGGCTTTAGTTCTTCAATCGATCCTTGCGCTTGCATCGAACGGTCTTGGGACCGCGCGGGACCAAACGGTCTTGGGACCGTTTGGGACCAAACGGCCTTGGGACCGTTTGGGACCAAACGGCCTTGGGACCGCATGGGACCAAACGGTCTTGAGACCGCATGGGACCAAACGGTCTTGAGACCGCATGGGACCAAACGGTCTTGAGACCGCATGGGACCAAGACCGCATGGGACCAAACGGTCTTGGGACCGCATGGGACCAAACGGTCTTGGGACCGCATGGGACCAAACGGCCTTGGGACCGCATGGGACCAAACGGTCTTGAGACCGCATGGGACCAAACGGTCTTGAGACCGCATGGGACCAAACGGTCTTGGGACCGCATGGGACCAAACGGTCTTGGGACCGCATGGACTTCTTGGGCAATTGGTTTCGTCTTGTTCTTTGTGTATTCCAGCAAACGGTCTTGAGACCGCATGGATCCAAACGGTCTTGAGACCGTTTGCATGGAGTTGCCTGCTACACCTGCATAAAATGAAAGATATTTAGTTAAAACCTTGATTATTGAATCATTGAGTAGTTTTGTGCATTATGATTCATATTAGGGTGAAAATATGTGGAATAGATATTAAATTGTTCCAAAAAGGTAATTGAAAATCATGATGAGTATGCACTCATCAAAACACCCCGAACTTAAATCGTTGCTCGTCCTCGAGTAACATAAAATTCATAACTGTTGCCTGATGGAATACTTTCGATCCGTGTGATTTCTTCATCTTCACATCACAAATGTTTTCTTTTTGCTCAGTATGAGTGAGTACCTCAACTTCCTGGGACCACAAAACACGTCTTTCCATAGCTTCGTTCCTGAGTTCGTTTCCCAACAACGCTTCCTCCCCGCCTTTTCCAACACCAAGCATGTCGAAGAGTTTTGTAGGAGTTCAGAGATACCCGTAGAATCGACAAGTATGCATTTGATCTGACACTGGTGTAGTTCAGGATGGTAGGGCATGTATTGTGCCCTTAGGTAGAAAAAGGAGTGAAAGGTGGTATGGAAAGAAGAAGTAAATCTCTCCTCTATTCGACTCGAGATTTTTATTTGTTTTGCAATTTCATTTATTGCATATTTTTTTGTGTGCGCTATGGCATCTTTTGTTGCAGATCTCTCCTCTATTCGACTCGAGATTGCATTTATTTTGTGTGCACTTTGGCATCTTTTTATTGCAGATCTCTCCTCTATTCGACTCGAGATTGCATTTTTGGTGGTATGCCCCTATTTATTGGAAGGGGTATGGAAGAAGCGGATATGGGGAAATTGGCGTGCCACCCCGAACTTAGGGTTTGGCACAAGTTTGGCTATTTTGGTGGTATTTATGGATGGAGGGATACGAAGATGATAGAAGAAGTGTAGAAGAGAGTTCAGATCAGGATGCAACTTGATTTACAATTCAAAACCGGGTTATTCTCTTTGTCATACTCTGCTCAAATAATGACTTGATGCGGATCCAGTGGGGTTTCTGAGCCATTGTTCCACTAGTCAGTTAGGAAGCACGACGTGTTTGATCCCTATCAGTTTGACAGATACTTATCATTATGTAAAAAGAATTATGATGTTAGGAATCATAAGTTTCACAGGATGATTTCAGGCAAGTTTCACAAGTCAGTCCTCTTGAGGATTTGCTTTGAATAAGGAGGATGTTATGATAGAAGATGCATAGCAAAAAGTTAGTTACATTTTTATCAACAAAAGACAAAATTTCATCAGGTATCTGTTCAAAATTTTGAAAAATTTTATGATAGAGACATATTGAATATGAAAAGAGGGTGTGTATGTGGAAGTGGAATACGTACCACCCACCCTCCACCCCGAACTTAGAGATTTGCTCGTCCTCGAGCAAACCCTAAATTCAAGATGGAGGGGAAAGGAAACACCAGGTATGACTGCTGAGAATGAATTTGTTCTGATCAGCACCAATCCGATCTCGTGTCCTGAAAGAAAAACTCTCTCATAAGGCAAATTTTATTTAAGGAAAATTTAACTATAAGGAACAAAATTTGAAAAGGAAAAGTAAAATAGATTTATTGGTCGGGTTGCCTCCCGACAAGCGCCTTTGTTTTATGTCGATGGCTCGATAGAGTTCTTCGGAATTATGGTGGGTCCTTTGGATTGCTGAATTCCAACATTATTTCGGTGCCTTTGTCAGCTGGTGTGAAGTATCTTTTCAAGCGGTGACCATTTGCTATAAATTCGCCAGACCCGTCGCTCCATAAAGAGAAAGCACCATGGGGAGAGATGCTTTTGACGATGTAAGGTCCGCACCAACGTGAGCGAAGTTTTCCTGGGAACAATTTTAATCTGGAGTCGAAAACTAGAACTTGGTCTCCCACTCGTATGTCTTTTTGTTTCAGATGTCCATCATGCCAGAGTTTTGTACGTTCTTTGTAGATTCGTGCATTCTCATAGGCTGTCATTCTGAGTTCATCCAGCTCATGGAGTTGCAGAATTCTGGCTTGACCCGCTTGTTTCATATCGAAGTTTATTTGTTTAATTGCCCACCATGCCTTATGTTCAAGTTCGACTGGCAGGTGGCAACTCTTTCCATATATCAATCGAAAAGGGGTAGTCCCAAGGGGAGTCTTATAAGCAGTGCGATAAGCCCATAAGGCGTCGTTGATTTTTGTCGCCCAATCTTTTCGATTACGTCCAACGGTTTTCTCAATGATAGCCTTAAGTTGTCGGTTGGAGACCTCTACCTGTCCACTGGTTTGTGGATGATAAGGCGAAGCTATCTTGTGTGAGACGCCATATTTTCGTAGAAGAGCTTCAAGGCTTCTTTCAATGAAGTGGGATCCTCCGTCAGATATCACGGTTCTCGGCACTCCGAACCGTGGGAAGATAATATCTTTGAATAGTTTGATGACTGGTTTTGAATCACAAGTGACGGTTGGTATAGCTTCAACCCATTTGGAGACGTAGTCCACCGCCACAAGGATGTAAGAGAATCCTTTAGAAGATGGGAATGGCCCCATATAGTCCACTCCCCAGACGTCAAATATCTCGACTTCTTGCCATAGATTCAGTGGCATTTCATCTCTCTTGGTTATATTGCCAGCTCTTTGACACTTATCACATGATATGACAAAATCATAACAGTCCTTGGATAAAGTTGGCCAGAAAAATCCACATTGCAAAACTTTTAAGGCAGTCTTTTTAGAGCTCATATGCCCACCCACGGGTCCTGAGTGGCATTGTTCCAAAATAGAATGGGCTTCTTCTTCGACGACACAACGTCTATACAATCCATCTGCATAGAGTTTGAAAAGATATGGTTCATCCCAATAGTAATGCTTCACATCATGCATAAATTTCTTCAGAGCGTTCCCGGTGTATTGAGGATGGATGACTCCGGCAGCAAGGTAGTTTACTAAGTCTGAATACCATGGTTCGAATCCTGAGACTCTCATAAGCTGATCGTCTGGTAGAGAATCGTTTATCGGAATCCCTTCAGCATCCAGAGTGTGGATGCGACTCAGGTGATCTGCCACGACATTCTCCGTCCCTTTTTTATCTCTTATTTCTAGGTCAAATTCTTGTAGAAGGAGTATCCATCTGATCAGCCTTGGCTTAGCATCTTTCTTTGTCATAAGATAACGGATAGCAGCATGGTCAGTGTAAACGATTACCTTCGAACCAGTAAGGTAGGATTTGAATTTGTCGAAAGCATAAATGACTGCTAAAAGCTCCTTTTCAGTAGTAGCATAATTCCTTTGAGCTTCGTCGAGGGTCTTTGATGCATAATAGATCACATAATGTTTCTTCTCTATGCATTGTCCTAAGACACCACCCACCGCGTAATCACTGGCGTCACACATAATTTCAAAGGGGTGGTCCCAATCGGGAGCTCTAATGATGGGAGTAGTAGTAAGGGCTTTCTTCAGCATATCAAAACTTTTGACGCATTCTTTATTGAAATTGAAATCAGCATCCTTTAAAAGTAGATTAGTCATCGGCTTCGTTATCTTGGAAAAATCACGTATAAACCTTCTATAGAATCCAGCGTGACCAAGGAATGCGCGAACTTCTTTTACATTTGTGGGGATTGCCAGTTTAGAGATGACTTCTATCTTGGCCTTATCAACTTCAATTCCTTTATTACTAACCTTGTGGCCCAAGACGATGCCTTCCTTTACCATAAAGTGGCATTTCTCCCAATTTAGCACCAGATGTGCTTCTTCACAACGTTTGAGGACCATGGAGAGATGCTTAAGACAAGAATCAAAGGAGTCACCATAGACGGAAAAATCGTCCATGAAAACCTCCACAACTGTTTCAGTAAGCCCTGCAAAAATGGCAGTCATGCAACGTTGAAAAGTTGCAGGGGCATTACACAGACCAAAAGGCATTCTTTTAAAAGCATATGTCCCGAAGGGACATGTGAAAGTTGTTTTTTCTTGATCATCTGGATGTATGGGGATCTGATAGAATCCAAAGTAACTGTCCAGGTAACAGAAATATTCTTGATGGGCCAATCTTTCCTAAACTTGATCGAGGAAGGGCATAGGAAAATGATCCTTCCGAGTGGCCTTGTTTAATTTTCTATAATCAACACACATCCTCCACCCAGTCACTGTTCGGGTGGGGATGAGCTCATTGTTTTCATTTCTTGTGACAGTAGTACCTCCTTTCTTGGGTACAACATGAACTGGGCTCACCCATGGTGAGTCCGATATCGGGTATATTATTCCAGCTGTAAGGAGTTTGATGATCTCACGACGGACCACTTCCTTCATATTCGGGTTCAACTTTCGTTGATGCTCGATCGTTGGCTTATGGTCTTCCATCATGGGGATTCTGTGCATGCACAAGGCTTGACTGACCCCTGTGAGGTCACTCATTTTGTAGCCTATGGTTTTCTTGCTCTCCTTTAATACCTCCAGAAGTTGCTCTTCTTGTTTGGTCGTTAAACCAGAGTTAATAATGACAGGTCAAACTTTGAGATCGTCTAAAAACATATACTTCAGCCCTTCAGGTAGGTGCTTCATTTCAGGAGGTTCTGGTTTTTCACTGATTTCTTCTGGGGTTTCGGTAACCTTTAATTCTTCATAGGTAGCTTCAGGATTTCCTTTAGCAGAGTCGGGAGGTTCGGTGCAATCCTTATCTTGTTGGTCAGTAGGTTCATCATTAAAAAGGTCATATAGAGAAATTTCCAAGGGATCGCATGACTCGTGATATTCTTGAGTAAGTTGTGACATCTGCTCAACACAATCTATCAGATAGACTTCCTCCTGTATACTCGGTCTTCTCATGCTTTCAAAAACTTTGAACTCCAGCGTTTCTTTACCTAACCTGAGCAGTAAGGTTTCAGCTTCAACATCGATAAGGGCTCTAGCAGTGGCGAGGAATGGACGACCGAAGATAATAGGGTATTTGGTGTCTTCTTTTATGTCCATGATGACAAAATCACATGGGACATATGCGTCCTTGCCTACCTTGACCGGGATGTCTTCGAGAATTCCTAACGGCTTTTTTACCGAATTATCTGCAAGTTGAATTGTCATAGCAGTTGGAAGCAATTCTTTAAACCCTAGTCTCTTGCATAGACTGAGCGGCATAATAGAAATACTTGCGCCAAGATCTGCCAATCCTTTCTTGCATGATGAGTCGCCAATGTGACATGAGATTCCGAAGGATCCTATATCTTTTTGTTTCTTAGGCATCTTGCTTAGTATGATATCTGATGTGGTAGCAGCCAATTTTACAGTTTCATATTCTTCAGTGATATACTTCTTGGTGAGAAGCGACTTTAGATACTTGGTCCAGGCTGGTATCTCATTAAGAGAATCTAGGAATGGTATATCAACATGGAGCTTTTTCATAGCCTCTTTGAATTTGATGAATCTAGTATCAAGCTTGGTTTCCCTCAGACGGGATGGGAAAGGAACACGAGGCTTATATACAGGAATATCCGGTTCAGGTGTCTCTACTTCTTCATCGATAGATTCCTCAGAACTTCCCTTATCAGTATTTCTTTCCTTCGGTTGCGATTCTGGTGTTGTCGAGTTTTGGTCCGTCAAAGGTTCATTCTCCTCAGGGATATCCATAGTTGTTTTTGTTGGGGGATCCAAATAACTTTTCCCTGATCTTGTGGCGATAACCTTCAGCTGCTCCAGATGTTTTGGATTGTTCTCAGGTTGTCCGGCGAAGACTCCAGCTTGTGGCTTAATACTAGCAGCAAGTTGAGCTAGTTGAGTTTCAATAGCCTTCTGTTGGGCTTGTTGATTGGCTATCATCGTTTGTTGTGTTTGCAATAACGTTTCAATGGTAGATAGCTTGTCATCAGAAGGGATGGATCCTGTTTGACCCTGTTGTTGGTTCAAGCTTTGATACTGAGAGTTATTCTGATAATTATTATAGTTTCTGTTCTGAAAGTTTCCCTTGAAGTTTCCTTGATTCCCAAAGTTCTGTTGCTGGTTAAACTGATACCCAGATGGGCCTCTTGGTTGATTATTCGGAACAAATTGATGCGAGTTCATAGCTCCTGAAGGATTTCCGTACTGGAAGCCTGGGTGATTCCTATTTTGATTCGGATTGTAATAGTTCTGCCCAGGGTTGGTGTTAATAGCATTAAGATTTTCCATCTGGCAATTATATCCTTGCCCACAGGCGTTGCTTAAAACTACATCATAGAGAACATTACATGATAGTGTGGAATGGTCAGTGCCTTTGCACGCTTCACAAAACAAAGAAGTGGACTTGACTTGTTCTGGTTGCCTAGTTGGAGAATGTCCTCTTACAATCGCAGCAAGGGATGATTCTATGTGATCTTGCTTTGCAACCAAGACTTTCAAAGTTTCAGCTATAGATTTGTATTCTGGGATAGCATCAGCCATAGCTACCTTTAAGACTCCTTTACCAACAGATCTGCCCCAGTTGGCTTGATTTTCTGCTCCCAGGGTGACTACTCTCCATGCGCTGTCGTAACTTTGCCGCATGAAGTTCCCTCCAGACGAAGAGTCAAGGAACATCTTAACATCATCTTCCACACCCCTGTAGAATATCTCTATCAGCTGGTTCTTAGGAATTCCATGGTGTGGGCATTTGCGTAGGAGCTCCTTGTATCTATCCCAAGCTTCGGAAAGAGTTTCTCCTGGGACTTGAGTGAAATTTGTGATTCGTCCCCTGATCTCATATGTAAGAGATGGGGGGTAGAACTTTTCCAGAAAGGCATTTTGAAGCTGCTCCCAGGTGGTGATGGGTACATCACTCTGTAGTGAGTTGTACCAACTAATGGCTCTATCAGCCAGAGAGTACTTGAAGAGACGGAGTCGAATAGCATTATCAGAGACTCCATTTTGCTTCGTCATAGCACACAGGTCAATGAATCTGAGAAGATGACCTTGGCTGTCTTCAGCTTGTTTACCGTAGAATGGGTTGTTTTGAAGCAAGGTTATCCAATGTGCTCTAATCTCAAAGTTGGCAGCTTCGATGGGAGGAGGCTGCACCGGATGATAGACATTCGCGGCGTTTGGGATAGAGAACTCTCTAAGATCCTTCTGAAGTTCCGCTGCCTGCGCTGCTACCTGTGCTGCTAAGATCTCCTGTTGAACCGCAGCTCTAGCTTCTTGCATGAACCTTTCTCTCTGCGCATTGATGGCTTGAGCCACCCTACGGGCTACTTCTTCTTCTTGCGCCATTCTGGCTTGATTCTCTCGGATCTGACGATGGAAGGTTCTATCGATTTCGGGATCAAAGCTCGCAGTCAGTCCGAGACTATCCGAACGGTGCATGCACTAATCGTCAAAGAGCACCTGAAATTTGAAAAGGTTTGAAAGTGAGATCCTTGGTGTAGATTAAAGATCAAATAGATGAGCGATAGTTTCAAAAAGAAAACAAAATCCTAGATTAGTCTTAAAAGAACTAGATTTGACTGACTGATTCCGTTGTCCCCGGCAACGGCACCAGAATTTGATGTGGCTTTTTGAATGCACTAACAAATTCACTCGGGGTTTATATCCCCGAGCTTTTACCAAAACCAAGTGCAACAATACCACCCGCAAGCGGACGGATCTTATCGCAGTATAGTTGAGGATCGAACCCAAAGGACAACGTTTTTAAGAATCTTTGTCAGTTAGATATATCCCAAGTAAAACTAATATTTAGAACAATTGGTTGATTTTGGTTTGATTAAACTAATTGCAAGAAAGTAAATGCGGAATAAAAGATGGGTTTAGATCGATGATGTGGAACCGCTGGGATGGTACCGAGTTTGACCACCGCTACACACACAAACATACTCTTTTGCAAACAATCCAGGCACGATATAACACTCCAAATAGAGCTGCTGCAGAACCCCCCATACGGGCGTTAGGTCCGCGTAAGCATCACCATAGGCAGCCGATTTCTCTTCGCCATCCGGATCACATGTCTTACGGCTCTGAAGATACAGAAATCCACGGAGGTTGTGAACCCCCCATACGGGCGTTAGGCACACAGAAGCGTCACCGAAGGCTAGATGGCTCGTCCCCTCGCGGATCATACACTTACGACCTCAATGAAATCCCATCCTATTTCTAGTTTGGGAGTCGGCTGCGTTAACCGATAAACAAGCAGGAAGGTGACATGCGAGCAAACATCGACGTTTAGCAAGATGATGCAAAATCCAACTAAGGTTGTGAACCCCCTATACAGGCGTTAGGCGCACAGAAGCGTCACCGAAGGCTAGATGGCTCGTCCCCTCGCGGATCATACACTTATGACCTCAAGGAACCCATCAGAAGTTATCATCAAGGGTCAAACATGCTAAACGACGTTCCTACCCATGCCTTGAAGTTATCACAACATAGGAACCCATGCATTGAAGTTATCGCAAAATAGGGAGCACAAAGATGAAAACACGCACATAACCAACCTACAAGCTTAACGATGAACGACAAAATGAAGAGTTATATACATTGCCTTGGAAAGTTTAACAAAAGAACATGGTTTGCATGGGCAGCGGGGCTGGTCCCCGCACCCCAGCGAAAGAGGACTACTCGCTCATGATACGAGATACAAGAAGGATAGGAGAGAAAGATAGATCCGCCATGAGCTCGGTGCAGAGGGTGGATGCAGCTCGGTGAAGAAGATGCGCTCCTTGCGCCGTCTTCTTCCTCTTCTTGGCCTCCTTGGACGCAACACCAGCGGTAGATGGAGTGGAACTTGATCGGTGTGGTGCTCTGGTAGCCTCTCGGCGTCCGGAACCGATGTCTCGAAATGGGGACCCTGGGGGTCTATTTATAGTTTCAGATCTGATCCCAAACGGTTTGGATAAGTTGCTGGAAATATCTTCTCCAAACGGTTTGGAGACCGTTTGGGCGCCAAACGGTCTTGAGACCGTTTGGGCGCCAAATGGTCTTGAGACCGCTTGGGCACAAAACGGTCTTGAGATCGTTTGGGCATCAAATGGTTTGGAGGTCGTTTGAGCGCCAAACGGTCTTGCTGTGATCGGTCCTGTCTTTGGCGTGGTCGCGCGGCTTTAGTTCTTCAATCGATCCTTGCGCTTGCATCGAACGGTCTTGGGACCGCGCGGGACCAAACGGTCTTGGGACCGCACGGGACCAAACGGTCTTGGGACCGCGCGGGACCAAACGGTCTTGGGACCGTTTGGGACCAAACGGCCTTGGGACCGTTTGGGACCAAACGGCCTTGGGACCGCATGGGACCAAACGGTCTTGAGACCGCATGGGACCAAATGGTCTTGAGACCGCATGGGACCAAACGGCCTTGGGACCGCGTGGGACCAAACGGCCTTGGGACCGCGTGGGACCAAACGGTCTTGAGACCGCATGGGACCAAACGGTCTTGGGACCGCATGGGACCAAACGGCCTTGGGACCGCATGGGACCAAACGGTCTTGAGACCGCACGGGACCAAACGGTCTTGAGACCGCAGGGGACCAAACGGTCTTGAGACCGCATGGGACCAAACGGTCTTGGGACCGCATGGGACCAAACGGTCTTGGGACCGCATGGACTTCTTGGGCAATTGGTTTCGTCTTGTTCTTTGTGTATTCCAGCAAACGGTCTTGAGACCGCATGGATCCAAACGGTCTTGAGACCGTTTGCATGGAGTTGCCTGCTACACCTGCATAAAATGAAAGATATTTAGTTAAAACCTTGATTATTGAATCACTGAGTAGTTTTGTGCATTATGATTCATATTAGGGTGAAAAGATGTGGAATAGATATTAAATTGTTCCAAAAAGGTAATTGAAAATCATGATGAGTATGCACTCATCACCGGGTGCTACTCACTCTTTCATACGACGTTCTTTAGTTGGTGAAGTTAATCTGTTAACTCAAGAGTTGGTAGATGAGTTAGTGTTGAGGGTTCCAGTAGGTGGACCAACAATTTTATCTGAGTTCTATCCCGGATGTTTGTTATCTATTGGAGGTTACACCTTTGCTGCTAATATCATACCCCTGGATGTCAATACTTTTCAAGTCATCTTGGGTATGGATTGTCTTGAGACATATCGAGTGCAACTCGATTGTTGGAAGAAGGAAGCTACCTTTCAACAAGGTGAATTTTCTTGTGTCTTTACTGGAGACAGGAAAGTTCTGCCTACGTGCATTGTATCAGCTGCAGTAGCTGATAAGATGCTACAGAAAGGATGTGAAGCGTTCCTTGCTCATGTGGTTGACACTAGAGCAGAGAAGAGCATCACCAGTGTTTATGATGTGCCGGTAGTTAGTGAGTTTTCTGATGTTTTTCCAGAAGAGTTGCCAGGCTTACCTCCTGTCAGAGACATTGATTTTGAGATTCAGGTATATCCAGGTAGTCATCCAGTAGCACTGTCAGCTTATAGAATGGCACCTGCAGAGTTGAAAGAACTCAAGGTGCAACTGCAGGAATTGCTGGATAAGGGTTTCATCAGACCCAGTTCTTCACCGTGGGGTGCTCCAGTGCTGTTTGTTAAGAAGAAGGATGGTACTATGCGTCTCTGTATAGATTACAGGCAACTGAACAAGATCACTATTAAGAACAAGTATCCTTTTCCGAGAATAGATGATCTGTTTGATCAGTTGCGTGGAGCGACGATCTTCTCTAAAATAGATTTGAGATATGGATATCATCAGCTCAGAATAAAGGCTTCTGATATTCCCAAGACAGCTTTCAGAACCAGGTATGGGCATTATGAGTTTCTGGTCATGTCGTTTGGGCTGACCAATGCCCCAACAGCCTTTATGGATATGATGAATCGGATTTTCAAACCGTTCCTAGATCAGTTTATTGTAGTCTTTATAGATGATATTCTGATCTACTCCAGAGATGATGTACAGCATGAGCAACACCTGAGAGTAGTGTTGCAGTTGTTGAGGCAACATCAACTGTATGCTAAGTTTAGCGAGTGTGAGTTCTGGTTGGCCGAGGTAGCATATCTTGGACATGTTATCTCGAGAGATGGAGTCAGCGTTGATCCTAAGAAAGTTGATTTTGTGCTTCAGTGGGAACAGCCTAAGACTCCTACTGAGATTAGAAGTTTCTTGGGATTAGCAGGTTATTACAGAAGGTTTATACAGAACTTCAGTGTGCTAGCATCACCCTTGACACGCTTGACGAGGAAGGATGCACCGTTTGTTTGGTCTGATAACTGTGAGAAAAGTTTTCAGATCTTGAAGAGGAAATTGACTTCAGCACCAGTGTTGGTTTTGCCAGAGGCAGATAAAGGCTATACAGTGTTCTGTGACGCCTCCAGGAGAGGTTTGGGCTGTGTGCTGATGCAGGAAGGCAAAGTTGTGGCTTACGCATCTAGACAGCTTAAGAAGAATGAAGAGAACTATCCTACTCATGATCTGGAGTTAGCTGCTATAGTTCATGCTCTTAAGACATGGTGTCACTACCTGTATGGTGAGACTTGTCGGGTGTTTACGGACCATAAGAGCCTGAAGTATATCTTCACTCAGAAGGATTTGAATCTGAAACAGCGCAGATGGCTTGAGCTGATCAAAGATTATGATGTGACAATCGATTATCATCCTGGTAAAGCGAATGTTGTGGCAGATGCCTTGAGTAGAAAGTCAAGTTCAACAGCAGATGCATTTTCTATGGCATGTTTCAAGAGAGACTTGCTTGTAGATATACGAAAGTTGAACTTAGACTTGGATGTGTCTGGACAGAGTGGGTTGATTGCTCAGATGCAGGTCAAACCTACTTTCTATGATCAGATTAAGGAGTTGCAACAGAATGATGACGAGTTGTGGCAGGTTATGCATGATATGTCGGAAGGTAAAAGGTCAGAATTTAGGTTTTCTGACGATGGTGTGTTGTATCTTTATGATAGGTTGTGTGTACCTGGGAACAGTGAGCTGAAAGGGCAGATTCTTGAAGAAGCGCATGCTTCTATGTATGCTATGCATCCAGGTAACACAAAAATGTATAGGAATCTCAAAGAGCTGTACTGGTGGTCTGGCATGAAGAGAGATGTGGCTGAGTACATGGCTAGATGTGGAGTGTGTCAGTAGGTTAAAGCTGAGCATCAAAAACCTGCTGGTACCTTGCAGTCGCTTCCTATACCTGAATGGTAATGGGAACACATCACGATGAATTTTGTGGTAGGGTTACCCAGGACGCCTAGAGGTTCGGACTCGATATGGGTGATTGTGGATAGACTAACTAAGTCTGCTCACATTTTTCCTGTCAAGTCAACCTTTGATGTTCCGAAGCTGGCCAAGATATATGTGAATGAGGTAATCAGATTGCACGGTATTCCAGTTTCCATTATTTCTGACAGAGACCCTAAGTTCACATCCAGGTTTTGGGATCAGTTACATCATGCATTGGGCACAAGGTTGAAGTTCAGTACATCGTTTCACCCGCAGATGGATGGTCAGTCTGAGAGGACCATTCAAACTCTTGAAGACATGCTGAGAGCATGCGTTCTGCAGTTCAGAGGTAATTGGGAAGAACACTTAAGCCTGATGGAGTTTGCATATAACAACAACTACCATTCTAGTCTTGGAATGGCCCCATTTGAAGCTCTATATGGTAGGAAGTGTAGATCACCAGTTTGTTGGTACGAGGTTGGCGAGAAAGAAATTCTTGGACCTGAGATAGTCGATATAACTACAGAGAAGATATCTGTGATCAGGGAGCAGTTGAAGGCTGCTCAGGATAGGCAGAAAAGTTATGCAGAGAGACGACGTCGACCTCTTGAGTTTGAGGTTGGTGACGAGGTTTATCTGAAGGTCTCACCGTGGAAGGGAGTGCTAAGGTTTGGCAAGAGAGGTAAGTTGACCCCTAGGTATATGGGCCCATATCCTATTGTTGAGAGGATTGGACCTGTAGCCTACAGGTTGGATTTGTCGTCTGAGTTGGCAAATCTTCATGATGTGTTTCATGTGTCTATGCTGAAGAAGTGTCATCCCGGTACAAAAAAGATTTTAGACCCAGTACTGGCGCAGCTTAAGACAGATGTGTCCTACGTGGAAGGACCGGTGCAGATAGTTGATCACCGAATCAAGAAGCTTAAGAACCGTGAGATACCGTTGGTGAAGGTTCTGTGGAGGAATCATAACCTTGAAGAAGCTACGTGGGAGCTTGAATCTGAGATGCGTAGCAAATTTCCTTTTCTCTTTTAGGAATTTCGGGACGAAATTCTTATAAGGGAGGGAGATTGTTACGACCCGTGTTGAGCTTACCCTGTAAGTATGCTGTTAAGCATGTGTTTTAGCTGCTTTGTTAAGTTATAAGCTTGCTTTTGTTAATAACGTTTAAAATAGATATGATATGTGCATAGTGTGAATCCTAGCCCTTAAAACGTGTAAGATCTTGCGCTTGAGGCATTGCCAGAGAAATCGTCTGTAACCGACTTTCGAGTCAAAAGTTGAAAGTTTTTGGGCATGCAGGGACCTGTTTGTAGTTTTTGAAAGTTCTCGGACTTTACGTTTTGGTCCCTAGGTTTTTCCTTCTTATCCTTTCTTTCCCCTTTACTCGTTTCACTTTCAAAAACGAGAGAAACACAGAGCGTTTCTTTTCTTCTTCGTGTGAGAGGGAAAGAGAGACCTGGGAGAGAAGGGTGATTCAGAGCCCTAGCTCGGTTCCAGTCAACAGCTGCGGCCCCTCCATCTTCTCCTCACCTTTCTTCTTCGCCAACTGATCCAGCTGTAGCCGGAGCTACGCTAGCAGCAGGAGCTACGCTAGCAGCAGTGGCGGCCAGGAGAGGGAAAGGGCACGAAGAGCAGCCCTAGTTCATCCTCCTCCTTCCCTACAGCTAGTTCGTGGGTGTGTGCATCAGTTGCAGGTGATTTGCAGCGCAAATCTGTGGTTTTACCCGCCAATTCGAGTGAAATCGACATCAGCAAGTCTATTTAGGTTTTCAGTCTGTGCGCTGATCGGTCGAGTTTCTGACCAATCGGTCGGTTTCTGAGATGTGAGTGGCAGTTCATTCAGAAATCATTATTTAACTCAATTTAAGTGCTTAATTGCTTCGGTATCAGTTGGTATAACTCCTAAACAGTGTAGCACATACAATAGAGTATGATAGATTCATTGGAACTTGAAATACGTAATATGATTAATGAAAATGATGGAATTTCCTGTATTACAGTTGCAATGTATACGCTGATTAAAAATGGATGTTTAGCATTGAAACTGGATAAGTGATACTGAGTCATGTTTAAATATGACAAATGATATATATGTGTTTTCAAGTGATGTTTAGAATGTGAAATAAGTATGAAATGTGATATTCCTGTTTAAGTGTTTATATGTTAATCAGTTAATAGACTTAGGTGCCCTAACACCGTAGAACCCTTTTGAGAGATCTGCACCTTAGGGGTGAAACTTGTGTCCAACATCAACCGGTTGAGTAATTCTGGTGGCACGAGGGTTGATAGACAGTGTCCAACACCAACCGATTGAGTAATTTTGGTGGCACTGGGAAAAAAATAATAAATAAGGTAAAGGGTTATCCAACACCAACCGGTTGAGTAATTCTGGTGGTAACCCAGTGTTGACTCCCTACGCCTGTGTGCTCAGGTTAGAGGAGGAGTCCAGAGCACTCATGGTGAGTGCAGAGAAGGCCGGAGAGCCTGTGGGTCACGCCGGAGAGCCTATGGGTCATGTAGCAGACTAGGACGGGAAGTCAGACTTAGCATTTCCCGGGTGTGTCGCTAAGTCTTATACGGTGAGATCGTAGTTCGCTACAGATCTTTGTATGCAGAGTACATTGCATATGATTAGGGCATAATAATAATATAAATATGTAATCATATAGGATCACAGTAAATTTAATATGTTAAGAGATTTGAACTTCTGTGCCAATTCTCTATAACTGTTTATTTGTTTAAGATATCTGTTGTTGTATAAAAAATGTGATTAAAATCTGTCAATTCTGCTATGTCATTAGAATTGCCCTGCTTAGTACTGCACTTATGTATTATTTCAATTTTATATATCTGATGAGTTGTTTAGTGATAGCTAAATGAAATGCTATTCACTGAGCGAGTAGGCTCATCCCTCTACTCAAACATTTTCAGGTCATCAACAGCAACAGGAATCTGAAGGATCTTTTCATCCTAACGCTTAGTCTGTAGAAGGTATATGTAGTTAGTTTAGTTAGAGGTCTCTTAGTCCTTTCCCCTCGATCCTTGGAACATGGTGTGGGTGAGAGAGAATGTGTATGTGGAATGTGTATAAAGATGTAACTTAACTGTTATGCTTTACTTTATATTGAACAATGTAATATGCTGTAGACTTTGTTTATATTTCTAGTCAATTTAATAAAAATGCTTCCGCAGTTTGTTTAGCTTTAGTTTACAGCATGAATCAGGTTATCATTTTAATGTCTTTAAAATGTTTAAAAAGTTATGAGTGGTTTGTCTTGTGTGTATATCCCTCCGTCGCGCCCTAATCTTGTGGGTTGTGGTTAGTGTGAGATCGGGGTGCGACACTCGCAGTGATTATAACATGATGTCATTAGAGGACAACTGTAGTTGTACCTCAGTGATTGGGTTTGAATACCCTAGATGCTAGCACCATGACCTGTACCAAGGTGGGCTAGTTATAGGATTATATGTCGATATTTTGCAGTTTGACTATTGTTGGTATGTATGCACATAGAGCAAGTCATGTGATGATTGTAATGGGATACTTTGTAAATGATTTGAATTATAATAAAGGCAATTTCCGATCTATATGTTTTAACTATTTTTGAGATGATAGTGTAACATGATAGATGTCTAAAGAATAGTTTACTCGATGATGTATTCTTTTAGGTTAAGGACCTAAATGATGAGATCATACATATGTTAAGAGTATACATTCTTGTTTAGTCCCTAGTCAGTTGTTATTGTGGAAATAACCATAGACATCAATAACACTAAAGACTAGATTGTGTATTGGTTGACGACAGAATCTCATTAGTCATGATATAGTGATATCAAACCAAGCACATAGGTACTTGTTAGAGAACAAGTGTACCGGACAGACCCACCGTGAGAGTGACACATGGAACCATGATTTGGTAGTCACAGTCAGTTCTCATAGTGATGGTGGTGAGTGTGATTCTTCGACCTGAAATCACTACACTCAACACATGTCATTGGGTACACTTTGACATCATCAAATGCAATCCTAAAACATGGGTTGTTATAAAGGTGATGATTGGGTGGCTTTGACACATGGGACATTTGAGGGGTGAGTGATAGATATGGAATTTGTCCCTCCTAAGGGAGTTTGATGTCCATGGCCACTTGATGAGTAGGATTGAGAAAGGCATGCGCATGCATGTGTGAATCAATATGTGATATTGATGCCACACACATCTCACCCAGTCTGCTCTGAGATCAAGGAAATGGATGAATGTTGAAAGGATGACTATACCATGCCTTGAGTTCATTCAGGACATTAGTGAAAAAGGAATTATACATTCACTGTAACACCATTCATGGATTATAGGATTGAAAGTTGTTCTCCAACTTTCTATTTCACTTGGGTAGCACTGATGTGTGACTAGGCACCACTCTTTGCTTGTGAAATCATAAGTGTTATGGACTTTCACTGCCAATGTGAAATGGACCTACAGTGTCACACACAAAGGATTTAACCTGGAAGAGGAGTTTATCCACAAATGATGTTTAGATTGATTACTAAAGGAGTTTAGTAGTTAAATTAAACACTCAGTTGATTGATAGCTCAAAATCATAGTGTTCAAGGTGTTGGACCAATTGATTATATTATCAGATTGATTGAAACTGTAATTGACTAATTTTGCAAAGTCTGCACTCCCAACTGATCTGCTCATGTGATGAACCAATCGGTTCAGATTGGTGAGCCGATTGGCACAAGTGGTAAGTCAATCAGCTCATGTGTTAATGAAACGATCGTCTCAATTATTGAACCGGTCGATTTGTGTGACCAACCGAGATTGTTTGGAAAGTCAGAATACTCTTTTTGCAAAAACATATTTGGTTTACTTGTACAAATTTGATTTGGACAAGGACTAATATTTGATTAGTCAGAAACGAACATGCAAAGTCAATTCGAGTTGGACCAGGAGCATGAAATGATCAGCTCAAGCATGAACCGATCGGGTCAGATGCCCCAAACAATCAGTTCAACTGTGAACCGATCGGCTGAGGTCACCAACCGACCATTTCAGGGTTGAAACGATCGGTTCAGCTGACGCAGTTGGTTGTTTTGTGGAAAATCTCGAACCCTTCTACTCCTGCTTAATCCTGCATTGCCCGGGGTAGAGAACCCTATCCCATGACCCTCCTATATATATAGCGGTGTTGGGGGATTCTCAAAGTACACCTCAGAACACCAGTTGCTCTACAAAGTTGTCCTTGTCTTTGGTTGTGGTAACCAGGAGAGCCTGAGCAAGTGCTACCCGATAAGGGAGGCACAACAAGGGAAAGACAACTATAGAAAAGTGACTCATTACAGGAGAGTGTGTTAGTGACTAGTACGCCAATAGGAGGGTGTGACTCCTTCTGGTGCCTTGTGCGACAAGGCGATCGGAGTTCCAAGCAGTCCGTGTGGATGACTATAGAAGCGGAAGACTTCTGCTGCTCAGAGGACAGTTTTCAATCTCGACAGTCCCGGTGAGACCAGGAGCTGCACATACACCATCCAAGATCAGAGGTGAAGACCGCACAAGCCGCGAGGTAACGTCACCGAGCAAGCATCGGGACAAGGTACGCTTCTATAAACCATCCTTCCTATTGTATAGACGTTGACACGATTCCTTTATTCTGGGTTTGGGAGAAGAAATTTTTTGTTTTTGCTGCCTTTTCTGTCTCTCCTAAAACCCAATAGTAGTATCAGAGCCACGTCAACTGCTCTATACTTTAGGATTATCGATGTGATCGATTTTGGTTTGTCGCCTTTATTTATTGCATATGATGCAAATAAAATTGGCTTTATGCATGTCCAATGCACAAATCCCAAAATACATATATGATATGTAATATGAATGCACTCGATACACGTTGACCTTAAACGAGTTTTGTGGTGGATGTATAGCGTGGTTATGGCCAATAATCCCTATGTTGGTGTATGGTTAAATGTAGTTTCTGGCATCTTGGTCTGTGCATCGATTCCCTATCTCCTATTCCTGATGTAACTCGAGATAACTCGAGGTTTCTTTCCTACCTTTGCTCCCCCCAAATGTAACTCGGGGTTTTCTTTTTCATATGTAAAATAGGATAGATTTTTATTTCCTGTTATGTCAAAGAATGGAGGACAATATGATGACAAATGAGACGATCGGTTCAAGGCATGAACCGATCGGTTGGTGATCCAGACGACCATTTTTAGGAGTGAGATGAGCGGGTGGCGGCCTGAGGAGATGAATGACGACTAGTGAACCGATCGGGTGGAGGCTCCAGTCGATTGGCTGGTGGCACCCAACCAATCGGTCTGATGGCGAGTCGATCAATCATGGAGATAAGTTGACCAAACCCAAAAAGGCAAAGCACAGAGTTCATCTTGTACAGGTTGCATGTGATGTGGACCTATATGATCGTGATTCCTCTTGGCTCGAGGAGTCACATTAGGATGGCCATAAACATTGCTTTTATTGTTTCTCATATTTTATGTGGGATATAGCATGTATATGTTACTTACTATATTGTGGGGATTGGATATGTACATGTACCTATAAAACCAAATCCCTCATTAAATATTAAATTTTTAGATACCTTTCAAATGCGACACACGTGAAAAGCTTGATCGGCCAAGTATGGGCACGCCCTAGCGTGGTACACCGTCTATCTCGTGGAAGCGTGAAGGATGGATATGTGGGTCTACCCTAGCAGGGTGCATATTCATCGTGTTGGCTTTGGGTCAGACTTAACAAGGTGACCTAGATAGGATCTAGCACCTTGAGGCATGGAGGTGATCATTGCAAGGAGTTTCATATGACATCTTTCAAGAGTTGCATATGATGTTATTGGCAAAAGTTGCCTACCTGGAAGATCTGAGTTGTGGGTGACAGCCCTAGCTGGTCCATGAGTCAGAAGATTTCAGGATCTTGACCCACTAAGAGATTGTACGCTGCAATCTTTTGAATTGATGGTGAGGGCTGTCAATTTGAATCAAAATACTGGGAGCGGTAATTAATTAAAGGCCAAATTAACTATCGTCAAATTTTATTTAAATCAAATCAAACAAAAGGAATTTTGACAAATGCAATTTTCTCTTGTATAATGGAAAAGGAATCATCTTTTAAAATGGTCAAATTAATTGAGAGTAAATTTCATAACTAGTTGGGGATTGCGAGAAGCATTCTGCACAATCCAGATATACCAGTAGCCTTTGAATCCACTCTATGTGCACTTAAGAAGAAGGATAGTTCATTGATGGAGATCAATGGAACAAAGTCTAAGGATAAAGGTGAGGGAGAGAAGGGTTCTCTCTCCAAACCAATGTCAGAATCTTCTACGTTCAAAACATGGAGAGGATGGAAGGAATGGTGGAAAAAGAAGTGAGAGATAGAGATCTCTACTTCTGTTGTATACGTGATAGAGATTAACTTTACTACTTCTTTGTCATGGGTACTTGATACCGGATGTGGATCTCACATTTGTTCAAATGTGAATAATCTTAAGAGAAGTAGGCCTTTGGGGAAAGGTGAGGTTGAACTACGTGTTGCCAATGGGGCAAGAGTTGCCGTCAGTGCTGTAGGAACCTATGAGTTAACTCTACCTAGTGGGATAATAATAGAGTTGAAGAATTGCTATTATGTACCTTGTATACCGCTCATACTCCAATCGACCACTGCGAAGTCAAAATCAGTACCATAAATAGGTCAATAGAAGAGTCGGATTTCCATGACCTCATCTTCCTCAGTCAGTGTGAGGATCAACTGCAGGACATCTTGTGTCTCTACCAAATAGCTTTCCAGGGTATACTGGCAACTTCTCTATTAGAGTTATAGCGGCATGTTGTACTCTCTTCGCAATCGAGAGATATTATATTTATCTCACATCGATTCGGCATTAAGATCATCAGGAGATTAATTGTACATCCATCCCGACATTCGAGAGATAAGTGATACATCCATCCCGCCACATATAATGAAGGATTGAGAGATTTAATGTATATCTCACATCAATTCCTCCATTAGGGCGTAAGGATATTCGCGCCCATAACCCCCACATACTCAAAAGTATGCCCTCCAGGAATTCCCTTAGGAAAACCTATTTCACCGTCACCAAACTACTGACGATGATGGATCTATGGTCAGGGCTCTACATGATATCATTTCATGTGATTATTTACGCGCATTACAATATTATTTTAGCATCAAGCATGTTTTCAAACATAAAACATTATAATACTGCTACAAAGATTGAGAACTGTTTCTATCAAGTTCTTTTCAGAGCTTTGCTAAACATTGGGATCCCAATCCCTTATCACATCAGGGTATTCACATCCCTTATCATCTCATCATCATGATTATGAAACATAGGTGTTCGAACCCTCAAATCATCAGTACACTTGTTACCAATTTATCAGGTAACTTAATACATTCAAGTCATATGATCATTGTAAACATAATAATCACAATGCAGGTATTTCACATGGCTCTTAAAGCCCAATAAAATCTCTTGTTACCTCTCACTAGGAAACATAGCATATTATGGCTCACAAGGCCCATAAAGCAAATTCAATAGTAAGGCATCATAGCTCATACCTGGCTATGTCCACCATCTCATAAAACCTGCATAATTAGTTTGCATGATAATAATTATGTCAATTACAAATCAGTACTATGCATTGTAAGAGTATCATCACTATTCCCTTATTAAAGCTAACATTTCCCAATTTAAGTCAAATAGGAATACTTAATCTCATTACCCAGATTTGGGTCATGATTATCATCATATTGCCCAAAATTAGGGTTTTATACATTACAACCCAAGATTAGGGATTCACGTATCTTTATCCTATATCAGTATAGGATTTCATTTCAAAGTGTCACATACCAGTACATAGTATCACCTTGAATTAGGTTTTACATCTCATCATTGCATTAAGGTTTCATTTTGACCTTAACCTTATTTAGAGTTTCACATGACATCACCCTCACTTTAGAGTTTCATATGGCTTCACCCTTCATTAGGGTTTCTCATAACATCATCCTCAATTAGGGTTTACTATTCACAATTATTCAAGGTTCATTATTAAATTACCCTAAATTAGGATCATACCATTACCATAGATTAGGGTTTCACCTATCATTGCCCTCAATTAGGGTTACAACTCATCAACCTTCTTAATTAGGGTTCATGATCTCTTTATCGAGAATCATACCCCAATTACACATTCATTCATGTTGAAAGTGTTGAGACTTAATTATTACATGATAATTATTCATGTATGAAGTTCTCTTTCTCTCTCATCCTTTATAGAATGATATTTACATCAGACTTGATTGTATTAGGTCAACTCAACTTGATTGAAAGGTAGACACAATGTATTATGTCATTACTTCCTTAATCATAAGGATTAATCATTCTCAAGGTATTAATCACCCTATTTTATCAAGGGTATAATTACCATAATCATCATTGAATTACATCATGTAATGTTCAATTAAACAATTGACTTTTAATCACCTTAAGTGTCCATATGATTTTGGTTAATTATTTCTCAAACAATCTTGGTCACTTAGACCCCAAACGGTCTTGACCAACCATACCTCAAACAGTTTTGCATGGATAACCTTCAAATGGTCTAAGACCGTTTAGACCTCCAAATGGTATTGGTCTAATGGTTTGAAACCGTTTGGTAAAGTTAGTGCTTGAAACCGTTTGACAAAGTAGGTGCTTGAAACCGTTTGCCAAAGTTGGTACTTGAAACTATTTGCTAAAGTAGGTAGTTGAAACCGTTTGAGTCTCAATCGGTTTGGGATCATTTGGTCCCAAATAGTCTTGAGACCGTTTGGACTCAAACGGTCTTGAGATCGTTTGGTCCAAACCTCCTCAAAACCGATTGGACCAAAAAGGGTCTCAACCTCTCACATCAATTTAGGGTTTCCAAGGTTAACTCCCTCATCAATTGAATCCATGTAATTACTCATCAATTGAACCTAAGCACCATGCTTTAAGTGAGCTTAATGAATCATCCGTCAATTGATTCAATCTTCAATTGATCATCAATTAGGGTTTTGAACCCAATTGAATTAGGGTTGAAATCGATGAACCTTCAATATTAGTCATTGTGGAACTAATTGCTTAGAAATCATTGGTCCATCATTCAAATTGGGCATGACATGACCTCAAATGGTCTTGAGGTCGTTTGGACAACCTCCAAACGGTCTTGAGACCGTTTGCCCCAACTATCATCAAAATTGGTGAAGTTCAATTAGGGTTTGCATCATTGAATTGCTCATCAGACTAGTTATTGATTGCATTACCATTTGATATCTTTGGGTCTTGAACTACTTCACCATACTCTACCCTAGATCTCCAAACGGTCTTGGTTGACCTCCAAACGGTCTTGAGACCATTTTGGTGATCTCCAAATGGTCTTGAGACCGTTTGGGTTAATCAACCCAAAGAATTAAATTAATCAATTGCAAAATCAACACTCAACCCGATTAGGGTTTCTAATTAGATGATTGTCCATGTAGTGATTAAATCATTTGGAAACATTAGATATTCATCCAACAAGTAATAGGGTTCTGACCTCAAACGATTAACCCATCCAAATGGTCAACCATCCTAAATGGTTTGGGGTTCAAGACTCTAAATGGTTTGCAAATCGTTTAGTCTCCAAACAGTTTGGTGAAACCGTTTGGATCAAAATATTCAAAACCGTTTGCAAGGGAAACTTGTTGGATTGCATGCCCAATATGATATCATCATCTACCTTCATTCATTCAAAATCTACTTCCATTTTCATGGTAATTACAACAATGGATCAAGGGAATTACAAAATAAAACAAAACATTCAACAAATAGTGGAGATTTGAAAGCAATAACAATATTTAAGGGTTTGAGTTATATAACCTGCCTCCAATTGATCTTCAAAGCATGGAGATTCACGTCAATAATGGTGGAGGAAGCTTTTGCAACTCTCCCTAGGCTCGTCCTCAAGCATTGGAGTGAAAAGGTTGGCTAGGATTGAAGATGGAGTAAAATAGAGAAGAAATCATGCATTGTTTTATGATTTCCACCATGAAATCAAGGTGAAAGAAGATCAAGAAGCTTACCAACAGGTTGGGGGTCGTTCACCAGATGCTCCTAGCTCCCTTGGTTGGTTTGCAAGCAAAGAGAAGAAGTGGGTTCGGAAAAAGCTTTTGATTTGGGTTGTAAAAGGTGTTTTTATAAGAAAATCAATGAGAGAGAAAATGGCTTATTAAAAATATTTTAATTCCAAAAATTAGTGCCGCTTCTTTCCCCTCAATTCCTTGGACACGAATCCACCTTCATTCACTTGCAAAACTTCTTTATTATCCAAGAATTAAAAGAAAAGGAATTAAGCACCTTAAACATATTATACCAATATCCCCTTTTTAGTGGATATTACTTTTTCCTTTAATAATGGGAGTGAGTTATCCATTCCCTTGTATATTTTCGTTGCTTTTACAAGGAAAAAATACGTTCACACTTGAGAAAATTCAACCATCTCTTTTTTAGTTGAAGGCCCTTCAATTATTTTTATTTATTTTTGCATTAAATTGAATTAGGGTTTCAATTATGCTTAAATCTTGATTATTTTAATATCAAGATTCTCTCACCTCCAAAGTAATTCAAATGAGGTGCCCCTCCCATTTTCTTGTCTATAATTGATGCCAAGAAACATGGGGGACCCTCTAGAAGTGGTATTCTGCATATTGAATCCTAAGTTTTGGGTAAATTGCACATTACACCAAAACTAGGTTTTAATGCACAAAGATTGCTCAGCAAGCTCTATCTTGGTACTCAAGCTTGTAGAAACCATACCACTGTATCATTCTCATACTTATGATGCCTCAACATATGAGGAACATATTATCATGTAAAAATTGCAAGTTAACCCTTCAACTTGGGCAATTTGCACTTTAGTCCAAAACAAACAAAACAATGTTTCAACATTATTCAAAAAGGACTAAAATTGAAATATAAGTTCCTCTTGAGCCTTAATTACTTTCCAATAAATATGAACAAGCATCTAATCAACTTTATTAAGCAAAACATCTAGGTTTAGAGCATAACCCAGGTCAGGGATGTTACAAATTATCCACCCCTTACAAGGATTTCGTCCGCGAAATCATCAACAAAAACATTTAAGAGAAAAGAGTAGGGTATTTCCACCTCATCTCTTCCTCTAGTTCCCATGTAGCTTCTTCAATGCCACGGTGATTCCAGAGTAGGATGATATACTCTGTCTTTCTTTTTCAGCTTGAAGATAGATGTCTTTCTTTTTCAAGAAATACCTTGTCTTGAAGACAGATGTCTTTCTTTTTCAGCTTTTTAATTCTTTTATCAAGGATCGTTACAAGTCCTTCAACATATGATATATCATCATTTAATTCTACCTCCACAAGTTGTAGAACTAATTCTGTGTCAGGATGACACTTCCTCAACATGGAGATGTGGAACACTGGGTGCAACTTATGCAAATCAGGTGGTAACTCCAGCTTATAAGCTACCTTTCCAATTTGTTCAATGATTGGATAAGGCCCCATAAATCTAGGATCTAACTTCCCCTTCCTTCCAAATCTAAGAACTCCTTTCCAAGGTGAGACCTTGAGATATACTCTGTCTCCAACTTGGAATTCTAAAGGTCTTCACCGTTTGTCGGTGTATGATTTCTGTCTATCCTGTGCAGTCTTTAACTGTTGTTGTATTACTTTAATCTTCTCAGTTGTCTGCTGCACTAGCTCAGGACCCAAAAGTTGATTTTCTCCAGTTTCATACCAACATAAAGGAGATCTACATCATCTATCATATAATGCTTCATATGGTTCCATGTTAATACTGTGCTGATAGCTATTATTATAAGCAAATTCTATCAAGCTCAGGTGTAGATCCCAACTTCCTACAAACTGAAGGACACATGCCTGAAGCAAGTCCTCCAAAGTTTGTATGGTCCTTTCATATTGTCCATCTATCTGAGGGTGAAAGGATGTACTAAACCTTAACTGCGTACCCAAAGCTTTATGGAGTCGCTCCCAAAAATGACTCGTGAACTGGGAACCTCTATCTGAAATGATAGTGGTTGGGACCCCGTGCAACCGCACTATCTCATCTACATATATCAGTGCCAGCTTCTTAGCAGTGTAGGTTGTTTTGACAGGTAAGAAATGTGTTGTCTTAGTCAACCTATCAACTATCACCCATATGGAATCATGACCTTTGGCTGTTCTAGGCAAACCAACCACAAAGTCCATGGTTACATGATCCCATTTCCACTGTGGTATAGGAAAAGGTTGCATTATTCCTGTGGGCTTTTGGTGTTCATCTTTAACCTACTGACACACTGGACACCACATAACAAACTCAGCTACATCTTTCTTCAATCCAGGCCACCAATACATGTCTTTTAAGTTATGATACATCTTGGTGCTCCCTGGATGCATAGCATACATCCAAGAATGAGCTTCTTCCAGAACTAACTTTCTCAAGCTATTGGTATCAGGTACTTCCATTCTACCATGGTAATAGACTACCTGATCCTCTGACTCATGAAAGCCATCTCGTTTCTCACTACCATACTCTGACCTAATCTGCTGAACTACAACATCATGCTGAACTACAACATCAGCTTGTTGTCCTTCTTTAATCTGTTGTCTCAGGGTTGGTTTTATGTGCATCTTAGCTAACAACCCGGCTAACAATGATACTTTAAACTGTACATTGTTTTGCCTCAAGGATATAAACATATCCCTCTTAGAGTACACTAAGGAATTCAACTGTTATTTATCTAAGGTTGGTGTTGCAGATTTTCTACTTAGTGCATCAGCTACTACATTAGCCTTTCCTGGATGATAATCAATTGTGCAATCATAATCCTTGATTAACTCCATCCAGCGGTGTTGCCTCATGTTTAGATCATGCTGAGAAAAGATATACTTTAGGTTCTTATGGTCTGTGAAAATTTGGAATGTCTCTCTGTAGAGATAATGTCTCCAGATCTTCAAAGCATGGACTACAACAGCTAACTCTAGATCATGTGTTGGATAATTCTCCTCGTGTTTCTTAAGTTGTCGAGAAGCGAAAGAAATCACTTGTTTATCCTGCATCAACACACATCCTAAGCCATTCTTAGATGCATCAAAGAAAACTATGTACCCTTTTCCCTACTCAGGTAACACCAGCACATGTTCACTTGTCAACCTTTCTTTCAACAACTGGAAAGATTGTTGACACTTGTCATTCCAGACAAAAGGAATCTCCTTCCTGATCAACTTGGTTAGGGGTAAAGCTATAGAACTGAAGTTCTTAATGAACTTCCTATAATAGCCTGCCAACCCTAAGAAACTACGTATCTTTGTTGGTGTTTTAGGTTGTTCCCATTCCAGGACAGATTCTACCTTATTAGGATCAACACGAATACCTGAGGCAGATATTACGTGTCCAAGAAAAGAAACTTCTGGTAACCAAAACTCACATTTGCTAAACTTAGCATACAACTTATGCTCTCTTAGCAAAGTCAAAGCCTGACGGAGGTGTTGCTCATGTTGTTGAGCATCTCTACTGTATATCAGGATGTCATCTATGAAGACTACTACGCACTGATCAAGAAAAGGTCAAAAGATTCTATTCATGAGTTCCATGAATGCAGCTGGTGCATTAGTTAGTCCAAACAACATAACTATGAACTCATAGTGACCATACCTTGTCCTAAAGGCAGACTTAGGTATGTCACTCTCCTTGATACGCAATTGATGATATCCGGACCTTAGATCTATCTTAGAAAAGATGGTTTCACCACGCAACTGATCAAACAAGTCATCAATCCTTGGAAAGGGATACTTGTTCTTTATAGTTACTTTATTCAGTTGTCTGTAATCAATGCACAACCGCATCGATCCGTCTTTCTTCTTAACAAAGAGTACCGGAGCACCCCATGGTGAAGTACTCGGTCAGATGAAACCCTTCCCAAGGGACTCTTGAAGTTGCTTCTTAAGCTCTACCATCTCAGCAGGCGCCATTCTATATGGTATTTGTTCTATAGGTTGTGTGCCCGGAATTAGATTAATCTCAAAATCAATCTCTCGGGGCAGAGGTACACCTGGAAGTTCTTTAGGAAACACGTCCTCAAATTCCCTGACTATTGGAACTTCAGAAGGAGTAGAACTCTCCATGGTGGTATCCACCACATGTACCAAGAATGCAAAACATCCTTGCCTCATCAGCTTCTTAGCTACCATAGATGACACAAGACAGTTCGGAAGAATCTTTCTATCTCCTTGAAAGATCCATGTGTCACTGTCATCTGTGAACACAGCCTGCTTGGACTCACAATCCAAGACAACCTTATACTTTTCTAGGGTGTCCATCCCAAGAATTATATCAAACCCATGCATCTCAAGTGGTATAAGATCCACTTGGATGCGATGTTCAGAGAAGAAAAGAGTGCAGGCACTGCTACAGAAATGGCTTATAACTTCACTTTTAGAGGTGTCGGCTGTATAAATACACCAACACCTAAACTATACAGCGTCGGTTGATAACATAAACTGACATCCAATCTATGAAGGGCGACCAGACACAGGTACTACTTTTATTCAGTGTCGGTTACTTAATACAAAACCGACGCCTAAAATTAACCGCCAAATCCAAAATTTCCAGTGAAAAAATTACCTCCAAAATTTAACATATGGCGTAGGTTGATAAATAATCAACCGACGGATAAAGGTTATTCGCGAGACAGAAATTGGGCACATTTTGGACGTCAGTTTTAATACATTGACCGACACTTATGAGTTTTCCCGTGCTATCCGCGGGGAATTTTTCACACCCTTTAAGCGTTAGTTTTCGGAAGACACCGACGACTATGGTCATTAATCGAGAACAATTATTTTAATCGGCATATGTATATAGATGTCGGTTGTTTTGTAGTTAAAACTGACGACTATAATTGAGAATAGGTGTCATTTTTTGTGGAGAATTGACACATTTAATTTTATGTGCCGGTTTGTATGAATAACCAACGCCTATGGTACAGTTAATAGCCCCGCGAAATAGAGAACTTTTCCCCATTGTCTCTGTTTCATTGCGAACCTCTGCTAGGTCTGGCGATTGTTGTCACCAGTGCTCCCCGCCGTCATTGCCCCCGCCGCCATTGCTCCCCCATGCCGCCACCACTCCTGGTCGACGCTCCTGCTGCTCTCCACTCCTTGCCGCTGCCCCCGCCGGTGGCTGCTCTCCTCTCCTCGCCGCCCTCGCCGCCGCTCCTCTCCTCTCCTCGCCGCTGGCGCCGAATGCTAGCTGCTGCTAGGTCTCTGCTCCGGCCGCTGCTCTCCAGGCCGGGCCTTCTTCCTCTGCCCTCAAGGTATACCCTGCCTTCTTCCTCCTTCCTTCCTCCGCCTAGGCGGCGCCTAGGCGCCCAGGCTCTGGGCGGATGCTTGGGCGGTGCCAAGGCACGCCTAAGCTGCTGCTGGGCATTTTTTTATTAAGTTATTTACTTAATTATGTTTATTTATATACTGATTTTGTTATGATTTAATAACCTACTTAATGAAATTTATTTATCAACTGATTTAACTTTATTTTTCAATTGATCTGTATGTATTCATCTAATGTTTGTATTTATTTATGTACTGATTCAGCAATTAATTGATCATCTACTGATTTATATTAGTTTTGGATGTTAGGGTATCTCAACTGATGTAACTTTATCACAAGATCATTATGAACCATTAGATCTGGATCTTAGGGTATCTCTACCGTCCTAACTATGAAATTGGTAACTTGTTTCATTGTTGAGTATATTGAGAATACTAATCACCCTTCTTGCTTAATGATGAACTGTAATGCACACATGTGACATGCTTGGAATGTAAATGATGAACTTTTCCCTAAATTGTCAATCATGCTTTTAAAGACATCAATAATCACCCTAACTTGAAGAACTAGGATTTTAGGTATAAGAATGACAACACATGTATTTGTTGGCCTAGAAACTCGTCCAAGATTTACTCATTAGGAGTAAATTTTGGATAGTCCCTGGTTTGGGACTGTTCTTGAACACCTGATCTCGCTTAGGATGTAAGTGTATAATGTGTATTGGGTTTTCAAGAAAATTTCGGCAGCATTTCCCCGTTTGTTCTCTAAGTACATATGTACTTGGAGAACAGCGGGGAAATGCTGCCGAAATTTTCTTGAAAACCCAATACACATTATACATGCACTTATTAGTGAGATTAGGTGTTCAAGAATGGGATAGGTGGTACACATTTATTATATATAAGAATGACATCACATGTATTTGTTAACCCTAGACCCTAATCTTGTTGTAATGTATATTTGATTTCTCTTTGATCATAGAATGGATTGATCATGGATGTCCATTCGCAATCGTTGCACCCCAGAGTTTATTTCTGGTCCTGACCAGTTTATTAGATTTTTCGAGGAACATAGATAACAACCTGGAGATAGGTTCTACTGTCCATGTAGGCATTGCGGTAACAACTTGAAAGTCAGCACTGGTGACGAAATTAAAAGTCATGTCATGTGCAACAGGATTATACAAGGATATACATAATGGCACTGGAATGGAGAGATTTCAAACCCGAAACCAGTGGATGTCGATAGCAGTGCTTGTGTGGAAGAAGAAATTGCCTACGATGACGTAGATGTGAATGAACCAGTTCCAGTAGATATCGTTGATGCGATGTTGGATAGTTGTGGGGTAGAGCACACCGATCCACCTCCCATTTTTAGAAACATTGTGCATGATGCTGAGATATCGTTATACACAGGTTGTACTAAGTTTACGAAGCTTAGCACTGTGTTGAGATTGTATAAGCTGAAAGCTAACAATAGATGGAGAGACAAAAGCTTCACGTCATTGTTGTCTTTGTTGAAAGAAATGCTTCCTGAAGGAAACGAGTTGCCAATCTCAACATACCAGGTAAAGAAATTGTTGTGCCCAATGGGAATGGATGCCAAGAAGATACACGCATGTCTAAATGATTGTGTATTATTTCAAAAGGACTATGTGGATTTGAAAGATTGTACAAAATGTGGTGCGTCATGGTATAAATTGACGACTTCGGGGGAGTCCAAAACTGGTTCTCCTGCCAAGGTGATGTGGTATCTACCTATAATATCACGGTTTCAACGCTAGTTTGCCAATCCGATAGATGCAAAGAATTTGAGGTGGCATGTAGATGTTAAGAAAAATAATGATGGGATCCTACGACATGCGTTTGATTCCCCACAGTGGAAGAAGATTGATCTATTGTACCGTAAATTTGGTGAAGAAGTCAGGAATCTAAGACTTGGGCTTTGTACAGATGGGATGAATCCGTACGGGACATTGAGCAGCCAACATAGCACTTGGCCAGTCATGCTTGTTATATACAATCCTCCTCCCTGGTTGTGTATGAAAAATAAGTATGTAATGTTGTCATTGTTGATATCGGGCCCTAAACAACCTGGAAATGACATCAATGTTTATCTTCAACCTCTGATTGATGACTTAAAGAAACTCTGGGGTGAAGGTGTGATGACCTATGATGCTTCACGAAGAGAGACATTTCATTTGCATGCTATGTTGTTTTGCACTATTAATGACTTTCCAACATATGGGAATTTGTCTGGATATAGTGTCAAAGGAGCTAAAGCGTGTCCTTTATGTGAAGAGAACACTGATTCAACAAGACTAAAACATGGAGGTAAGACTGTTTATCTCGGTCATCAAAGGTTTCTTATAAAATTCCATCCGTATCGTAGGAAGCGCAAAGCATTCAATGGATTGAATGAGGAACGGAGTGCACCTAAACCTATACCAGGGGAGGTTGTTTATGAAAGAGTAAAAGACTTTGTCAATGAATTTGGTAATAGATCACAATGTACTATGGCCACACGGAGTGACAAATCTTTATTCAAGAAGAAGTCAATATTTTGGGATCTTCCTTATTGGAGTTCTTTGACAGTCAGGCATTGTATCGATGTCATGCACGTTGAGAAAAATGTCTGTGATAGTGTCATTGGTACTTTGTTGAATATACCAGGATAGACTAAAGATGGGATAAAATCCATAATGGACCTACGTGAAATGGGAATAAGGTTAGAATTAATAAAATTTCGTGAAATGGAAAATCGGAGAGCATACTTACCTCCAGCTTGTTACATATTGTCTAGAAAGGAGAAGAAAGTTTTTTGTGAATGTTGGGTAAATGTTAAGGTGCCACAGGGTTACTCATCCAACATCCGTAGATTGGTATCAATGAAAGATCTGAAGTTGATAGGTCTTAAATCTCATGATTGTCACACTCTAATGCAACAAATATTACCTGTGGCAATTAGATCTATTTTGCCGAAGCATGTAAGGTTTGCAATCACCAGACTTTGTTTCTTTTTCAACAGTGTGTGCAGCAAAGTTATTGACCCTGATACTCTCGATAAATTGCAAAGAGAAGTGGTTGTTACCCTATGTCAGCTTGAGATGTATTTTCCTCTGTCGTTCTTTGATATTATGGTACATCTTGTTGTCCACTTGACTAGGGAAGTGAAAATATTGGGACCAGTTTTCTTGCATTGGATGTATCCCTTTGAACGATACATGAGCATTTTAAAAAGTGATGTTCGAAATCGTTATCGGCCTGAAGGGAGTATTATCGAGGGTTATGTGGTGAGAGAGGTTATGGATTTTTGCAATGACTTTCTCAGTGGTAATGACACTCCTGATTATGACAAGAATATTGACGAGCAATTTGGCAAAGGAATTTTGGGATCACGTGTGAAAGTAATCAGCCGTGAGCAGTTGGAACAAGGTCACTTGTATATTTTACACAACATGGACGAAGTGAATGTTTATATCGAGGAACATACCAATTTCATCAAGAGACAATATCCTCGAGCCAATACAATGTGGCTTGCTAGAGAGCATAACAAGACATTTATTAAGTGGTTTGAAGATAAAGTCTTACATCAACTATCTCAAACACCAGATGATATTACTGAAACTATCAAATGTCTCACCTTTAAACCAAAATTGATTGTTATGTCTTATGAAGGGTATGACATTAATGGATTCACATATTACACAAAGCGCCAAGATGATAAGAGTGTCATCCAAAATAGTGGGGTCACCCTTCAAGCATCGACTATGTTTTTTGCAAGTGCAAAGGATAAGAGTCCACGTGAAGCTAAAATGTCATATTACGGTGTCATTGAAGACATATGGGAGTTTGACTACATAGATTTCATAATTCTGCTTTTCAAATGTAATTGGGTTGATAACACCAAATGAGTTATAGTGGATGAATTGGGTTTCACTTTAGTGAACTTTGAAAAGATTGGCAAGAAGGGTGAACCATTCATATTGGCATCACAGGAGAAACAAGTATTTTATATCGATGATCCTGCAAATGATAAATGGTCGGTTGTTCTTCATGGTAAAAGACAGTTCATTGAAGATCCTATAGATGAAGAACAATACTATGATAAGTATGATGACTCCAGTCCATTCTCAGTTGGGTAGCCAACACCAGCAAATATTGAAGCTAATGATGACTTGTATGTGCGCAGAGATCACAATGAAGGATTGTTTAATTGATAAAAAAATCGCAATATTAGAAGCATGTTTATATTTTTTTATATGTTTTATTTTTCTAAATGTGAACTTTAGAATGTGAATTACTTTACAATGTGAGCTTTACAATTTGAATTTTTTTACAATGTGAACTTTACAATGTGAATGTGAATTTTCAGATGGCTGAGCATTCTCCTGATGACCGTGCTGATGATTACCGTGAGGGTGAGGACATCAATGCGCCGCCTCACAATGTAAGTTTTAAAAATATATCATATATTTATATCTATATGTCCATTTATAGTTATATCTTGTAAATGTGTTTATTTTGTCAAATTTTAGGTTGATGATGCGCATGTACCATCTGAAGCACTTGAGGCACTTGATCAGCAACAACAAAAAGTTGAGAAGAGAAGGGGCATCACTATGATGAAGAAATTAATAGTGCAAAAGGGCAATGGACCCAAACTTGTTGTGGATTTTGATAATGCAGGAAATGCATCTGGTGTGAATCGCAATTCGTTTGTTTCATATCTTGGGTATGTTACTCGTAGCCATTGAGGTTGTAAGATAGATTCTTGGCATAAAGTTCCTAAGGAGAAGAACGACGTAATATGGAAGGATTTATGCGTGAGTTATTATTAATTTGCAATTCTATTTTATAGATTACTAATTTTTTGGATACTAGTTAATAGCAATTCTATTTTGCAGAGTATATTTGAATTGGATGAAAAGCTGCATGGTAAATGTGTAATGCAACGCTGTGGGAGAGTCCTAAGGAACTATATGACAAATCTCACCCGAGAATACATAAAAGAAGGTGACAAGAGGAAGAAGACAACCACTGAACAATGGAAATTACTGGACCAAGAAGAATGGGATGCATTTGTTGCTTCAAGACAAACTGATGAATTCAAGGTATTAGGCGTTAGTCCCAATCTCATTAATATATGTTGTATTCACCTATTCAAGATTAACATTTAGTGTTACTAACCAAATCATTAATGTGCATACTAATTAGGCCCTCAGTGAGGCACAAAAACCAAGGTGTGCACTGAATGTGCATGACCACACAATGGGTCCAAAGGGGTATGCAGGCATTCGCCAAAGACTACAGTCTGAGGCTACTGCTCCGTTTGCCACTACTCAGGAGTCCTCTACTATAGGTAGCACACCTTTGCCTCGCCATGATATTTGGATAGCTGGGAGGCAAAATAAGAAGGGAGAAATAAGGAATCTCGCAACTGCTGAGGCGGCTGCAAAAATGGTAAAATACAACTCTTAAAGCAATCGTTCGAATATTGATTATTTGTGGTGTTTACTTAATTACAATTTTTTGTTTTGGCAATTAGTAGGAGCTGCACGAGTTGAGGAAACAAGGCAAGTTCATCCCTGAGGGCACAAGGGATGAATTGACAGTTGCTCTGGGTAACCCAGAGCATCCTGGACGTGTTAGGGCTGCAGGCGCTGGTGTGGGCATCAAAGATTGTTTTGGGCCATCCCATCACAAACATGTCCCAAAAGTGGGACTTTCACAAGAAGAGGTAACATATTCTTTCTTTATAATGTTACTGTAAAAGAGAATTCAATAATTAGAATTTTACGTTTCTTTTATCCATGTATAGGTAGATAAGCTATTTGATAGGAAACTCGAAGAAGCAATGAAAAAGTGGCAGACATCTCAGACTGCCACTTACTAGACAGTACCTATGGTGTCTCCTACTACAGGCTCTACTCCTACTGTAGAGGTTGGGAGTAATCCTGTAGACCCACCACCTAGCACATCTGATGTAAGTATTTTTATGACATAGTAACTAGTTTTTTAATTCAAGATGATATGTTTTCAAGATGATATGTATATATGAAATTGTAGTCGTTTCAAAAAAAGATGATATGTATATATGTATATAACATTCTTTACACAAAAATTTGTAGGGGTTGAAGCCATGCCATCTAAAAAGTAAAGAATATGTTGTTGCAGAGGCGTCAGCTTACCCATCCCTACCAGGGGAAATGTTTCACGGGTCTCCATTACCAGCTGGTTGGATTCGTGTGAGCCCGATATATATATTCTCCAAGTGGATGGATCTTCCATTGCCATATGCCCACCCAGATTGTGAAACGCTTGGTGAGGCAGAAGGCGGAGTGATATTGTGGCTAAAAGCAGATGTCGTCTTTACTGAAACTGTATGGTAAATTTACATTACGTTAAATTGTTAGTGTGTGTATATGATGTCAGTTGATCTGAAATTATATATATATACAGGTTAAAAAGAAGACACCCACAACATCTAGGCCTCCACTTCCACCTCCTACATTACCCAGTTGGGTTCCACAAGACCTACCTGTCCCGTTAGGTCCTAACTGTAGGGGTATGGCAATATGGTTAGGCGAACATGATATAAATTTCCCTATAACTGTTTCTTTAGATTCAGATGTTGCAGGTCAATCATACGAAAGGAAACTATTTATACAAGATATTTTGGAGTTGTTTTGATATGATTGGCTAAATACATATGTGATAGAGCTATGGATAAGGTGAGATCTTCTTTATACATCCATATACCTTGTGTAGGATCTGGTGATCTGGTTTCTTATTTATTAATGCATGCGTAATTAATACATGTTTTGCAGCTACTTAGACAAGATATGTGCAGATTTTGCATTTGAACATGTAGGATTTTTGATTCCATCTTTTATAGTCTAGTAGCTAAAGACCCTCCGTCAGTTCAACAATACTGCTGTGAGGCTTTTACAAATTTTTCTCAAAATAAGAAGATAGTGATATTAGCTCCATTCAATGTAGAGTAAGTTTACTTTGCTTATTATGATTTGTACTTAAGAAAATTACATATTTATTGTGGATTTTGAGTTATTAATTTTTAACTTGTTTACCTCTAGTGGTATGCATTGGGAGTTACTAGTTATTGTCCCCGAGACATTCACTGTCTATTATCTAGATCCTAAGGGGAGTAAATTGGATTCAAAATATGGACACAAAATGAAAATGGCATTATTCTGGTGAGATATATTTCATTTTCATATTCATTAACATATGTTATTACATTACTATTTAATTATGAAATGTACTGTGTTACATTAACATGTAGGGGTTTAGATGAGTTCAAAAAGGCGGGAGGAAATGTCCCCAAGAAAAAGAACCAGCAAATAACTTGGAAGAACATGCAAGTAAGTTCCCGACTGCAATGTATATATTATTTATGTGAACAATGCTTAATTAGTCGTATTTTTTAATATTTTGTATATTTCAATTTATAGTGTGCTACACAAAACAACGGATGGGCATGTGCATACTATGTGATGCAATTTATGCACATGATTATCAAATATGCCGCAGTGGACATCGATAATATTCCTAAGGTATTACATAGTCTCATTAGATAATATGAAATATATCAATCTTATTTATAGCTCATTAATTATATAATACATCATTCTCTTTGTGGGTGTTTAAAACTGACCACACTACAGGAAAGGCCTTACCAGATGTACATGCTCCCTATACGACGGGAGAATTAAATGAAGTAAGATAAGAATGGGCAACAGCCATATAAGTAGTGGGCGTTTTAACATATAATTGGGATGTTGATAGCGAATAATGACTAAAGAATGCTATTTTGTAAATGAATTTCTGAATTATAATATATATGTGAATGTTTCTACATGTCTGGATGTTTCTACATGTGTCTGAGTGAAAATGAATGAAACTGTTGGTTGCTATATGGATGTTTCTACATGTGTGAATGTGAAAATGAATGGAACTACAGATTGCTAGCTACATGAATGTTTCTAAATGTGTGAAAATCAAATGGAACTGCAGGTTGCTAAATATGTGAATTTTTTGTTGTTAATTTTGCAGGTTTGTGGCCCGTCGTTGGTTGATATCAATGGATGTCGTAAAACCCGCAGTTCATAACTGAACAGGTTTCTCATTCTGCGACCAGCCACAGCAGGTTTGCAGACTGCAAAAAAAAACAATAGGTGTCGGTTATTTATATAAAAATGACACCACGGTCGTGGCAGCTGGCCAGACACCACGCCCGTGCTGACCAGCACAGACGTGGCAGCGGGCCATACAACACGGCCGTGCTGGCCAGCACGACCATGGCAGCGGGCCAGACAACACGGCCGTGCTGGCCAGCACGACCATGGTAGTGGGTGAGATGGCGTTGGTTAGCCCTAATAAACCGACGCTGATAGTGCCCCAGATGGCGCCCTTTCTATGGCGCGAAGGTATATGGTGTCAGTTTCGTATCTAATAACTGACGCCTATAATCCCATGCTGGCATTTTTCTGGTGGCGCGTGAAGTGTTTTAGCGTCGGTTTTTGAACCGACGCGTAACAGTTGGGGTTTTAGCGTCGCCCACATAGGTTTCGCTTAGAAACTGACACTAAAGGCCTTAAATAACCGACACTAAAGGTCGGTTATGTACTAGTGAGGAAGAACACACCTCCCGCAACACTACAGATCCCATCAAAGGAGTTTCTAACTTCAAACTCTCTACCCTATGACCAACTGTCATATTGCAGTCAAGAATCACTCTTTTAGTGATGAAAGAATGTGTAGCACCCGGATCAATTAAAAGAGATACGACGCAGGATATAGACATATCAGAATAAAATAGTTCCATCCAACCTGCCACAACCCGAGGGTTGACTACTGCATCAGGCTGATTCATCGCATAGAATCTCATCATTGCCTGCGGTTGACTCGGTGCTCGATTACTGGGTGTCGATGATCCATCTTGGGATGCTTGTCCACGTCCTCTAACTCCACCTGGAAATTGTCGCCTCTGAGAGCCTTGCTGACTCTGCCTCTGAGGTTGAGTCACACTTGCCTCTCTGGCTCGACAATCCTTCATCAGATGCCCCATCTTTCCACATATAAAACAACCTATGTTCCCTGGTTGTGGTCTGGATGGTCATGTTACCGACACCGATGTTGAGCTATGGGCTCCTTTTGGCGGTAAACTATGGCCTCTACCCCTATTAGACGTCCATTGCGTCTGGGTATTGAACCTTGATGGTGCCATTGGTGCAGAAAACTTTGGTTTCTTAAAACCTTTGGACCCTTGTCCATGAAACTGAGGATACACTTTCTTGCTCTTAGTTTGTCGCTTTTCTATCACAGACCTCTCTATGCGTCTGACAGACTACACAAAAGTAGAAAACCTCTCCCTGTTCTCTAAAGCAGACACAGGAGTGGTCAAATCGGCATTCAACCCCTTCTCAAAATGCCGAATCCTTTCTTCATCGATAGCTGCCATATGAGGACAGAACCGTAGAAACTCCATGAAATTAGCCTCATACTCGCTAACATTCATTGGTTCTTGCCTTAATCTCTCAAACTAAGAGATCTTCTCATCTAGGAAAGTCTTAGGAAAGTATCGCTTGACGAACTCATCAAAATACTTCTCATCCGATCTCCACACCCAACCTCTTGCCTTCTTCTATGGTCCACCAATGACCAAAACTCCCTTTAAGAAGGTACACTACATGTATAACTTTCTCAGCTTCTGTGATGTTAAGGATTCTAAAGGCCTTCTCCAGCTCGGTCAGCCACATGTCTGCATCTGCTGGGTCAGCTATACTAGCATACTCTGTGGCTCCAACCCGGCGAAGTCGTTCAAATGTCTTGCTGGCTCCCTATCCTTCATGGTGGGTAGGTGCCCTAGGTGCAGGTAATGGCATTCTATCTGTCATATGAGTCATGGCTGCCATAAACTATCCAAACATGGCTTGGATGGCTGGGTTCCCCATATCTGCTTGATTGAACTGGGGTTGTTCAGGTATGGGTTCCCCCCTATCTTGGTCTCTTACACCTCCTCCAGATGCAGGAACACTGCTCTCAGCAGCATGTTCATTGTGTGATCCAGACATCTTTAGTTTTTCTTCTCCTCCTATATGAGAAAAAGACAATATCAGATAAACTGGAAGACACTAGAACAGACTCAACAACCTTAATCCTATGTCTCTGTAGACTCAGTGAACCTAGAGCTCTGATACCAACTAGGGCTGAGCATCGGTCCAAAATCGGGCCGAACCGGACCGGACCGCGGACCGAATTTCAATAATATATGGACCGCAGACCAGACCGTTTCAAGGTAGGACTGGACCGGGATCATACTGTTTTGTGCTAGGACCGGACCAGACCGTTTGGACCGTAATCAGCCTTTTTTACATGTTTTACAACTTATTTAATTGTATAAAGTTGATAATCTTAGTCACTTCTAATAATTATATAACTTTAGTATCAAATATTTATACAAACATTTATACTAGTAGTGCTTATATATGTACTTTATTTGTAGTTATTATAGAATACACCTTCAAATATATATGAATTTTATACAAAAGTCAATCTGCGGTCCGGAACGGACCGGACTGGTTTTGGACCGGACCAGACCAAACCGGACCGAAGACCGACCTTATCAAAATTCCCGGACCGCGGACCGGACCAAACTCAAAATGGACCGGAGAGGACCGGACCGAATTGAGCCGTTTGGTTCGGTTTTGCGGTCTGGACCATTATTTCCTCACCCCTAATACCAACAATTTGTGGCATCCAACTTATGAAAACAAGATTTACTTAAGCGGAAGCATTCATTAGCAGTGGAATTACTAAAAATTGCTAAAAATTAAAACTTTTTACAAAGAGATACATAAGCTGATAAACGCTTTCATAAAGGAACCAAAGTATTTCAAATACATGCTGGTTTACTGGTACATCTCTTGTACCCTTTCTTCTCGAGAGTTACAAACATCAACTGTCCTATTAGACTATACATAAGCAGTATAAAAATCTCGAGGCATCAAGCCAAAATCTCAGATCGATATAAAACTAACTACTGACTCCTAGGACCTGAGAGTACAGAGACGACACATAGAACTCTCTATATACATGACACTACAACCAGTGTCTCCACCTGAAAATTCATTGTTGTCCTTGGTTCTGTTATTGTTGTTGCTCTTCCCTTACTATAGGGTTTCTGCCTCTTCTGCGTCTACCTAAAAAGTTGAATCCCACGGGGGTGAGACAATTGAAAATTGTCCCAGTGAGAGAAATAACTCTCTTCCAGAAACATTATTATTGCATCTAGTGGTATATAACTGAGAAGAAGATTCATAAGTGATTAATCAGTAGATAATTCAATATATAACAGATTAGAGTAGTATTATCTACTCAAAGCATTTCACTTATAACTTGATAAAGCAGCATGTTACTTATCCAATAAGGAATTTAAGAGAATAAATAACATTTGTTCATTAGACATACTAGGAAAAGTAACAACAACCAATGATTCTCGTATTTCAACCTTAAGCAAATATGCTACACGGATGATTACATTTTACAAGCATACTTAAGCCCTAAGGAGATGAGGTATACCTCTCATACTCCAATCGACCACTGCGAAGTCAAAATCGGTACCATACATAGGTCAATAGAAGAGTTGTATTTCCATGACCTCATCTTCCTCAGTTAGTGTGAGGACCAACTACATGACATCTTGTGTCTCTGCCAAATAGCTTTCCAGGATATACTGGCAATTTTGCTATTAGAGTTATAGTGGCATGTTGTACTCTCTTCGCAATCAAGAGATATTATATTTATCTCACATCGATTTGGCATTAAGATCATCGGGGGATTAATGGTACATCCATCCCAGAATTTGGGAGATTAGTGATACATCCATATTGTCACATATAATGAAGGATTGAGAGATTTAATGTATATCTCATATCAGTTCCTCCATTAGGGAATAAGGATATTTGTGCCCATAACCCCCACATACTCAAAAGTATGCCCTCCAGGAATTCCCATAGGAAAACCTATTTCATCATCACCAAACTACTGACGATGATGGATCTATGGTCAGGGCTCTACATGATATCATTTCACTTGATTATTTATGTGCATTACAATATTCTTTTAGCATCAAGCATGTTTTCAAACATAAAACATTATAATACCGCTACAAAAATTGAGTACTATTTCTATCAAGTTCTTTTTAGAGCTTTGCTAAATATTGGGATCTCAATCCCTTATCACATTAGGGTATTCTCATCCCTTATCATCTCATCATCATGATTATGAAACATAGGTGTTCGAACCCTCAAATCATCAAAACACTTGTTACCAATTTATCAGGTAACTTAATGCATTCATGTCATCTGATCATTGTAAACATAATAATCGCAGTGCAGGTATTTCACATGGCTCTTAAAGCCCAATAAAGTCTCTTGTTACCTCTCACTAGGCAACATAGCATATTATGGCTCACAAGGCCCATAAAGAAAATTCAATAGTAAGGCATCATAGATCATACCTGGATATGTCCACCATCTCATAAAACCTACATAATTAGTGCACATGATAACAATTATATCAATTACAAATCAATACTATGCATTGTAAGAGTATCATCACTATTCCCTTATTAAAGCTAAGATTTTCCAATTTATGTCAATTAGGAATACTTAATCTCATTACCCATATTTGGGTCATGATTATCATCATATTGCCCAAAATTTGGGTTTTATCCATTACAACCCAAGATTAGGGCTTCATGTATCTTTATCCTATATCAGTATAGGATTTCATTTCAAAGTGTCACATACCAGTACATAGTATCACCTTGAATTAGGTTTTATATCTCATCATTGAATTAAGGTTTCATTTTGACCTTAACCTTATTTAGAGTTTCACATGACATCGCCCTCACTTTAGAGTTTAATATGGCTTCACCCTTGATTAGGGTTTCTCATAACATCATCCTCAATAAGGGTTTACAATTCACAATTATTCAAGGTTCATTATTAAAATACCCTAAATTAGGGTTTCTCAAGTCATTACCCTAAATTAGGATCATACCATTACCATAGATTAGGGTTTCACCTACCATTGCCCTCAATTAGGGTTAGGGCTCATCAACCTTCTTAATTAGGGTTCATGATCTCTTTATCGAGAATCATACCCCAATTACACATTCATTCATGTTGAAAGTGTTGAGACTTAATTATTACATGATAATTATTCATGTAATAAGTTCTCTTTCTCTCTCATCCTTTATAGAATGATATTTACATATGACTTGATTGTATTAGGTCAACTCAACTTGATTGAAAGGTTGACACCATGTATTATGTCATTACTTCCTTAATCATAAGGATTAATCATTCTCAAGGTATTAATCACCCTATCTTATCAAGGGTACAATTACCATAATCATCCTTGAATTACATCATGTAATGTTCAATTAAACAATTGACCATTAATCACCTTAAGTGTCCAAACGGTTTTGGTTAATTATTTCTCAAACAATCTTGGTCACTTAGACCCCAAACGGTCTTGACCAACAAGCCCTCAAACGGTCTTCCATGGATAACATTCAAACGGTCTAAGACCATTTAGACCTCCAAACGGTCTTGGTCTAACGGTTTGAAACCGTTTGGTAAAGTTAGTGCTTGAAACCGTTTGACAAAGTATGTACTTGAAACCGTTTGCCAAAGTAGGTACTTGAAACCGTTTGCCAAAGTAGGTACTTGAAACCATTTGAGTCTCAATCGGTTTGAGATCGTTTGGTCCCAAATGGTCTTGATACCGTTTGGTCCCAAATGCTCTTGAGACTATTTGGACTCAAATGGTCTTGAGACCGTTTGGTCCAAACCTCCTCAAAACCGATTGGACCAAAAAGGGTCTCAACCTCTCACATCGATTTAGGGTTTCCAAGGTTAACTCCCTCATCAATTGAATCCATGTAATTAATCATCAATTGAACCTAAGAACCATGATTTAAGTGAGCTGAATGAATCATCCTTTAGTTGATTCAATCTTCAATTGATCATCAATTAAGGTTTTGAACCCAATTGAATTAGGGTTGAAATCGATGAACCTTCAATATTAGTCATTGTGGAACTAATTGCTTAGAAATCATTGGTCCATCATTCAAATTGGGCATGACCTGACCTCAAACAGTCTTGAGGTCGTTTGGATAACCTCCAAATGGTCTTGAGACCGTTTGCCCCAACTATCATCAAAATTGGTGAAGTTCAATTAGGGTTTGCATCATTGAATTGCTCATCAGACTAGCTATTGATTGCATTATTTGATATCTTTGGGTCTTCAACTACTTCACCATACTCAACCCTTGATCTCCAAATGGTCTTGGTTGATTTCCAAATGGTCTTGAGACCATTTGGGTGATCTCCAAACAGTTTTGAGACCGAAAGATTTAAATTAATCAATTGCAAAATCAGCACTCAACCTGATTAGGGTTTCTAATTAGATGATTGTCCATGTAGTGATTCAATCATTTGAAAACATTAGATCCTCATCCAAAAAGTACTAGGGTTCTGACCTAAAAATTTCAACCCATCCAAACGGTCAACCATCCTAAATGGTTTGGGGTTCAAGACTCTAAATGGTTTGCAAACCATTTAGTCTCCAAACAGTTTGGTGAAACCGTTAGGATCAAAATCTTCAAAACTATTTGCAAGGGAAACTTGTTGGATTGCGTGCCCAAGATGATATCATCATCATCTACCTTCATTCATTCAAAAGCTACTGCCGTTTTCATGGTAATTACAACAATGGTTCAAGGGAATTATAAAATAAAATAAAATGTTCAACAAATAGTGGAAATTTGAAAGCAATAACAATATTTAAGGGTTTGAGTTATATAACCCGCCTCCAATTGATCTTCAAAGATTGGAGCTTCACGTCAATAATGGTGGAGGAAGCTTTTGCAATTGTCCCTAGGCTCGTCCTCAAGCTTTGGAGTGAAAAGGTTGGCTAGGATTGAAGATGGAGTAAAATAGAGAAGAAATCATGCATTTTTTTATGATTTCCACCATGAAATCAAGGTGAAAGAAGATCAAGAAGCTTACCAACAGGTTGTTGGTCATTCTCCAGCTGCTCCTAGCTCCCTTGGTCAGTTTTCAAACAAAGAGAAGAAGTGGGTTCAGAAAAAACTTTTGATTTGAGTTGTAAAAGGTGTTTTTATAAGAAAATCAATGAGAGAGAAAATGGCTTATTAAAAATCATTTAATTCCAAAAATTAGTGCCGCCACTTTCCCCTCAATTCCTTGGCCACGAAGCCACCTTCATTCACTTGCAAAACTTATTCATTATCCAAGAATTAAAATAAAAAGAATTAAGCACCTTAAATATATTATACCAATATCCCCTTTTTAGTGGATATTACTTTTTCCTTTAATACTGGGAGTGAGTTATCCATTCCCTTGGATATTTTCGTTGCTTTTACAAGGCAAAAAGACGTTAAAACTTGAGCAAATTCAACCATATCATTTTTAGTTGAAGGCCCTTCAATTATTTTTATTTATTTTTGCATTAAATTGAATTAGGGTTTCAATTATGCTTAAATCTTGATTATTTTAATATCAAGATTCTCTCTCCTCCAAAGTAATTCAAATGAGGCACCCATCCAATTTTCTTTTCTCTACTTGATGCCAAGAAACATGGGGGACCCTCTAGAAGTGGTATTTTGCATATTGAATCCTAAGTTTTGGGTAAATTGTGTATTACACCAAAACTAGGTTTTAATGCACAAAGATTGCTCAGCAAGCTCTATCTTCGTGCTCAAGCTTGTGGAAACCATAACACTGCATCATTCTCATACTTATGATGCCTCAACATATGAGGAACATATTATCATTTACAAATTGCAAGTTAACCCTTCAACTTGGGTAATTTTCACTTTACTCCAAAACAAACAAAATAATGTTTCAATATTATTCAAAAAGGACTAAAATTGAAATATAAGTTCTTATTGAGCCTTAATTACTTTCCAATAAATATGAACAATCATCTAATCAACTTTATTAAGCAAAACATCTAGGTTTAGATCATAACCCAGGTCAGGGATGTTACAGATTTAGAGATAAGTGTATACACGTAAACACCAAAAGGCAAAAACTCAACAACTCAAACAAAACGTATCTTTGGCATTGTCGTCTAGGGCACATAAATGAGAAGTGAATTTCTAGACTCCATAAAGATGGTTATCTAGACTCTTTTGATTATGAATCAATAGAGACATGTGAATCTTGTTTACTAGGCAAGATGACCAAGACTCCCTTTTTAGGTAAAGGTGAGAGAGCTAGTGACCTATTAGGACTCATACATACTGATGTATATGTGCCTTTTAGAACTAATGCTAGAAATGGGTATCAGTACTTCATTACCTTCACTGATGACTTCAGTAGGTATGGCTATGCGTACCTGATGAAACATAAGTCAGAAACCCTTGAAAGGTTCAAGCATTTCATGAATGAAGTACATAACCAACTTGGTAAAAGTATTAAAGCACTTCGATCCGATCGAGGTGGAGAATACTTAAGCCAAGAGTTTGAGGACCTTCTGTGAGCCCGTGGTATCATATCACAATGGACTCCACCTGGAACACCACAACATAACAGTGTGTCTAAAAGAAGGAATAGCACTTTATTGGATATGGAGCGATCAATGATGAGTTTTTCCGATCTTTCGATTTCCATCTAGGGTCATGCTCTTGAAACCGCCGCGTTTACACTTAATTGAGTACCATCTAAATCGGTTCAAAAGAAACCATATGAGATATGGAACGGGAAGCGTCCCGATTTGTCTTTTATTAAGATTTGGGGTTGTGAGGCTTACGTTGAGAAAATGTTTCCTAATAAGCTTGGACCCAAGTCTGATAAATGTTATTTTGTTGGATACCCTAAGGAAATAAGGGGATATTATTTATATCACCCTACTGACAACAAAGTGCTTGTTGTTAGGATAGTTGTGTTCCTAGAAAAGGAATTTATTTCTAGAGGAAACGGTGGGAGGAAAATAGAGCTTGAAGAGGTTCAAGCCCAACAAAAAAACATTGAACCAGTAGATGTACAAGGGGAACATAGAGATTCACAAGGTGTTGTGGAATCTCAGTCTCCTCAAGTAACATAAGGACCTCATAGATCTAGTAGGACACACCTTAAACCTGGGAGGTTTGGATACCTTGTGACTCAGAAAGGCAGTGAGTTGATCATAGATGATGATCAACTACCTATCTAAAGGCTATGGAGGGACCAGATTCTGAGAAATGGCTTGAAGCCATGAAATCCGAGATGGAATCCATGTACTCCAACAAAGTATGGACTTTGGTGGAACCACCCGAAGGGGTAAGACCCATAGGGTGCAAGTGGGTCTTCAAGAAGAAGACTGACATGGATGGAAATGTGCAAACTTATAAAGGTAGATTGGTTGCAAAAGGTTTCCGACAAGTTCAAGGTGTTGACTATGACAAAACTTTTTCTCCAGTTGCCATGATTAAGTCCATCAGGATCATGCTTGCTATTCCAGCTTACTATTACTATGAGATTTGGAAAATGGATGTTAAAACTGCATTCCTTAATGGGAATATAAATGAGGATGTGTACATGACACAAACTGAAGGTTTTGTAGATCCAAAGAATGCCAATAAAGTCTGTAAGCTGCAAAGGTCAATCTATGGATTGAAACAATCATCTCAGAGTTGGAATCTTTGATTTGATGAAGAAGTCAAAGTGTTTGGCTTTATTCAAAATGAATATGAACCTTGTGTGTATAAGAAGGTTAGTGGCAGTACGACCACATTCCTCATATTATATGTAGATGACATACTGTTGATGGGGAATGATGTCTCAGCATTAGAGAAGATAAAGTCTTGGCTTGGGAATACTTTCTCAATGAAGGACTTAGGAGAATCATCCTACATTCTAGGTATTAAGATCTATAGAGATAGATCTAAAAGGCTTCTCGGACTAAGTCAAAGCATGTACATTGACAAAGTGCTGAAGCGGTTCAACATGGAGAACTCAAAGAGAGGCAACATCCCCATGCTACATGGAGTCGTCATCTCTAGAGCTCAATGTCCCCAATCTTGTGAAGAGAGGGAGTGTATGAATGGGATCCCATATGCATCATCCATCGAATCCATCATATATGCTATGTTGTGCACACGCCCAGATGTCTCGTATGCCCTCAGCATGACAAGCAGGTACCAGTCAGATCCCGGGTATGCTCACTGGACAGCTGTAAAGAACATCCTAATGTACTTATGAAGTACTAAGGATCAGTTCCTTATATATGGCGGCGAGGAAGAACTGGTTGTAAAGGTTACACTGATGCAAGCTTCCAAACTGACAAAGATGATTACAGATCGCAATCAGGATTTGTATTTTACCTAAACAATGGAGTTGTGAGCTGGAAGAGTTCCAAGCAAGAAATAGTTTCCGATTCTACTACAGAGACCGAGTATATCGCTGCTTCACATCCAGCAAAGGAAGTTGTGTGGATCAGGAAGTTCATCACTAAACTTGGTGTAGTTCCCAGTAGCTGTGATGCAATTGAGCTGTATTGTGACAATAATGGAGCTATTTCTCAAGCTAAGGAGCCCAGATCACATCAGTGTCCAAGCACATACTGCGGCGCTTCCATCTTATATGAGAGATCATACAGCGAGGAGATGTGAAGATTTGCAAAGTACCAACTGAAGACAACATAGTTGATCCACTGACGAAGGCCCTTTCTCAGCAGAAGCATGATGTTCATGCTAGGTCACAAGGGCTGAGGTTCCTAGGTGACTGGATCTAAGTGCAAGTGGGAGTCTATTGGTATGTATGCCCATAGAGCAAGTCATGTGATGATTGTAATGGGATACTTTGTAAATTATTTGAATAATAATAAAGGCAATTTCTAATCTATATGTTTTAACTATTTCTGAGATGATAGTGTAACATGATAGATGTCTAAAGAATAGTTTACTCAATGACGTATGCTTTTAGGTTAAGGACCTAAATGATGAGATCATATGGATGTTAAGTGTATAAATTCTTATTTAGTCCCTAGTCGGTTGTTATTGTGGAAATAACCATAGACATCAATAACACTAAAAACTATATTGTGTATTGGTTGATGACAGAATCTCATTAGTCATGATATAGTGATATCAAACCAAGCACATAGGTACTTGTTAAAGAACAAGTGTACCGGACAGACCCACCATGAGAGTGGCACATGGAACCATGATTTGGTAGTCACAGTCAGCTCTCACAGTGATGGTGGTGAGTGTGATTCTTCGACCTAAAATCACTACATTTAACACATGTTGTTGGGTACACTTTGACATCATCAAACACAGTCTTGAAACATGGGTTGTTATAAAGGTGATGATTGGGTGGCTTTGACACATGGGGCTTTTGAGGGGTGAGTGATAGATATGGGATTTGTCCCTCCTAAGGGAGTTTGATGTCCATGGCCACTTGATGAGTAGGATTGAGAAAGGCATGCACATGCATGTGTGAATCAATATGTGATATTGATGTCACACACATCTCACCTAGTCTTCTCTGAGATCAAGGAAATGGATGAACATTGAAAGGATGACTATACCATGCCTTGAGTTCATTCAGGACATTAGTGACAAAGGAATTATACATTCACTGTAACACCATTCACGGATTGTAGGATTGAAAGTTGTTCTCCAACTTTCTATTTCACTTGGGTAGCACTGATGTGCGACTAGGCACCGCTCTTTGCTTGTGAAGTCATGAGAGTTATGGACTTTCACTGCCAATGTGAAATGGACCTATAGGGTCACACACAAAGGATTTAACCTGGAAGAGGAGTTTATCCACAAACGATGTTTAGATTGATTAATAAAGGACTTTAGTAGTTCAATTAAACACTCAGTTGATTGATAGCTCAAAATCATAGTGTTCAAGGTGTTGGACCAATTGATTAGAGTATCAGATTGATTGAAACTACAATTGACTGATTTTGCAAAGTCTGCACTCCCAACTGATCGAATCATGTGATGAACCAATCGGCTCAGGTTGGTGAACCGATCGACTCAAGTGGTGAGTCGATCGGCTCATGTGTCAATGAAATGATCGGCTCAATTGTTGAACCAGTCGATTCATGTGACCAACCAAGATCATTTGGAAAGGACTCTTTTTTCAAAAACATATTTGTTTTACTTGCATAAATTTGATTTGGACAAGGACTAATATTTGATTAGTCAGAAACGAACATGGAAAGTCAATTCGAGTTGGACCAGGAGCATGAGCCGATCGGCTCAAGCATGAACCGATCAGCTCAGATGCCCCAAATGATCAGTTCAGCTGTGAACCGATCGGATGAGGTCACCAACCAACCATTTCAGGGTTGAAAGATCGGTTCAGCTGATGCAATTGGTTGTTTTGTGGAGAATCTTGAACCCTTATACTCATTCTTAATCATGCATTGCCCAGGGTAGAGAACCCTGTCCCGTGACCCTCCTACATATATAGTGGTATTGGGGGATTCTCAAAGTACAACTCAGAACACCAGTTGCTCTGTAAATTTGTCATTCTCTCTGGTTGTGGTAACCAGGAGAGCTCGAGCAAGTACTACCCGATAAGGGAGGCACAACAAGGGAAAGACAACTACATAAAAGCGACTGGTTGCAGGAGAGTGTGTCGGTGACTAGTACACTGAAAGGAGGGTGCAACTCCTTCCGGTGCCTTGTGCGATAAGGCGATCGGAGTTCCAGGTAGTCTGTGTGGATGACTATAGAGGTGGGAGACTTCTGCTGCTCGAAGGACAGTTGTCAATCCTGACAGTCTCGGTGAGACCAGGAGCTGCACAGACACCGTCCAAGACTGGAGGTGAAGAATGCGTAAGCCGCGAGGTAACGTCGCCGAGCAAGCCTCAGGATAAGGTATGCTTCTGTAAACCATCCTTTCTATTGTATAGATGTTGATGCGATTCCTTTATTCTGGGTTTGGGAGAAGAAAATTTTTGTTTCCGCTGCCTTCTCTGTCTCTTCTAAAACCCAACAACTATATGTCATTGTGGTGCATACTTATACTAATTGAGTATGGAGAAGATCTTGGAGTCTGGTTCTTCCTGGATTTTATATGGAATTGATTGTGACCAAGAGTTTATTAGTTGGTCATTGAGTGGTACGACTCAAACTCCTTAGGTCATAATAAAATATGTATGACAACCGTGTAACATGTCTGTTTAGGGATATACACAGTGCCTCACATTAGATGATAACCTTTGTTTGATCTTCTTATATAGAGATGATATATAGTACAATGTGAGATGATAGATATGCTTGTGTTGTAGATGTGCTCATGTTGTAAACTTGTTTATGTTGTCAAATATACTGACACTGATATTTAATATTATGCTTCTAGCAATGTCTAATACTATTAGCCATGCCTATGTAATTAGAAATGGTTAAATTGCTAATTATGCTTATGCAATTAGTTGTGCTATGATGTTACTTCTATTTATTATGTAGACTGGTTCACTTTATTAAATATGCCAATATTGATAGCCATGTCATACTACTAGACATATCAAAGATGCTTATGCTTCTAGATTACTTGTGTTGTTAGTTAGGCATATGATGATAGTCAGATCAATGATAATGATTGTTATTAAATGCAATCTTATGAAACCTGAGTAGATATCTGATAAAAGAAATGGATTTATCTATTACCTATATATACATTGATAATCATACTTGTTGCTAAGATTATTTTCTTAATCTATCTAGCATGTTTGAATTGTTCAATCTGCCCAATTGACTATTAAATACCCCAATTGCTCATTTATTTATTGTTTAATATGATGTGATCAATATATGTTGGAGAGAGTTATATGTCTCGATGGGACTAGGTCTCACCTTGTGGATCACCACATTTTTTTAGGTGATCGACAACAGTGACAACAACATCATGACAATGAGAAGCATCTAAGGTGACCAACCCTAGAGATGGTTATTTAGTTGTCTAGTGTGTCTTAGAGTCATCCATGTACTCTCAGGTCTGGATGAAAAGTTTATATATGATGTTTCGATTGAATCGAGCTTTCTACAACATGTTGATGCTTGTATATGTTGAATATGTAGATAGTGTACCTTTGATAAGTTTATGTTGCAGTTGAGGCTACATGGAGGTTGTAAAGAATATTGAGCATTATGTGAATTAAAGAAAGTTGTTGGGCTATTATATGAATGTTTTTGAGCAATTGGGAATTGTTGAAGTCAGTTTTAATTTACCCTATTTTCTGGGTTTGTGTTTAATTAAGGAGTAATCATGTTTTGTGTTTTGAGTAATGTCATTTGGCATAATTGGACTTACCTGATCAGAATAATATTATCCAATACTAGGTCTTTTCTCATAAATACATAATTAAATGCTTTAAACCTCATATTAATTCTATAAAATAGACCTATCATCGGAAAATTATGAAATCTGAACCAGACCCCTATAATGACCTCCTGATCAGTAGAAAAATATTAGACACAAGTTCTAGGCTGTTTGAACATACATTTGGTCAAACCCTAAACTGGACCTAAATACCATTAATAATGGTGAACCTTGTATTAATGATGAATATTTGTTATTAATCAGGTAATGACCAGATTGTTTAGATGATCAAGGATAGATATGATTCTCTGAACTCAGGTGCGTGGTCTTATTAAGTATAAGATTAGTTTTCTTTGGTTGCTTATGATAAGGTGTATCTTGTGTGGAACTATTTGCTTATACTTTGATTGGTTGAACTACTATGTTATATGCTTCGTCAAAACTTAATGAGACGTAAAAGGACATTGTGATGAGTTGTAGCTACTAGTGTACATGGCCCAGTATGGATGTATGTTGCCTAACATGGATGTATGGTGAATTTCCCATGTTAGATGTATGATAAATTAATTTTTCCCAAACTGGATGTATGAGAAGTGATTATAAAATTGTAGTACAACTGCATCGAATGAAATGTATAAAAGAGGTGTTTACCTGATTTCCCACCTTAAGCAATGGTTTTCTTTTCTTTATTCTTTCTTCAAGTATTTTCATACATGCAACCATACTATTGTACCTTTTACCACGTACCAAATTTATGTTGATTCGTTGTTTCACGTATGTTTTAGGTTCAGAGCTAGCATAGGATAAAAGAATAGGATGTGAGCAAGTTGTATAGGTTGCACCTATTGTGTAGATCCTAGCTTAGCATACAAGTTCTTAGACTGTAGAATTTTCATTCAATATGTAATTGTAAATCGTGTTGTAATAACTCACTTAGTAATATATACATGTTGAATGTTGAGAAATTTTTATGGTGTATGTTATGGTTTAATGTTCATGTATGTGTATGTATGCTTCTGCATCACTCTCTGATATAATTGCTAACATTTTCAGATTTGTCCTCTCGAGCCTTCTAAGTCTTGAGACGGCAGAATCCATGGACATTACAGTAATGGGTTCTCACAGAGAGTAAAACGGAAAGAGACATTGGTCCAAGATTGAAGGTTTAGATCATGTCAAAGGGCTTATTTCCCTACATGCACATGTACAAAGGATCATAGCAATATTGCAAAATTCCTAATAAATGTCATATGGTTGCTAATTGTTTATTGACAAATAAATAATTAAAAATAGGGAATACCAATATATAGTTTTTTTATATGAATCCACCATGATAACAATTCATAAAATACCCTTATGCCAAAAATTCTAAAGGAACGAAAAAACTTATAATGTAAAGGTACAATGTCAGTAATTGATCAAACTAGTAGTAATGCATGTGTTTCAACTTGGACGAATTTTTAAATATGATTCTTTTTTAAACTGAATTACTAAACTTTTGCTTATGATAATGTTCAGTTTGTCATGGAAATATCAACTTCATTTTTATGCATGCATTTGTGCTTTATTATATTCCTTCTACAATACTTGAATTGATTGTCATTTCATCATGAGGAATTTCAATATTAGGAGTTCTTTATCAAATTTAGATTGAAGATTCTTTGATGCATGTATTAAATTTTAGAATTTTTTCTTCTTCTCTAACTCTTTATTACTAAGATGTGACTGATTATCCATATTCTTATGTGAGAATGGCATGGACACATGAATCAATTATATCATCTTAGGTAGCCTTCTTTGGTGTTAGTGATGTGGCTACACTAATTCAAATATGCACCAAAAAACATTTATGGAGACAAGTTAATACTAAAATAGAGAAATTAGTATGCTTGTTTGTTTGTTAATTATCTTTACCAGTCTGTTTAGGGCTGACTTCAATAGTTTCTAATTTACCTAGAAACACAACAACTTACTTTTTGGTCATTTCTTATATGTTGTTATTTGACATTCGAAACAATCTCCATTGAATAAATTATTCATCAAACATCTGAATGGGGTAGCTTCTAGTGCTATCATGATTTAAAATACATTGAATAATTTAACAAAAGATCTACCATTTTCAATGTCTTGGAGTCTAGGTTTTTATTATTCACATATTGTCTTATTTAGAAATTGTTTGCTTGCATTGAGAGGGACATTTCTTACTGATTTAGTTGGTCATCCTATGTTGGTCATCCAAGGAATGATTCAACAATATTGATACATTAGACATAGATGCAACTACAAGGTTTCTACCATGTGGAATCATCTAACAAAAGGAGGCGTGTCAAGACCCGATATCAATAACCAACCAAACACTATTATTGGAAACAACCCTGAGGTTTAGGACAAATTAAACCCCTGAAAGAAAACATTTATAATATTTAGTAAAGTAACTTTTTCAATCAGAGAGAAATTTACTAAAACTACTCATCGTATATATCTTTTCTCATTGATCATCGAAGTATAACTAGCATGATTTCATTTAGATATTGATATTATATTTATAATATGCATAGAAAGACAAATTGTTCAACTTAGACATATAAGGCTTTGCATTCGAAATGTCATGCTAAGCTATAAAAACAAAAAACCACAGGTTCATCCCATGACCCCGGTATAGGAACAATCTAGAATTTGCACATCAAACAAGGACTTCACCTAACTGGATAAGCTACTCACCTTGAAAAGAGGTTTGTCTTGCTTGTGTCATGCCTTCAGAACCTAAAAATTTGTCATTGGTCGATTAGTCAATGTCTAAGTGAGAAGATACATAAAATACATTGTTGCAACTTTATTATTCTTAACAATAGATTAACAAATAGTTGAAGAGTATGAAAAACACATCACTTGGCATAATAAGAAGCATAATAAATATTAAGAAAATATTAAATTCTTTCATAGAAAGTCAAGGATCCCCCCAGACAAACAAAAAACAAATTCCTAAGTAGAAGAAATTAAATTCTATCGCAACAAGTTTAGGATCCTTCTCTAGATCAAAAAGTTCCAGGATCCCTCCCCTCCTTTGGACAATATAAACAAGTCAAGGATCCCACCCTTTGGACCAATATAAACAAGTCTAAGATCCCCCCCTCTGGACCAATATAAACAATTCAAAGCCCACCTAGTCATTTCTTCCTTCCTTCCTTCATATTCAATTTGGGTCCAAGTTCCTCTTTGAAATAATTACAAGCAAAGAATAGCATCATAATACATAATTAAATAACAGACTAGAAAGAATTACTTCAATAGCATTTAGTTGCACTTAAGCCTTATTAAGTGACAAGATTATCATAACAATATTAAGCCTTCTTCCAAAGTAATCAGCTTCATTCAAGCCTTAACAAGTCATAAGATTATCATACAAATATTCAACCTTCTCCTAATACAATCCAATGTATTTGAGCTTTAACTAGATGCAAGATTATCATATAAATATCTAGTGTCAATTTCTCAAGGTTTTAGCTGACTATTAATTCCACATATATCATATAAGTATAGAATGGAATTCAACGAACTTGTAAATTCATTTCATACACTTTTGTAGGATTTCTTTTAGTAATAACCTCCAAAGAACAAGAAATTAATATCATGAATATCATTAATTCACTTATGACACCAAATAAAAAATTATCTCTGTCATGTTCTTATACATTTCATGAGCTATATATTCTTCTATAAATCTGAACTAGAATGTAGATGGAAGATAAATTCATGCTAGGACCTCTTTAAGAAAAATTAGCAACAAACAAATATATAAATAATTAAGTTCATATATGTTATTCAGATTTCATAATTTCAAAACTTGTATTATGCACAAATAAAAAGATATAGATTGTAGAAGGTCTGGTTTCATACTTATCTTATGATCATTTTCATATATGTTACAACAATAAATTGTTATTGGTAAAATAGGAAGAAGAAAAGTGTAGCACAAGTAGTATGAATAGGTATCTACTCATCCTAATTTAGAAGAGACAAATTCAAAGTCTAGTAAGAAAAGCTCGATCAAACTTCCCTTCAACAAGTTCTATTCTTAAACCAGCCTTCTTTTATTTTAAAAATGGCCAATGAGTAGAAAAGATAAAATGGGAAGAACAAATTAACATTTAGTTTGCATAACAAAGCAAACATAGGGAAAGTGAAGTGAATAAGTAGGTATTAAAATATATGGTAGTAACCAACCTTAAATCTGAGAAACTAGAAAAAGATTCTAACTCTTTAGCTAGATATTAGGTAGAAAACAACTACGTTCAATGTTTTCTTTACCAAGATCCTTTCTTGGTCACAGTAGAAGTCATCCTGCGTACCTTCAAAGCTTATGTTTTTGATTTAGTTGTATAGAGGATGAAAATATAAATCTATAGAACCAAATATCATAAAAAAACTTCACATATAGAAAAAAATTATGTTATTTTTTGTGATTGATCCTAAATAATCCATCCCCTATTCACGTGTCAATTGTGGCCATTTTATACATGTATATTCCAAATACAATAACTTTCTCATTTAACTCTAATTCATCCATTCTTTTTTGCTTGGATTAATTATTCAATTCTCTACAAGAATATTGTACAAGTTTAACAAAATAATAAATACCATTTTTTATAAATTCAATATTCAAGCATTTGAGCATGCGATGCTTCTACATTGTATTTTTCTTCTTTTTCCTTTATTAAGGTTCCAGCTTTCAAGTTAGATTTGAGACACATTCATTCAAGTAATTGTTTATTTTTTACTCATTTACACTATCAATGTTCTTAATTTATTAATATGAGATGAGGTTTAGACTAATCATGGTGAATAGTTTGAGATTTTGAAAATAACTTAAGTTTGGGCTATTTTAGATTCTCTCCCCCTTAAAAAGTTTCATCCCCAAAAGTTAGAGCTTGGGATGAGTTCTTCTCTTCCTTCTCAAGATCCCATGTCGCTTCTTTGACATTATAGTGTTCCCAAAGCACTTTCAACATAGGTATTTCATGGTTTCTAAGTTTCTAAACCTTTCTATCCATAATATGAACTGGTCCCTCCTCATAGGTGACATCATCTACTATGGGTACATTTTTATCTTGTAGAATTTGATTTATTTCTGGATGACATTTCCTTAGTATTGAAACAAGAAATATAATTAGTCTATAGGTAACCTTTCCTATCTTCTCTATAATAAGATAAGGACATATGCATCTTGGTGTCAGCTTATCCCTCTTTTCAAACCTAAGAATACCCTTCCATGGAGAAACTTTCAAGAAAATGTTATCTCCTACTTTGAATTCCAAAGGCCCTTGCCTTTTTTAAGCACAACTTTTTGTTTGTCTTGGTGTAATTTTCAACTACGGGTTGATCACCTTAATCTTTTTTATAGTTTGTTGAACTACCTCAGGACCCAATAGTTTTTTCTCACCCACTTCATACCAACATGTTGGCGGTCTACACTTTCTAAAATATAATGCCTCATAAGATTTCATTCCTATATATGATTGGAAACTATTGTTGTAGGTGAATTCTATTAATTTGCACGTACATCCCATCTTCCTGAAAAACTCGAAAAGTGGAAATTGTAAACTACATGCTCTCAACATACCTAATGATGTCTAAATTGCCCTTTCTTATTGTCTGTCAGTCTTTGAGTAAAAAGTTGTACTAAAGTTGAGCCTAATCCCCATAGAAGTATGTAGTTTATCCCAAAATCTAGATGTAAACTATTATCCTTGATCTGACAGTATTGCCAAAGGAACTTAATGCAGTTTGACTATTTCATATATGTAAATATATGCTAGTCTATTTGTTGCATTAGTAATTTTTACTGGTAGAAAATGAGATGGCTTGCTCAATTTTTCAAAGATAACCCATAAAGAGTCAAAATTCTATGGGGCATGTAGTAATCCTATCACAAATTCCATTGTGATGTGGTTCCATTTCCGTTCTGAAATAAGTAAGGGTTCATAATCTCTACTGGTTTTTTTATGTTCTTCCTTAACCTGTTGACACACCCATAGCGTGCCACAAATTCAACCATATCATTTTTCATCCATGACCACCAACATAAACATTTTCAGTCGGATAAGATGGAAGCATATTGTTGTATGACACTGTAGTGTTAAATCAGAGTACAAAGCTATGACTTAGACTACATGCACGATCTTCTAGGTGATGTTTTTACTCCAAGATTTTGACTTTTGTATTTCTACTCGCATACCATATATTTTGATAATAAAGACCTATTTTCATTGTCATTAATCTCGTCCTCTATAAAAGAATTAAATGTATTGAGATGGACTATCATTTTATTGAAGATGTAGATCTTGCTTCTATGTGTCTTGGCCTGTATAGGCTTGTTTAACCATCAAGAATGCTTGTGCCCGAAGTTTGTAAGTCCCCCTATTCTGAAATATAAGAATGCGATTTTAGGTAACAAAATAGCAAATAAACCTTCTTTTTCTTTTGTTTTTGATGAGACATTTTGTATAAAATATAGTGCCAAACCATCAATACCCAAATAAATGTATTTACTTAGACAATACATATAGTTAAAAATATTATTGATGCCAAAAAAGTTTAATAAACATAAATTCTTGAAACAATACATACTATTATTACATGCATATAGAAAACACATAGTATTAAATAAAGGAATATGCATACGTACTTCAAACTATCGCTTACGAAAACCACTTCAAACTATACACAATATAACATTTGAGAACTTGTACAAAATATGATAAAGAATATATTAATATCCAAATAAATGTATTTACATATAGAATATATAAAGATAAAAATATGTTTATGCCTTCATCTGTATTTACATATAGAATGTATTTACATTCATTCAAGTAATTGTTTATTTTGTACTCATTTACACTATCAAAATATAGTTCTTAATTTATTAATATGAGATGAGGTTTAGACTAATCATGGTGAATAGTTTGATATTTTGAAAAAAAACTTAAGTAATTGGGCCATTTTAGATTCTCTCCCCCTTAAAAAGTTTCATCCCCAAAACTTAGAGCTTGAGATGAGTTCTTCTCTTCTCTCTCAAGATCCCATGTCGCTTCTTTGACATTGTAGTGTTCCCAAAGCATTTTCACCATAGGTATTTCATGGTTTCTAAGTTTCTAAACCTTTCTCTCCATAATATGAACTGGTCCCTCATCATAGGTGACATCATCTACTATGGGTACATTTTTATCTTGTAGAATTTGATTTATTTCAGGATGACATTTCCTTAGTATTGAAACAAGAAATATAATTAGTCTATAGGTAACCTTTCATATCTTCTCTATAATAGGATAAGGACCTATGCATCTTGGTGTCAGCTTATCCCTCTTTTCAAACCTAAGAACACCCTTCCATGGAGAAACTTTCAAGAAAATGCTATCTCCTACTTTGAATTCCAAAGGCCCTTGCCTTTTTTAAGAAAAACTTTTTGTTTGTCTTAGTGTAATTTTCAACTACGGGTTGATCACCTTAATCTTTTTTGTAGTTCGTTGAACTATCTCAGGACCCAATAGTTTTTTCTCGCCCACTTCATACCAACATGTTGGCGATCTACACTTTCTAAAATATAATGCCTCATAAGGTTTCATTCCTATATATGACTGGAAACTATTGTTGTAGGTGAATTCTATTAATTTTGCGCGTACATCCCATCTTCCTAAAAAAACTCAAAAAGTGGAAATTGTAAACTACATGCTCTCAACATACCTAATGATGTCTGAATTTCCCTTTCTTATTAACTGTCAGTCTGTGAGTACAAAGTTGTACTAAAGTTGAGCCTAATCCCCATAGAAGTATGTAGTTTATCCCAAAATCTAGATGTAAACTATTATCCTTGATCTGACAGTATTGTCAAAGGAACTTAATGCAGTTTGACTATTTCATATATGTAAATATATGCTTGTCTATCTGTTGCATTAGTAATTTTTACTAGTAGAAAATGAGATGGCTTGCTCAATTTCTCAAAGATAACCCATAAAGAGTCAAAATTCTATGGTGCATGTAGTAATCCTATCACAAATTCCATTGTGATGTGGTCCCATTTCCATTCTGAAATAAGTAAGGGTTCATAATCCCTACTGATTTTTTTATGTTCTTCCTTAACTTGTTGACACACCCATAGAGTGCCACAAATTCAGCCATATCATTTTTCATCCATGACCACCAACATAAACATTGTCAGTCGGATAAGATGGAAGCATATTGTTGTATGACACTATAGTGTTAAATCAGAGTACAAAGCTATGACTCAGACTGCATACACGATCTTCTAGGTGATGTTTTTACTCCAAGATTTTGACTTTGTATTTCTACTCACATACCATATATTTTGATAATAAAGACCCATTTTCGTTGCCATTAATCTCGTCTTCTACAAGAGAATTAAATGTATTGAGATGGACTGTCATTTTATTGAAGATGTAGATCTTGCTTCTATGTGTCTTGGCCTGTATAGGCTTGTTTAACTGTCAAGAATGCATGTGTCAGAAGTTTGTAAGTCCCCCTATTCTAAAATATAAGAATGGGATTTTACGTAAAAAATAGCAAATAAACCTTCTTTTTCTTTAGTTCAAAGGAACATTCGATGAGACATTTTGTATAAAATATATTGTCAAACCGTCAATACCCTAATAAATGTATTTACTTAGACAATACATATAGTTAAAAATATTATTGATGCCAAAAAAGTTTAATAAACATAAATTCTTGAAACAATACATACTATTATTACATGCATATAGAAAACACATAGTATTAAATAAAGGAATATGCATAGGTACATCAAACTATCACTTAAGAAAACCACTTCAAACTATACCCAATATAACATTCGAGAACTTGTACAAAATATGATAAAGAATATATTAATATCCAAATAAATGTATTTACATATAGAATATATAAAGATAAAAATATTTGTATGCCTTAATCTTTCCTAATATCCCTTTTTTGTCGATACTAGAGATTAAGCTTTATTCATACTGCTCTCTAGTGCAGTCCAAAACAGATCTAGGTTAACATTCAGGTCTGAGCTAAGCCAAGGTGGCTTGGATAAGTTCAAGTTACAAGGTGAAAAGAAACGTAAGTTGTTTTTGGCTACTTCATCAGCAACCTTATTCAAAGTGCGAGGGACATGAAGTATCACAATCTGAATACTGATTCTGATGGGTTGAAATTTCCTCCAGAGTGGCTGGAGATGATGAGCTGGTGGTTCTTCATTATTTAGCATGCTCACTGCTAGGCTTGAATCTGAGAACATGATTACATTGGACAGCCCGAACTCTTGACATATATCACTTGCGAGGAGAATGGCATAGATCTTGGAGGCAAGGATTGATGATGAGTAGAAAGGGATTCCTCGTCCGCTCAAGCACCTCCATGTATTATCAATGATATGGATGCCGACACCTGCCTTAGTGGATGTGTGGTTGTATGCCGCATCCACAAAGATCACTGCATTGTAGGTATCCGGCCTGGACAGTATGGTATGTTTGGTGTTTTCTTTGGATTGCAATTTAGGAACTATTGAGTTTAAGATTGACTGTGTTTGCTGCTTAATGAAATGGACACTCTTGTGTAGATTGAACAAGAGGTTCTCATGCACTTTGTCATTTCTAACCTGCCAAAGATGTCATGTCGTTACAATGGTTTGTATGTGAGCAGAATTGTCGGCGGTAGGTGATGTCAGCTGATGAATCCATTCTTCCTCATTTACATTAAATAAGTGTGTTCCCAATCCCAAACTAGTCCATGTCTGTCTACTAGATTGGCAGTCACGCAGGAAGTGGAGTAAGCTCTCTGGGGCATTTCCACATATGCTACACATGATATCAACATCAATATGCCTACGTTGCTTCTCTGCATTTGTGAGTAGAGTGCCATGTTGTAGGAGCCATATGAAAATGCACAGATGATTTGGAATGTTGAGGTGCCATATGGTATCCCAGTCCCCGTGAGTTTGTATGTTCTTCTCAGATCTCAACCATGTGTAGGCGGACTTAGCAGAGAACTCTCCGGTATCGACAAAAGGCCAAACCCAGCTATCTTCGTCGGCCCCCTCAGTAGGCGGTGGAATTGATTTCAGGTGTTCTCTAGTTCTTGGTGGGAGATAGGTGTTGATAAAATCAAAGTCCCAGTCTCCATTTTCAAGATGCAATGAATTGACCTTCAGGTCGTAAAGTTTTGGTGGGATGTACCAAGATGGGTATATTTCTGATATAGCTTCCCCATGTATCCATTTGTCATTCTAGACATTTGTGGTGCTGCCTGAGAGAATGGCTATATGGCTGATTCTTGAAAGGATGACAATATGTTTTTTGATGAAGGCCCAAGCAGAAGAACTGGGTTTTTTACTGAACGTTCCTATGCGCATATACTTCTCCTGCATCACTTTCACCCAAGGTGCCAAATGATTATTGAGGAAGTACCACACATTCTTGAGCATGAGTGCAGTATTTTGATCACGAGCATCTTTGATTCCCAATCCGCCCATATATTTAGGTGAGGTGATCTTCTTCCAGGAAACCAGAGATAACTTCTTTTGGTCTCGTCCCCCAGACCAAATGAAGTCCTTGACTTGCTTATTGATGTCATCGCAGAGACGAGGAGAGAGTTTAACTATTTTCATGGCATAGGATGGTATAGATTGGAGTGTTGCTTTTGCCAGAGTTATTCGTCCAGCCAAAGAGAGATATCTCACAGACCACCCAGTCATGCGTTCCTGGATGGTAGAAACAATTTGTTGGTGTGTAGTTTTGTTGATTCTATGGTGAAGGATGGGTACTCCAAGGTAACGACCCAAATCTTCCTTGTGACTTATGCCCATTTTCCAACAGAAAGACCTTTTCTCTACTTTGCTCATATTCGCAGAGAAAAAACAACATGATTTTAGCTTGGAAATTTCCTGATCTGAAGCATCAGAGAAGGAGTTGAGTATTTCCATGATGTGTGTTTCCTGAGTTGAATTGACTTCCGAAATCAACAATATGTCATCTGCGAAGAAAACGTGTGAGAGGGGCGAGCCATGGCGTGTGAGGCGGACAGGCTTCCAACGGCCATCCGAAACTGCCTTATTGATAGCTTGAGAGAGTCGTTCCATACATAGAACGAACAGGTAGGGACTCAAGGGGTCTCCTTGTCTCGCGCCTTGAGAGGAACAGAAAGAATCAAGCGGGGCGCCTTCCCACATAATAGAAGTGCGACCTGAGGTGACGATATTCATGATCAATGTTATAGTGATGCTAGGAAGTCTGACTTTGGTTAAAGTGTCTTCAATGAAAGGCCATCTCATCTTGTCAAAAGCTTTTGACAGGTCGAGTTTAATGGTGACCCATTTGGTCTTTCCCTTCTTTTGTTTCATAGAATGAATAACCTCCTGAACCAGAAGGATATTATCACTGATTCTCCTGCCCGGAATAAAGCTTGATTGTGTGTCTGAAACCCAGTTCGTAAGGTATCTTTTGAGGCGTTCAACTAGAATTTTGGAGATGAGTTTAAAGTAGCTAATGTTTAAGGAAATTGGCCTGAAGTCTGAGCATTTCAAAGGTTGTTTTTTCTTTGGAATGAGGACCATGTAAGATTCAGCAAGATTGTGGTCGATGTTCCCCGTTTTGAAAGCCTCCTGTACAGTCATGGTGACTGAGGTGTTGAGCTTCCCCCAATTAGATTGTAGGAATTCCGTATACACTCCGTCAGGGCCAGGTGCTTTGGATGGCGACATGAGGAAGACAATTCGTTTGATCTCATCAGGACCCGACATGCGGGCTAGAAAATTCATTTGTTGGATAGATAGCTGTTCAAAGCAGCCGGGAAAGCTGATAATAGCTTGATGTTGCCCTGCGGCCAGAGGGTCTGCTGTCATAAGCTTTTGAAAATAACTATTTATTAGTACTTTGAGATCCCGCGGGTTGTCCACCCATACATCTTTATCATTTTGCAGCCTGCTGATTTTAACAAAATGCCGTCTAGCCTTGACATAAGTTTGAAAGAACTTTGTATTCCCATCGCCTGCACGGAGCCAGGTGATGTGTGCTTTTTGCTGCCAATCGAGTTCCTCTTGGAGTAGGATGTTATTGTATTGTTCTTCAAGAGAAATGGAAAGTAAATCATTAGCGTGATTTGGAGTATTAGCATCGTGTACCTGACATTTGTCTATCTTGGCCATGATGTTCCGCTTTGTCTTGTTTTTAGTATGCCTTTGAGAATTTCCCCATTTAAGGGCAGCTTGTTGGAAGGTCTTTAGGGCTTCAGGGAAAGACAGATGCACGTCCCATTGTGGAAGAAGCTGCGTCTGGAACTCGGGCATAGTAGACCAGCTCGCCTTGGTTCTGAAGACTGGTTCCCTGGTAGCCTGTTGGTTGATATTAGAAATTAGGATCGGATTGTGGTCAGAGTGAAGCCTTGGGAGCACTGAGGTTTTGTAGCCACCATCTGTCGATAACCACTCGTCATTGGCGACGATTCTGTCCTAATATCCCTTTAAACATAAGCTTCTTTACCATAAAAATTTTCATTTAGTTATCTCTTTCATTCCCTTATTTATATCTCTCTCCTAATGTGAAAGATTTATTTTTGTGTGACGTGGTAGTCGGTGCCCCTTTTGTTGAGAATGAATGTGTATATGGATGTAAGATATGGCATGTATTGTTACTCTTCGCAACCCGTTTTATATAATCTTTTTATATGAGGATGGATCAAAGGAATTTAATACACGTCAATACTTGAAATAATTCATACCATTGTTATACATGAATATAGAAAGATTCATACTAATAAAGGAGTATACATGAACATAGAAAGATACATACTAAAAGGGCCAGAGTAGCCCGACTAGTTGTGGCTCGGCTAGTCCCTGAAAAGGATCCGGGTTCGAGTCTACGAAAAGTACTTCACCTTAATTTGTTGCTCCGAGGGAGACCGAACACACCCTCTGATGCCTTACACATTAGTACTTCTAGCGATACTTTAAAAATTACTTAAAACTATGCACAATAAAATATTCGACAACATATACAATATATAATAAAGTATGCATTCGGGTCCAAACACATACATAAATAATACATATATATATGTGTCCGCGGTAAAATTACACATGGAAATTCTTTTATATAATCTTTGTATGTGGAAGACGCGGTAGACGATTATTTTATTAGCGTTAGTTCTTCCGGCCCGAGCACTTCAAAACGTGAGACCTTATTGCAGTGAAATACACGCGAGAGCCTGCTGGCTCAAGTTAACATGCTCGAACTTTCGGTTTACGGCACTTGACTCACTTTCTTAAAATTAATTTTTGGAACTGATCTCTTTCTCTATTTCCGTACATGCTTTTCATCTTCTATCTTGTATTACGCCTGCATTAAATTTTACGAGGCAGGAAGAACCATTCGTTCAAACATAGAAAGAGCTTGATATGCTAGGGGTGGAAGCGCTAACGCCAATAACATGGTCATCCATGTTCTGTCATCACATGGTCATGATCAGTTGTCCTTGTTTAGGTTAATTCTTCACATTAGAATCTCTCTACCCCTCTCCCTCTTTTTCTAGCTCGTGCCTTTACACATTCCAATGGGCAACAATAATGCTGACATTGATTTGTCATCTTCCAATTTGTGAAGAAGAGGTGTTCTCTTCTAAAGATGAGATATAATAGACAACATGATGTCCCTCTGTTTGGCCAATGGATCAACATCCAAAAGAGATATTGCTGGTTTTCTGTGGAACTTGTGTTGGATCTTATCTAATGAATAGTCACCAATAAGTTGGTGAAGGCAGGAATAGCATGTGAAAACTTGTAATATAACAACACGTTGAGCACCCTAGTTTTACAACAATTCACAAACACTTTTCTTACGACTAAAGTCATTGAGAACCTTTTCTATGGTGATCTCAAAGTGCTACTCACCATCTGTCCATTCCTGAGAAAGAGAGTCTTCCTTCCCTACAATGGCATTATTTCACCCTTAGTGTAGGGTCGGGGTGGGTAGATGTCTAGATAGGGCAAGTCTATAGAAAGATGCTATTTCTATGGAACCAAAATAGATACCTAATGTGGGGATGGGTTGACCTATCATCCGGCCTATAAGTAAGGATGATTGATTGCTTTAAATATTTTAATAACTATATTTTAGATACATAATTAGAGATGTCTGATCATTTTTTTGTGTCCATCTTAAAATATTGAGATCTTGTCATGTTTGATGATAACAAGTAGCGAACTTGCACTTACTTATGAATGGATAATCTTTAGGACTATCTCTTCAGCATTTTGAGATTGTATCTTAAACTTTAGTTTAGGACTATCTTTGTCTCATTTATTCTTAGTGAATATGTCTTTGCCAATATTATCAATGACAGGATCAATTCACTATCAATAGCAACTCTGTTTTGATACAACCATCTAGGCATGAGTTGATACAAACATCTAAGCATGAGTTTTCATCATATTCTATAAGACCTTAGTATTAATTGTCATTATATAACAACTTACTATTTTTCATTTCATTGTAGTTCCCTATTTTTAGTGATGATTTTATTTCTTATTTTTTCTATTATAAAGATTATGGACTTTGCATGAGGTTTTCCATTATATTTCCATGGTTACATTTTGTAATGCATACATATAAACCTTTTTGTGTTGTTTTCGTGATGTCGGTTTTGGAGGAAAAATTGGAGGAAACTTTGTTGGAATGGGGGATATTGGGATTTTAATTTTGGGTTTATGATCTAGTTACACATCTATTTTTCAATATAATACTTTTGATATAAACTTTGATGATTAACTTGGTCAAATTTCGAGTTGTTTCTTTTTTATAATCATGTTTATTTGACTTATGTACACACATGTTGAAACAATTGTAAAAATTTTGATTGTCATTTTTTGTGTACAAAAATTATTTGGAGTATCTGGTGAGAATATCATTTGTAATGTTAATCAATCCATGAGTACTTTTATAACACAAAGTTGGTTTGCACTAATTTCAATGCCTATGATGAAAGTAAGAAAACTCACTTTTTTAATCTATCCATTTTTACAATTAATGATGAGAAAACCCAAATATATAACTACTCATTTAAATAAAATACTTATAAAAACAAAATAGTCTAGAATGTTACTATTGAAAATTATGGAACACTCGGTTGATCACAATATGAGCATCGTAATAAATGTAGTTTTTATAATGTGGTCATGAATATGATGCCTAATTATGAACACTAACATTTAAACTACTTTATTTTGATAAATATTGTATTTAAAATGCAATTGTCTTATAATCACTACATTGAAGTTGTAAAAATGGATAACTTATACAAAAGACACATCTGAGTTTGCTCTACTTCCATAGTAAGCATAGAAATCACTACAACTCAATTGAGTTGCAAGAGTACTACTAATGGATTGATTAACATTATACTAAAAATATTTTCAAAAATTGTACAAATTAAATTTAGCACACAAATCTGACCATTGAAAATATTATAATTCTTCCACAATGTGTCTAAATAAGTTGAGAAAATCAAATTACAAAAAATAACAACTCTTAATACAATAAAGTTAATCATTAAATAACATATTAGAAGTATTAAAAATTCAACATATGTATAACTAGATTTTAACATATGTATAACTAGATCACATGCACAAACTAAAATTGAAGTATTCCTCCTTTTCAACTAATTTTCTCCAATGTGTCTTCCATAATTGGCATCATTAAACCTTCAATAGATATTATTCGTATATGTGTGATATAAAGCAACAAACCACCACAAGATAATGTTAAACTTTAATGTAAAGACACTTAATTTGTAAAATCAAGAGAACAATAAATTAAAATCATCACAAATATAGTGAGGTGATGTGAAATAAACAATAGTGATCCTCAATAAACTATACCAAACTACTATGAAATCTTAGCAAAATTTTTGGCTAGATGGTTGAATTGATACAAGATTTTGTGATTGATAACTAGTTGATTGTATCATTAATAATGTTGAAATACAAGATAAAAAATTAAAGACACCTGCTGACAAGATAAATGAACCAAAAATAATCTTGTAGTAAAATTTGAGATTCAATACTAAATAAGGAAAGATAATCCTAAGTCATTATTGGGATTAAATAAGATTCAATACTAAATAATAAGGAGAGATAATCCTAAGTCATTATTGGGATTCAATAAGTGCAAGTCCAATCCTAGTTATTAGTGAACATGACAACTTATTAGTATTTACATCTAGATGGACACTATCATAACACAACATCTATAAATATGTAGCAAATCCATAGTCATGGAAACATTAAAGAAAATTGTAATTGTCATCACTGACATAATCCATAGGTTAAAGTATAAAGGCACATGTGTATAAATATACTACAAGATAAACTAAACAAAGGAGATATCTTATAAGATTATCTCACCTATGAGGTCAATTAAATAAAACTAGCATTTGATTAGGACAACCCATAAAGAACTAGAGAGAAAAATAAAATTTGTGGGGAATTTAATCCTTTGTAAGTGAACCTTAATTTCCACTTATATCAAAAGGGGGACAATTTGTGGCCTAACTAGCTATATCCATAATATCTAGTGCAATGATTAAATATGCATAGTCCTATTATCAACATATCATATTTCTATTTTGTTGATTGGTGCAACATATACCCACCTGGATGATTAGATCTAATCAACCATTATGTGTTGTTACCCAGAGAAAAGGGCCATCCAAACAAATATAACATATGCTACCATAGTTGTATTCACATCATATAAAACTTTGGTAATTTATTTGATGAAGGATCAACCTTAGATAACCTTTGGGAAAAACTTCCCTTCTACAAGTTATAGTTTTTAGATTATGAGTGGGAAACTCCAAGATAACGTACTTAGCTCAGGCAAGAGCATATACCCATACAAGGTTTCACAAAAAAAAAACTTGCCATGCCTTTACGCAAAACAAGCTACCCTCACTAAGTGAGTATGTCTGCTAGACAAGCGGGCTAAGGAATGCATGCAAACCAGGTTTGTATAGGAGTCTTTATGTACTAAAACTTAACATGTGTAAGATAAGGAAAGAACATAAACCTATTGTTAGCGGATCAACACCTTAACTCATATGATTGAGTGTATGATGTGAGTGCAATTGATCAGTAGAGTGTCCCAATAGAACCACGATGGGATGACATGCACCGCCATGATGCCTATAGGTTTAGCTTCTAATTGTGATTTTCTGATAGGTAGGTGACTTCTTCATGGACACATGTCCCATGATTTTCAACAATGTAAAGATTGAGTGTTGCTCAATTTTAGTTAGTCTTGATAACAACATATACAGAGATGTAAGCATTGCAGTCTTTTGAAAATTTAAGATTGTTGACAATTAAGATCAAATGTCTCTAACTAAATAGAAAATTTAATAGTTACTAAATGAAAAGCAGACAATCATCCTTACTTATTGGTTGGATAACAGCCCTTTCGATCCCCACACAGAAACAAAGTATATATGTTGGTGTCATAGATATACTATCTTTCTATGGACTTTCCCTATCTTGATATATACCCACCATGTGCCTACGTCATGTGTGAAATGACACCATAGGAGGGAAGGAAAAATCACTTTCTTGGGGACGGGTAGATGGTGAATAGCACACTGATATCACCGCACAAGAGGTTCTTGGTGTCTTTAGGGGTGAGCACCATGTTTGTGTTAGCATAATCTTTGTGAATTGGTGTAAAATTGGGGTGCTCAATGCATTGACATTTGATAACTTTTCACCTGCTATTCCTCCCTTTATCGATTTATAGTCGGTTGCTAGGTAGATAACATCCACCACCAACACCATTGATAACCAACAAGATCTCTTTTGAATTTTGATTAGCTGGCCAAACCGAGGGACATTGTGTTGCCAATTATATCACATCCTAAGGAGAGAACACCTCTTCATAAAAAAAATTAGAAGATGAAATTTGACAACAACACCATTGTAGCACATCAGGAGGTGTAAAGACACATGCTAAAATGGCGAGGGAGAGGGATAGAGAGTTTCACCTTCTAATGTCAAGAACTTATAGAGCATGGATAGACGATCATGACTAAGAGGAGCCTCAAACACCAAAATAGAACACCATGAAATAGAAGTAGGACAATGAAGGAGCTGGCAGATGGAATGGACAGAGAGAAGGGAATGTGGATCCAATATAGGAAAAATTGTTGTTTATTTTCTTTTGAATTGTTTATCTCATGGATTCTCCTCTTTCTTTTTTTTCTTTTTTACATGTGCCAATTTCTTCAGAATAAAATTGGGCCTTGGACCATTATTTATCAACTTCAAAATCAACCAAAATTGTATCATTCCAGTACATAAACATGTCTATTGGCCAGTAAAATTTCATTTTTAGTAGTATGGACGAATGTTTACTTACCCATATATAGTCATCTCAGAATCTGATATATGTAATTTCTTATATCCATACTGATATCACAGTCTGCACCAGATCGTTTAGTCCAATCTAGAAGTCTAAATTGGGTATACCCACTCCATCACATGTTCTTACCGTAACCAATTTGGAATTACTTCAAGAGCTATTTAACTTATTTTGAATATACTTTATAAGAAATGATATAAAGCAACCAGTGTGATTGTTTATTTTTCTTCTTTTTCCTTTATAAGAAATTGTTTATTTTTTATAAATTCAATATTCAAGCATTTGAGTATGCGATACTTCTACATTGTATTTTTCTTCTTTTTCCTTTATTAAGGTTCCAACTTTCAAGTTAGATTTGAGACACATTCATTCAAGTAATTGTTTATTTTGTACTCATTTACACTATCAAAATATAGTTCTTAATTTATTAATATGAGATGAGGTTTAGACTAATCATGGTGAATAGTTTGATATTTTGAAAATAACTTAAGTAATTGGGCCATTTTAGATTCTCTCCCCCTTAAAAAGTTTCATCCCCAAAACTTAGAGCTTGAGATGAGTTCTTCTCTTCTCTCTCAAGATCCCATGTCACTTCTTTGACATTGTAGTGTTCACAAAGCATTTTCACCATAGGTATTTCATGGTTTCTAAGTTTCTAAACCTTTCTCTCCATAATATGAACTGGTCCCTCATCATAGGTGACATCATCTACTATGGGTACATTTTTATCTTGTAGAATTTGATTTATTTCCGGATGACATTTCCTTAGTATTGAAACAAGAAATACAATTAGTCTATAGGTAACCTTTCCTATCTTCTCTATAATAGGATAAGGACCTATGCATCTTGGTGTCAGCTTATCCCTCTTTTCAAACCTAAGAACACCCTTCCATGGAGAAACTTTCAAGAAAATGCTATCTCCTACTTTGAATTCCAAAGGCCCTTGCCTTTTTTAAGCAAAACTTTTTGTTTGTCTTAGTGTAATTTTCAACTATGGGTTGATCACCTTAATCTTTTTTGTAGTTCGTTGAACTATCTCAGGACCCAATAGTTTTTTCTTGCCCACTTCATACCAACATGTTGGTGATCTACACTTTCTAAAATATAATGCCTCATAAGGTTTCATTCCTATATATGATTGGAAACTATTGTTGTAGGTTAATTCTATTAATTTTGCGCGTACATCCCATCTTCCTAAAAAACTCAAAAAGTGGAAATTGTAAACTACATGCTCTCAACATACCTAATGATGTCTGAATTTCCCTTTCTTATTGTCTGTCAGTCTGTGAGTACAAAGTTGTACTAAAGTTGAGCCTAATCCCCATAGAAGTATGTAGTTTATCCCAAAATCTAGATGTAAACTATTATCCTTGATCTGACAGTATTGTCAAAGGAACTTAATGCAGTTTGACTATTTCATATATGTAAATATATGCTTGTCTATATGTTGCATTAGTAATTTTTACTAGTAGAAAATGAGATGTCTTGCTCAATTTCTCAAAGATAACCCATAAAGAGTCAAAATTCTATGGTGCATGTAGTAATCCTATCACAAATTCCATTGTGATGTGGTCCCATTTCCATTCTGAAATAAGTAAGGGTTCATAATCCCTACTGATTTTTTTATGTTCTTCCTTAACTTGTTGACACACCCATAGCGTGCCACAAATTCAGCCATATCATTTTTCATCCATGACCACCAACATAAACATTGTCAGTCGGATAAGATGGAAGCATATTGTTGTATGACACTGTAGTGTTAAATCAGAGTACAAAGCTATGACTCAGACTGCATACACGATCTTCTAGGTGATGTTTTTACTCCAAGATTTTGACTTTGTATTTCTACTCACATACCATATATTTTGATAATAAAGACCCATTTTCATTGCCATTCATCTTGTCTTCTACAAAAGAATTAAATGTATTGAGATGGACTATCATTTTATTGAAGATGTAGATCTTGCTTCTATGTGTCTTGGCCTGTATAGGCTTGTTTAACTGTCAAGAATGCATGTGTCCGAAGTTTGTAAGTTCCCCTATTCTGAAATATAAGAATGGGATTTTACGTAAAAAAATAGCAAATAAACCTTCTTTTTCTTTAGTTCAAAGGAACATTCGATGAGACATTTTGTATAAAATATATTGTCAAACCGTCAATACCCAAATAAATGTATTTACTTAGACAATACATATAGTTAAAAATATCATTGATGCCAAAAAATTTTAATAAACATAAATTCTTGAAACAATACATACTATTATTACATGCATATAGACAACACATAGTATTAAATAAAGGAATATGCATAGGTACTTCAAACTATCGCTTAAGAAAACCACTTCAAACTATACCCAATATAACATTCGAGAACTTGTACAAAATATGATAAAGAATATATTAATATCCAAATAAATGTATTTACATATAGAATATATAAAGATAAAAATATTTGTATGCCTTAATCTTTCCTAATATCCCTTTTTTTGTCGATACTAGAGATTAAGCTTTATTCATACTGCTCTCTAGTGCAGTCCAAAACAGATCTAGGTTAACATTCAGGTCTGAGCTAAGCCAAGGTGGCTTGGATAAGTTCAAGTTACAAGGTGAAAAGAAACGTAAGGTGTTTTTGGCTACTTCATCAGCAACCTTATTCAAAGTGTGAGGGACATGAAGTATCACAATCTGAATACTGATTCTGATGGGTTGAAATTTCCTCCAGAGTGGCTGGAGATGACGAGCTGGTGGTTCTTCATTATTTAGCATGCTCACTGCTAGGCTTGAATCTGAGAACATGATTACATTGGACAGCCCGAACTCTTGACATATATCACTTGCGAGGAGAATGGCATAGATCTTGGAGGCAAGGATTGATGATGAGTAGAAAGGGATTCCTCGTCCGCTCAAGCACCTCCATGTATTATCAATGATATGGATGCCGACACCTGCCTTAGTGGATGTGTGGTTGTATGCCGCATCCACAAAGATCACTGCATTGTAGGTATCCGGCCTGGACAGTATGGTATGTTTGGTGTTTTCTTTGGATTGCAATTTAGGAACTATTGAGTTTAAGATTGACTGTGTTCGCTGCTTATTGAAATGGACACTCTTGTGTAGATTGAACAAGAGGTTCTCATGCACTTTGTCATTTCTAACCTGCCAAAGATGTCATGTCGTTACAATGGTTTGTATGTGAGCAGAATTGTCGGCGGTAGGTGATGTCATCTGATGAATCCATTCTTCCTCATTTACATTAAAGAAGTCTGTTCCCATTCCCAAACTAGTCCATGTCTGTCTACTAGATTGGCAGTCACGCAGGCAGTGGAGTAAGCTCTCTGGGGCATTTCCACATATGCTACACGTGATATCAACATCAATATGCCTACGTTGCTTCTCTGCATTTGTGAGTAGAGCGCCATGTTGTAGGAGCCATATGAAAATGCACAGATGAAAAGGATCCGGGTTCGAGTCTACAAAAAGTACTTCACCTTAATTTGTTGCTCTGAGGGAGACCGAACACACCCTGTGATGCCTCTACACATTAGTACTTCTAGCTAGGGGCGAGCAGAATTTGGTTAATAACCGATTAACCGAACGGTTAATTCCAAATGGTTAATTTTATTGGGTCAATTTGGTTAATTTGGTTAATTTATTTCGGGTAATATGTTAAATGGTTAATTTGACGGTTAAAGATATTTTTGGTTTGGTTAACCGAATTAACCGAATAGTCAAAATTTATTCATAAATAATATCCTACACATGCATATATACATATATAGTTGTACTTTTATTTCAAAATACTTCCCCATATATATAGTAATCAAGTTTTTACGTTCCATATAGAATTAAATTTATAAAAAATACTACTATAATATAACAATTGTCCCAAATTTTATGAGTACTTCAAAAAATATTATTACACGGGTGTTATTTGGTTAACCAAATTAACCGACCGAATTAACCATTAACCGATTGGACATTAACCAAATTAACCGACTCAATTTGGTTAGGTTAATGGTTAAAATCTCAAACCACAAATTAACCGTTTAACCGAACTGAATTAACCGTAATCGACCGAATTAACCGAATGCTCACCCCTACTTCTAGCGATACTTTAAAAATTACTTAAAACTATGCACAATAAAATATTCGACAACATATACAATATATAATAAAGTATGCATTCGGGTCCAAACACATACATAAATAATACATACATATATATATATATATAGAGTCAGGCTAGAATACACTCGAGTGTATTCGGAGCGGAATACACTCAAGTAGTTTTTCATGATGCAATATTTTTTTTAAAAATCTAATCCATTGATCTTCTTAAACATCTTGTGAACAACTCATACACAAAATTTGAGCACATTTGGATATGTATAGCTCATGTTATGATGACCGCAAAAATTATGCATTTCAAATTAGTTTCGCGCGTTGATTTTGTTGCCCTTGGATGAGTGACTTACACTCATCCAAATGGGTTTAAAATTTGTATGTAGCCTAGTTATAGTATGACGGTGAAGATCAACGGTTTACATTTTGCAAAAAAATAGTCTTAATATGCAAACACACTTGAGTGTATTCGTGCGATCCGTACACTAGAGTGTATTCTAGCCTGACTCTCTCTCTCTCTCTCTCTCTCTCTCTCTCTCTCTCTCTATATATATATATATATATATATATATATATATATATATATATATATATATATATATATATATATATATATATATATATATATGTGTGTGTGTGTGTGTGTGTGTGTGTGTGTCCGCGGTAAAATTACACATGGAAATTCTTTTATATAATCTTTGTATGTGTAAGACGCGGTAGACGATTATTTTATTAGCGTTAGTTCTTCCGGCCCGAGCACTTCAAAACGTGAGACCTTATTGCAGTGAAATACACGCGAGAGCCTGCTGGCTCAAGTTAACATGCTCGAACTTTCAGTTCTCACTTTCTTAAAATTAATTTTTGGAACTGATCTCTTTCTCTATTTCCGTACATGCTTTTCATCTTCTATCTTGTATTACGGCTGCATTAAATTTTACGAGGCAGGAAGAACCATTCGTTCAAACATAGAAAGAGCTTGATATGCTAGGGGTGGAAGCGCTAACGCCAATAACATGGTCATCCATGTTCTGTCATCTGACCAAGATGTCATCCAGCCCGTGTATTTCAAGCCTGAAAGTTCTAACAGGTATCTGCCTATTAGTTGGCATATGATTTACCCCCTTCTCCATTGCCCACCATTTAGGCCGCTATACTTTACTAGAGAAAATAATCGTTCATTCGAAACAGGAAAATGTTTTGTTACGCTAGGGCCGTAAGCGGTATCGCTAATTAACATTATCATCCATCCACTGTCATCTGACCACGACCTCTTCTGGCCCAAGCGTTTCAGACTTTGGAAACTTATTACTGCAAACAACTACAAACCATTTGCCAGCCCGCCAACTCAATTTATGACGCAGGTACTTTCCAATTCACATTAGTTAACTCCCTTTCTTCAAATATCAATTTATCAATGACATTAGTTAACTCCCTTTCTTCAAATATCCTTTGAGTGTCTTTTATTTCGCATGCCTATATATCTTCTATGAGGCAGGAAGAACCGTTCTTCCAAAACTAATATACGATTCATACTCTCGGGTCGTAAGAGCAAAAGTTGCATACTGGGTACTGACGATTTACAGATAAAATATTGTGTTGGTTTGTTTGGAGAATATTGTGGCCATGTTTACACTATTGAGAATATTCAGTCGCCCCCTTCTCGCTTCCCGCGGAGTGTCATTTACAGAACGCCTTCAAGGCAATCTAATTTGACTAGTTTTATATAATTTGTCTTGAAAACTATGGAAGTCAAATTCTAATTTTAATTTTAACCGATTGGTTTGCTGAAGTCTGGAACTCAAGTTTCCCAGAATTCCTCAGACTCCCAACAATATATTTAGTTCGGAATTCCCCACTTTCGCAAGTAAACGAATGGAAACGAGTTTAGCAAACAACCACGTCTCGTCGGCTTCCCTTTCCGCGCGCCTGTTGGTGCGATCGGCTTCCTGTTCTCGGAGGATAGGGTGGCCGCCGACTACCCTGATGTTCTCTGCTTGGGCTTTGTGTCTTTGGAGGGATTCTGTTGTTCTGTAGTTTAAATAGTCATCCCAGAGTCCTAGTCCTTTGGTACGGTCGGCACCTGTCATTATGAGTGCGGCAGGCTGTAGTTCGAATTTACCTTGGCAGCTCAATACTTCCAGATTTTGATGCGTAAGCTATTTTTTCTCTAACGGTGACCATTGATCAGATCTTCTTCCCCCTATTTCCTTTTCATCGTCGTCTATAAATTAGTGGGTAGGTTTTTCTTTTGCCTTTCTTTACTGTTGTCTTGCTTTTTCACAGAAGCAACGCAGTAAGGATTAATTCATTGTGGTATTCTTTTATAAGATTTTAAGGGAAGTTTGCAAGTATACCATTATGCTGTTGTGCTCTTGTGTACTTGTACCATAATAAATTACCCTTATGTATAGTTACTATGTAATGTAGAACATATTTTATGACTAGATTTTGTGTTTTATTGGAAGTCACTTTTTGAAAAAACTCAAATTTCAAAACAATCACATGGAACTCATTTTCCAGGAACTCGATTTTGACTCTATGAAATTGAATTCTATGAAAGTTACTGCTACACCAAACGAATCACACATTTATAGTTACTCTTTCAAACGCTTCTATAACTAGGATATATCTAGTATTCATGACAATTTTATTTTCTATAATGCTCACTGTTAAAATAGAGCACACATAACAATTGTACAGTTGAATTGATTTCTCAAGACATCTTATTAAATCAGAACAGATTTTGTCTATATATATATATATATATATATATATATATATATATATATATATATATATATAGAGAGAGAGAGAGAGAGAGAGAGAGAGAGAGAATTTTAGTTGCCCGTGCGGGTAACTTAATTACGCTACCCGGCAGTAGTACTCCCGCACGCCGGAGCGAAAAAAAAAAGCATTCCAGCGGAGAGAGCAGCTAGCAAGCGAAACCCCAATTCGTCACCCTCCCCAGTGAAGCAAAACCCCAATTCGTCACCCTCCCCAGCGATTCCTCCCGCTATCGCGCAAACTAACCGGCGAAGACATCACCCAACCACTCCATCACCACCTCCTCCGTCATCACCTCCTTCAGTCGCTCCTTCATCGACTCGTCAGATACTCAGAGATGACGAGGACAAAGAAAGCCTCACGGAAATCGTCGACAATGCCTCCGTGGATAAAGAATAGACCGAAAGTGGTCGAAATAGGCGACGACGACTTCGAAACGCACCCGTTTCAAGCCGACAAGAAGATGGCAAAATAGGCAGAAGGAGGAAAAGCAACATCGGTCGCAGAAATAGAATTACAAGAACAGACTACTCTAACAACTCCAAAAGGAGATAAGAAAGAGGCTACCAAGGCCACCGAAGCAGAAGAAGAGGGGAAAGAAGAAGTTGCGGAAATGGAGAAGGGGTTTGCTTAGACTCCTCAGACAATACAGAAAGAGGTCAAAACAGGAGGAGCGACGACTACTAAAGGAGATAAGAAAGCTACTTCTTCGACACCTAATACACAAAAGAAAGGGAAAAAAAGAGGGGTTACAGCCCCCCCCCCATAGATCAAACCTCAATCAAAAAGTGCAAAGCGCAGTAAGGTTGCTACTGCTGGTCGTGGAGGCAACAGAGCAACTGGGAAGAAAGAAGTTGCACGCAAAAAAGCGGGAAAAGAAGAACAAGGTAATTTGGGTTTTCATGCAAGCTACTACTGTTTGAGTAACTGAAATTTATGCTTGAGTAACTATTACAGAATGTTTGAGTAATTGAACCTAATGCTTGAGTAACTGAACCTAATGCTTGAGTAACTGTAAGTAATGCTTGAGTAACCAAAAGTATTGTTTGAGTAACTGAAACAACCATGTTGTGTAACTGAAATTTATGTTTGAGTAACTGAAACAACCATACTTGAGTAATGATGCGATGATTTTGAGTCGCATTTAGAGACCTATTTCATATGTGTTTTGTGCCTTAATTACTCATTTTCATGGATATTATTGCATAATTCACTTTATTTGGTCTTTGCCATCATTTTATACCAAATCCCCTTTGTTTTACTATTTTGAGCATTATTTATCATCTTATTATAAATTGTGTGGATTTACTTGGTCCTGTTGTGAAATTTCAGGAAGAACAAGTATCTGCTTGCGTCGATACCATCGACGGAAGTCGATACCATCGACCAAGCCATAGGTTGTCAGCCGAGAAGAGCAATACAGTGTCGATACCATCGACACCTAAGTCGATGGTATCGAGATCCCTTCAAGTTGCTGGCGAGGAAACTGTCGATACCATCGACCCAAGTCGATGCCATCGACACAAGGAGAGCTACAGCGTCGCTAAACGACAACAACCGACGCTAAAGGTGTCGATACCATCGACACGCAAGTCGATGGTATCGAGATCACCACAGGCGCTCAGAATAAAAGAAAGGAAAGCTGCCGCTAAGCCGCTGGGTCGATACCATCGACCCGCGTCGATGGTATCGACGCCGGCAGATATGCGTTGGATTTGTTTTGATTTCGATCGGACGGCTGTTGTTATTTGACGACCTAATTAGGGACTTATACCTAATGACGGCCGCCCAGACGTGGGGAGATCATCTCATTTTGGATTGCACGAGTGCCAAGGAGGAGAGAAAGGAGAACGGAGGCTGAGAAGCTCATCCCGGGTGATTCGGACGCTGCCGAAGACGATTTCCACCACCGACAGGCGGGGAAAGCTCGTGTTCTACGCCAAGGATCTACCGGTTCTTCTCCGTTCAGGGGTTTTCCCATTTATTTCCCGTTTTTCTTATGAATTCCCCAATTTCTACCATGTACTTGTGTGAGATGAACATGAGAGGCTAAAACCCTCAATCTTTAGGACCGGGAGTAGCCCGGGAATGCATTGTATGACATTTTTATATCAATAATTCATATTTTTCTCTCAAATCCGTGGTATA